>LPNX011204620.1:78544-158715 GCA_001517045.1 Pseudotsuga menziesii
AAATAGCTTGTTTAAATTTCATACGAGAATATCGATCCCTTTGTTGATGACTGCATTATCTCCAAATGTCTAAAAGCTAGAAGTAAGCACACTATTGTTTTTATGCCAAAATATTGAGAAATACAACTTGCATTCCTTTTAGTACCCAAGTGTACCAAGATGACCCCTAGCCATCGAACGCTAACACCTCAAGGTTTCACTACCCTTTGACCTCTCCCCCTAGTGGATTCATCCCCAAATCATTGTTTTAGTCACACATGCTTTTAGTATCCTAGCATTATTAAATTTCATCTATAATTTTGATGGGCTAGTTTTCGTACTTACAATTCCTTTTACTTATGCTTCACGTTTTTTCGCTCATGTTCTGAGGGGATGTTACAGTATAGATCGTTGAATTATCTTGTTTCTTTCACCATTGTATCGTGTTCCTTACATTCTTTTGCAGGTAAATATGATCGCAAGAGAATTACAAGGCAAGGATCACGTTCTCAGTGAGGTAAGAAATCTTGGCATTCAAGTAGTTTAACACTCTAGGGGGAGGATGAATTGTTGTGAGCCTTTTTTTCTAGATTTGACCCATGTAGACTAGGGAAACAATCTTTGTCTGTATTGATTGAGAATTTTTGGTAACAACCTCTCATAGGGTATATCTCAACCAACACTCTCAGCTATGATTCTAATAAATCGAAGCAAGTCCTCGACAACTTGAAGATCCATAGAATGAAATATTTTTATCTCAAAGTGATATCGGGTCATATATGTCCTTCTCCACTAATGTTGTTGATCAATTTTGGAAGATGAATTTTGATGGGACAAAGTCTCAATCGAGTATTTTTGCAGGTATTATATTAACTTCTCCTTGTGTTGATAATCATTTTTTTATTTCCACCTACAATTTTAACGTTTTAGCAAAGTGTATGAATATACGTCTCTCTTTCTTGGCATTGAGTTAGCTAAAAACAATGGGATTGAGTTTTTATATATTGTCCATAATTCTAATCCAACTATGATGCAATTAAATTGAATATTTTCATGTGAAAATAAAAGGCTAAAAAGGTACAGGGATACACTGAGATTGGCCACAAAAAATTTTAGTTCCTTGTCTTTACAAGTGATTCCTAGAGCTCTAAATCAGCTAGCTAATTCCCTAGCATCATCTACTTTTTTTCTTTTCCCTTGCAAGGTTGTTCTAGATTTAGGAATATTTCAATTAGTTTCCACACCTTAAATTCCCAATAACCTTGAGGATCGATATATTTTTTTAAATGAGCAGATACACCGGTTTATGAAAAACAAGGAAAATTCTTTCATCATCATCATGCATGGTTCCTTTATAGTTTTGAAGGTCATTTGCAGAAAGGATATTTTGGGAAACAAGTATATAATAATGTCAGTTTCTAATTGAGCCTGGTTCAGGCATGGATAGAAAACACTTGTGAAGGTGATCCTTCCCTATGGAAATATATTGAGATATTCTAGGTTCTCGATAGATTTCATCATTCCATCCCTATTTCAACTAAGGTAGTACCATTTATTCAACTCATCATTGATGTGGTTTTCTCTTCAACTCTTTCCGAAGACAAAGGAATAAACTTTTGCATGGATAACATGTTCAGGTGTCTACATTGGTGGTATGATTTCACTTCACCCTTCTTTTTTATCTTAATTAAGGTATGTAGGTATAGTTTGATTTCATTTCAACATTTACTTTTATCCCTACATTTCATTTGTTGTGTCATTTGATTTTCATTCCATTTCATTTTAAGAAAGCAAGGAAAAAAGCGTCTTCCTCTGATGCATTAAATGTCTTTGTTTTTAGATGTGTGTGTGGGTATATGGAACCCAGAATATTCTAGGTGTTCTCATACACTCTTGAGAAGAGTGCATTTCAAGTAGTTGGATCCTTATGTTATTCCTTAAAGTTCCTGAATTGTTCCTTCTGAATGTACCACAATGAAGGGCTTACTTTTCTTTTGTAAAGGCCAAGTTTTTTGGGATATATTATGTTGAATTTTGAGTTTGGGGATAAATACCCCTGATCCTTGATTTCCACCTCAAGGAGGTATTTTCCTTGTGGCTCTATTAACTACCCTTTGGGTGGGTATCTGATTCCCTCAAGGAAAATCATTGGGGAACATGGACACACTTGTATTTTTCTTTGTAGAGGTGATTGATCATGTAAGGGTTGTCATACCTAGTTTTGTGCAACAAAATTTTCCCACTTGGACCTATTTTTTTATGAAAACCCCCTCCTTCTCACCTATAAACCCATGACATCTTTCCTTAAAAAAGAATCCTACATTGTCAAAAAAGGAGGGAATTGAGGGACAAGCATTTGTTGGGATTATTTGGGGCATGAAACCCTCTTTTTGGCTCACCATGCACTTGGTGGAGCCTAATTTCACAATTTTATTCAAGTACTTTATGTCATCGTATGGTTTAGTCCCCTAGTTTGTGGGTGTGCTAACCTTAAATTTTATAATTTGTTGTTAACTTTCTAGGGTCAAATTTGTAAAAGGTTCAAGGTTGTCTCATATAAATAAGACAACCTCACCTCATTTGTAAATCCTGGACAAGGGTTCAAACATGATCTATTTTCATTTTATACTGGTTTATTGGAGCGGTTGATGTTACACATGCCTGTGTCTTAAATGTTTTTCTTTCTTGAAATATTGGTTGATGATTTTCTAGGGTTTGATTTGCACATGCTAATATGATTCTAGACTAGTTGTAATAACTCATTATGAAGGGTGACCTAAGACACACTATCTTACTCATTCTTAATTAATGTTGATAAGTTTATCTCCTAGCCCTTATTTAACCTTCTTATTGAAGTGATTTGGACTATGTTAGGGTTTGTTTCATATCATTTTATCAACTTGATTGAGGAGACTTTCCAGCCAAGGAGCTCTCCATTGTTATTTTAGGGTTTCGATGTGTAACCCTTGAGGTTCCTAGCTTATCCCTAATTGCAAGTATTGAATACTATCTTAATAGGAGGGACATTAGCATTAACCTCTCATCTCCCTAGGGTTTGAGACAAGAATTTAATACCTTATTTAACAATTTTCTTTTTATCAAATTTTACATGTTTTTTTTTATGAAAAAAATACATAAAAATATTTTGCTACTGGAAAAAATTCTGAAAATCTAAATAAATACAAAAATAGTCATGATTTAATCTTTTTGGTCCACCCTAAAATTTCACCTTGAGTTTTTATCCACATACCCTAAAGGATGGCCTCTTTTGAGGGAGTGCATTGGGATATGTGAAACACTCAAGATTGTTGAATTCAAGAGTGTGTGGTATTTTAAACTTTCCCTACAACATCGTCCTGGTCCATTTATCCTCTTTTCCTTGAGGGTGCACCTTTTGGAGTTTCTTCCTTAAAAATCATGAAATTTCTTTGGAAGGTATTTGTAGTTTGTTGGTGTAATGTCCCCTGGGGATATAAATAGGTCTAAGGGACATATCATTATCTCTCTAATGCTAATTAGATAATTTTAGCACAATGGATTAGTTAAACAAAAATTAAAATTCATTTTTCAATAATTGTTTCATGACAAATTCCTTTTAATTACAAATAAATTCAATTATTCAAATGTATGATCCAAGGGCTCGAAAGGATTAATAACACCTTCTAGCAACATCGCATATCCATTCCAATCCAATTTAGACATAAATTCCACATCTAAATGCCATTTACTCTTAATCATGATTAATTAGTAATTAGTGTTCCAATTACGATACTTAACCACAATCATCGCATAATTGATGATACTTATTATAATTTCATTTGTTTATCACTTAACCACTGTTTATCAATTCCAATGGCTAATTAACACCTAAGAACATGTAAATTAAGGCTAATTACCATTTTCCAATTAATTAAACATAGTAATTATGAAAATGATTCCACGAGAACTAGTTAACTAGTTGTTCAATACTAACAACTACTCTTGCACAAATTCAACACACAACCAAGCCAATGAACCAAAAAGTGAACCTAGAGCCATTATACACATATTTAAGCATGCATGTACAGCAAAATGAATTACTTTTGTAGATCTAATCTAAGTACATAAACGAATATCTCAAGTTCAATCAATACAACTAGTTAAAAACACTGCCAGGAATTCAATCAAACCAATCGTATCGAGTTTCAAGGCACACAGAGGTGAACATACATATCTATAAAATAGCATTCTATAGCACAAGTAAAGCACCAATAACAGAGCATATGGATGTACATTCATCTTTTACCAAAAATAGAGATTCGAATCCAAAAACTATTTGCCAATTTCACTACAATGTACATAGTTTTCAATTGAAATTTCCAAATGCCAAATAAAGAGAGAAATATGACTATTGTAGCTCAATAAAAGAATATCAAGGATCACTTACAGTCATATGGTTGCATATTTCCACCCATATAAATTCCATTAAACAACCCACCAAATAAGTTAATTCTACTCTTTCGAATTGACTAGTAATTCTAGGAATCACTAGAATATTTAAATACACAGCTCGTAAAATAATTTAAATGCAATTCCAACTCTAAATAACATGTTTTATCAGTCATAACAGAGGTATATCTCATTCTAACATTTTTTCAAACACTTCATATGCAAAGTCACAAATCTACTCAAAACAATTCCATTGAAAGAGGCTAGAAATTGGAAATTGATCTAGAATTTCAGTAGACATTTCCCCAACACTACCAAGAATATTTATCCTCACATTATCACAAAAATTTCAATATTATTTATGAGATATAAAATAAAAGTAACACTCAAGACTTTTTACAAACAGTTCATGTGATAATTCTCCAAACTATGCCAAACAGTCCGATCGAAGAACTAGTTTTCGAATAAAAGGTAGAAGCATCAAAGAGAAGTGTCTAAAATCATTCTGAGGATACTTCACGATAAAAATACAAAGTATATAATGAAAAGAGGAATAAATATCAGTTCTATAGAAGAGGTACCAAATAATTATTTTCTCAAACAATTTGTGCACAAAATCCCAAAAACTAGTTCCCAATTCCTTCATAAAAATTATTTGCATAAATAGATTGAATTCTATGAGAAATTTCTTCCACAAATAACTCATACGTTTCATCAAACATTTCATGTGCATCCATAAATAAATCATATCAGATCCAAGTAAATTAAATAAACATGGGATAAGTCACTTATCTTATCAATGTGCAATTGGCATCATCCGGACCACATTGAACCTAGCCTTTAACACTGCCAAGCCAGATCTCACTTTGACAGGCCACCCTCGAACTGAGGCCACATATCCACAATAGAGGTGCACTAAAGAATAACTCAAGTATCATCTTGAGAATCCAAAACTCTATTCATCACCACATACTTCCTCTTCCACCCCACTACTAGGTGCAATGGTAATCGAGACCCCTTAGGCCATTTGAGATATCACCATTCACCATAAGAATTTATCTGGTCAAGTACAAAGCCAAGTAGTGGAAACAATGGAACATCAAAAGGTATGAACAACCATAATCAACAACCATCTAAAATAACCATGAAAAAAAACCCCCAAACCAAGGATATCAAACATGTATTTATAGATCAAAGAAGGTAATTCTAACTCAATGGGTTAAAATAAAACCATGGTAAGCCAACCTGAGTCAATTCAAGGGGGGTAATTCAACCACAAGATGTTAACTCTAATCCAACCTAAGCAATTTGAATTTCAAGGAGAATGACTCCAAGCCACTCCACCCAACTCAAAATTAGTGAGGTGAGGTGTCACACAAGCCAAGGCATCTTCCCAAAATAGAAAAAGGGGGTTACACAAGGATTTACACAAGAGTTACACAAGGATTTACACAAGTATTTACACAAGGAGTTACAAAATCACCAAAGGGGCTGAATCAACAAGTCCCACCGACCCAAACACTAAGGAGGCCCACTAAATCATGAATTAGGATCAATATTACCAACATAGGATAAATTAATCAAAAGTGGGGTCATGTGTACAATGTTTGGGTGATCATCAATTAATAAATCCACTAAGGCGTAAATATGGACCAAGATCAACAAACAAGTTCTAAAGTGCTAGGAATGTCCTCATTCCCCCTCACATTGTGGACCTAGGCCTCCCATACTCTTTTAGTGGTCCTTGATGTGCTAGTTTTTTTCATTAATTAATTATTTAGAAAATAATAATAATGTCTCTAGGTCCTTAAAGACCCTTTTCGCGGCACCATGTGCCACAATAATAAACAATTACAAATTACATATGTCCGGGGCTTAACACATAGGGTATAGAATTGGTGGAAGGTATTTGTAGTTTATTGGTGGTTGCATGTATCTTTCAATAGTTAGAGTTTCCCTTGGGTTTTGGAGTTACCCAAAGTGTTGAGAAGTTTCCTCTTTTACTTGAGGGTGCAACTTTTAGAGTTGCTTCCTTACAAAGCATGAAATTTCCTTGGAAGGTATTTGTAGTTTGTTGGTGGAAGGTATTTATGGTTAATTGGCGGTTGCATGTATCTTTCAATAGTTAGAGTTTCCCTTGGGTTTTGGAGTTACCCAAAGTGTTGAGAAGTTAAGTTGTGGTGAAATTGGGTTTAACTCTCTCCCAAGCTTATCGTCACTAGCAATAGGTCTAGATAGCCTTGATTTGCAAAGGTGTGCCAGTTTGAGTGGTAACAAGTGGCTCTCATAATTGTTTTGTATCCATCCACTTCATGGTTGTCATGATTATGGTCTCATTAAAGTCCTTATCATCATGCGTGACACTTAGTGCTTTTTAAATGCATTGGGTTCAAGGTTCAACTTACATTAAAACCATCAAAAGAGAGCTCTATACCTTCAAGCCCATGTTCTCCTAGTTGCCTTGTTGGATTCACTTTCCTATTTTATGGCATTGAGTGAATTCTTAGCTTCTACTTGTGGGATATCTCTCCCATGAGTTATCTATGTTGAATGCTTGCACAACTTTAACTATGGTAGGGTCTTGTTAAGTTATGGGTGGCTTTCCAAACTTCACCAACATGCCATTTTGTAGTCATTCACAATAAATTTCACTTCTTTAGATCTCTATTCTTCTTTATAAATTGCCCATTTTTTTAGTAATTTTGTGAAGATTGGTGATATGTTTTCATATTATTTTTTTCTCTAGACTCTTGGTTTGGGGACCAACAAATGATTTGGGAGCAATGCAGATTATGTTGGGTTCAATCTAGGTTTTAGGACTTTGAGAGGTGTGGGGAGAAATTAGAGAAATCCAAATATGATGAAAAGGTTCAACCTACAACTGGAAAGTGTCACAAAAATAGTAGATCAAATATGTTCCCATGTTGTGATGAACTGGAAATCCAGGTGAAGGAACATGGTGAGCATATTGAAAAGTTGGTTCTACATATGGAAGACCACCTTGAAATTCTATTGCTTGTCACTCAAAGGGGTCATTCGCAGCACAACATCTCCATTGCTTCCAAAGTGATAGACGAAAACTTTGCTCAACCGCCTGCATCAAGATCGGATGATGAATTTGAGAAACATAAAGAAATAGATGAAGATGTGAATGATTTGGACACTAGTTAACTCTTTTGTTTTATGATTTTTTTTATAGAATTTTAAAGCAATTTTAAAAAATATAAAATTATCTATTATATTTATAATCTTTACTTTAGTTTTTCAAAATATAAAAAAAATTCTACAATATAACTAAATTCTAAAATAAAAATATTTTTTTTAAAATAAAAATATATATTTCAATAATTAAAAAAATAAAATTAATGCGCATCACATACTTATTATTTCAACAAATTTAAAAGAACATATCATGCTTATGAATATGTCTCGTTTACTTACACTCTAAATTCATAAAATTGTCTCATAAAAAACTTTGATGAATGTTTGATAAATGTACCAATGCATAATAATCTTTTAATAAACATTCCAATTCAAAGTTCATATATATAATTTACAATAAATCAATAAAATTAAACATTTTAACTCAAAATCTATATATATATAATTTACAATAAATAAATCTATTATAAATTATATATATATATAATTTTATGTATATGTATAATTATGATTTGCAATCATTCATATTTAGATATACAATAATGTATATACTATTTGTGCATAAACTTCTTAGTGCATAAACTTCTTCTGGAAAAGGTAATTCAGAACTTATAATAGCGGATTGTCATAACTTCTTAGGCCAAGCCTTTTAAGCCAAACAACATATACATTATATTTACAACTTTTTTATTTGAGATTTTTATCATGCTTTTTCATCTAGACACTAGGATGATGAAACAAATGTACTCTAGAGATGCACTAGGATGAGACAAATGTACTCTCTAGATTGATTTTATGGTATAGCTGATGAATGGATAACCAAAAGTTCATGGCAAATAACTAGAAAATTCTGAGATAAAAAAAATAAGAATATAAAAAATAACAAGATATTTGATAACTGCATAACTGGAAGAATGTTGATCTCTGAACCATTTGATCCCTATTAAACTTTATCCGGATTTGCTAGTTTAAAAAAAAAAAACATTAAGCTTGACCTTTCAGTTATACATATTTATGGTTCAGTTATACATCTGTATGCTTCCTTTTCTTATGGGCACATGATCCTCAAGGACTCCACTCGACACAACTCAAAGCTTTTCACAGTAATCTATAGATTCCTCCTTGATTTAAGGTCAGGCGATTGAACAGGTGAGGTGGCTCCTGTCCTCTCCTTTATAATTCTATGAGGCCATCATAACATGTACAATCAAACTCATTTACCTGGCTGAAACTGGCATTGCCAATTAAGAATGCCCAAGTCAAAACACATAAAAACACTGTTTTGCAATGGAAAATAAAAGACTGATTTGGCTGATATCATGTGTGCTGATACAAAAACATATTAGGTTTCAATTACTACTATACAAGCTGGCATAGACGTTTCTGCAAATGCCCGCAAGAATCTCAACATAACTTTCAGTTTCAGTGTGGATCTTGCAACGCTAACCCTAAAGCTGTCCTGGTAAAGAGGAAAGATAAATGACCAATTCTCCTGCAGCAGATCTGAATGCCTCCTCTCTTGCCTTTGATTCCAAAAACTGATCTCTATTATTGACAACCTGCAACATATACAGGTCATCCATTTATTATAAGTTCACTATTCACACATTTTTTTTAATATTACATACTTATGCAAGTATGATATGAATGGAAAATCCAGGTGGAGTAACAACTCCTCACTTTAACCACCCAATCTAAACTTCATTGACATTTATGAATGGAAACTTATATATGGAAATGAAACTTGAATGAATAAAACTTATAAACTGATATTGACACTCGTGAATGTAAATTTATATACATCTGTGAAACTTATATATGGTAATGAAATTTGAATGAATGAAAACTTATAAACTTATATAAATCTGTGAAGCTTATATATGGAAATGAAATTGGAATGAATGAAAACTAATATAAATCTGTGACCAATTGATGTATGGAAATGACTAACTGGACATGTATGGCAGCTAATTGTATACCGCGTGGGCTTGGGCATGGATCATATACATGCTCCTACAGCTATCTGAAGAAATATGTGCAGTCACAACGTCCACCTTATGTTTCTCCAAAGTTGAAAATATTGTGGTGAGCAGGCCTTGCTTTGGTGGGCTACTGCAGATCATCATGTGAGCATCGTCCCCCCGCACACTCAGTACAACGTTGGGCGATGACCATGTTTGGAAAAAACAGTGATCGATTGGAGGAGAACAAGTAGAAATTGTTCTTGAATATTGCCTACTGGTCCGCGGTTCGAAACCACTGGAGGCACTGCACTCAGCAATTAATGGATTGTAAAAAACAGGAGCCTCTGATGCAGATCTCATTGCAGCAGCTGAGACATGATGATGATGCTGCATCTCATGGAAAGTGCTAGATAATTCAAATTCCAACGTCGTGGCTGCTCGGGCTTTGTCTAATCTCTGATTTTCAAGAACATGTAACGACTGCTGTAGGGTTTTAATGTACCTGATTGCTTCCTCCACTATGGTAGATTTGTCTGCCTGCCCACAAATGACAGTCACTATCTTATTGCAGAAACTGTGAAGTTCAGGAAAACCCTAATTGAAATTAAGTATTCTAACATGTAACAAAAACAGACAGAGGGCCAGACCAATCTTACATGAAATAAAATTGAAAAGCATTTAAATTCTAGTGCGAAATAAAGAAACCTTTTGTGGAATTCAGAAATCGAAGAAGCAATTACCTTAGCTGGTAAGTTTGGTAAAAGCGAATGGAGATTTGAGAACATGTTACGCATCTTCTTACGCCTCTCACGCTCAGTCCAGATGTGAATCCCCTGATCTTCAGGCTCTATGCTTTTCATTAAAGAATTATCAAGACCTAATTCTCCGAGGTTCAATGACTGAGAAGATTGCTTATAATCAACTGATTTAGGTTCTCTCGGCTTGCAGCCATGAGAATCCTGATCATGATCAAGATCAGGCTCAGTTACAGATTCCTGTCTGTCACAGTATTCCATATGATATTGATCCTGTAGATCATTACTGAGAAAATCAATGTCCTGCGCAATATTTATGCTCTGTAACTTAGACCTCTCATGATCTTGTTCTCTGAGATGATTATCGCTGCAATTACAATATTTCATGCGAAACTGGGCCATCATGAATTTCTAGTGTAATTTTCACGCGCCAATGGGTTTCAGCGAAAAAGGGCGAAGTTGTAATCATGATGAAGCCAGGCATGGGGGATGGGATTCCTGTCCTGAATAAGCCTGCGCCAGAAAATTACAACGCGCGTGCAGCAACAAAGATTTCTGTGTGGTGAATAAGACGATCATCGGGCAGGGCCGCGGGCGCAGGAATAAGCCACGTCACGCAATCATAATTGCCTTCTTTTGCTCGTTACCCCTGGGGGGATTGAATTCTAAAGAAATTACAGGAAGGAATTTTGGTCATATTGTGGCTAATATTATTCCCGGCAGGTATTTGTTATTGGGAATTATGGAGATAGCTGCATGCGGATGAGCAGTACAAGTGTGCCTTACAAACGCGGCATTCCAGTTGAATCTCCTAACAACAACACACGCTTTCTTTTTCATCCCATCAATTCAATTCATGCTCTTCAGCCTTTTTCTAAGATTCTTCTTTTTTTCTCAGTTTCCAATCCCCTTTGCTTGCTTCTTTGTTTTATTCTGCAAACTCACTGAGAATATACGACATACACACACATAAACCTGGAAATGGGTTTCATTAATTATATGGGTTTGGGGGTTTGAGGGCTTCAGAGCAGATTTCATTCATACTAATGGCCGAAAGCCTTCTTTCTAACTTCAATGTTAAATCGAGATCGGTGACCGCCATTAACCTCATACAGTAATTAAATGAACAAGTACTACCGCAAGTAAATGTAAATGATCTGAAGAAATCATGATGACTTATCTGTTTTATTGTGATTTTTTTCAGCTGTTGGAATCGGAGATAATCGTCGATTGCAATTCAGGTGATAATTGTCGATTCAAAATGGAATAAAATCTTCAAAATTATCATTGTAATGCATCAAATTTAAAATTATAAAAATGAAATCAAAATTTTCAACCCAAAAATATAATTCTGTCCGGCTATAATTCCCTTCTTTTATTGCGAGAATTCTGTTTTTCCTAATTATTGTGTTGACAACTACGCCAGGCGCGCTTGATTTTCAAGGGTTCTTGTAACCTTGGAATCAATAATTCTAATGCTGCAATCATGAAGCAATTGCTAGCGTTACGCTGAAAATTGAAATAATACTCTAGGGTTAGGGTTTTCTTAGTATCCACGTAATCATTGGGATTGTTGGTTTTCAAATTTAGGTAATTATTTTTATTTAAGTTATTAGTTTATTAATTATGAGAATTAGACAATTTTTTGGGGAATTTGTAGGTTTTATTGATATGGGAGTAAACCTTTACGAAGATCATTTTTGCTCTTAAATTTTTACTTAATTATTAATTTTATGAATGTTTTATTCATATTTTTTTAAGTTGAAAATGAAAATGTATTTTTTATAGATAATTTTTTTTTAGTAATTATTAAATTTATGAATACTTACATCTTTTTATATACTTCAAAATGAAAATGTATTTTTCATTGTAAGAAAAGTTTTTAAGTACTTTACAACCCAACATGGGTACTTAAAAAGAAAAAATCTAAAGAAAAACATGTAAACTTAATTTATTAAACAATAAAAATTCTAATATTAAAACTAAATAAAAGGTAATTAAAATAATTATTTTAAACCTTGATTTATCAAACATCAAAAAAGATCAAAATTCTTGATGTGATTTTTTTTAATGTGTAAAAATTTAAGATAAAAAACACTTGCACCTCAAGAAATTAGATCTCTTTTAATGCTTTGTAGATCCAGTTTAAAATAGATCTATACTAATAGATAAAAATATTAAAAATAAAATCAAATATTGTTATTACTCTATTCTTTCCATTATTATTACAATTGTATTTTATAAAAGTATTAAAAATAATAACAATATTCTAGTTAAAAAACAATATATTATTAACTAATTTATAATAAATAAATTAATGTTATATTCATTATAATCATCTTATTATATAACTTTAATCATGTTTTTAACCTTGGGATCTGAAAAAAACAATATATTATTAATTAATTTATAATAAATAAATTAATGTTACATTTATTATAATCACCTTACTATATAACTTTAATCATGTAAAGACTAAATTAACATAATACTAATATTAATTAATAAAATAGGCATAATGATTTTTTATATGCAGAACATAATTCATAAATAAAAATATTAACTTATAAAATATAACATTTAATACTATTTTATTTGCACCGGTTCGAACGCAAATTGGAGGACCATAGCTATTACAATGCAAAGAAGCAAATTGGAGGACCTGTCTCTTTGGATGTTGTTTCGATTCTCTGCTTTTCTTGGTCTCGATGGACTCCACATCTTCGGGGACTCCAGGGTTATCATCAGCTGGGCTATGGGGTTGCTCCAGATTGATGTTCTACAATTGGTCCCTTGGTTGAATTGTCGACGAAGCATGATTTCCTCATTTCACGAGCTCTCCTTCTCACATATCTACAGGGAAGAAAACAAGTAGACTAACAAACTTTCCAAATGGGCTTTGCACGAGGACGTCGGCTATATCTTTTTTGAGCTATGGTCATCCGATGGATAGGTTTTTGTATCGGATCGATTGGTCGCCTTTGAATAGCTTTGAGGTGGCTCGTGGTCTAGTTGGTCTCTACGGGAGTGAAGTTCCCATCGTATTTGCGTTGTTTCTCCTAGCAGTAGTATTAGAACCACGTCTTTTTATCTATTGGCCAATCTAACAAGTCGTTCTGTCTATTATCCAGTTTATTAGTTCTGCCTTGGTCTTATTGACTATGTTCATGTACAAACTCTTTTACAAATATTTTTCAATAGAATATTGACTTTTTTTGGGGAAATAAAAAAACCTAACTTTAAGGGACTTCTTCCCAATTTTGTGTCTCAAAATTCAATATTTAAATTTATTATTTTTTTCCCTTTGAAAATAATTAAAAATATATAATTAATGTTAAAAAATATGTATATATAAAGTATGAAATTGGTGCTATGCGATTTAAATGATTAGTTTCATTAATTTTAATCAAAATTTATATTAATGTTTATATATATATATATATATATATATATATATATATATATATAACCATTAAAAAATTGTAACCTAGATGTGGGTGGCATATGTTTAAGACGGAATTCAGTGTCTTGAGCTGTGGGACGACAACGTGGCACCCTGCATGTTGGGCCCTCGTTATCCCCCCCAAGCAAACATTAATACATATTCATGGCGAGGAGGCTATCACTATGGCTAGCGATGAAGGAAGGGTGCAACCGTTATTTCCTCTGTCCAGCAAAGTGCATTTGGTATTGTCAAGGGATGGAAGAGCCATTTCACAGTATTGATATATTTGTAACTTCAGAATGTATTCACTTGTATATCTTATGTATTGTACCCCGATGTTTATTCCGGGAAGTGTCTGTAATGTATTTGAGTCATGTCATGCCCAAATGTTTCTATCGGGAGATTCAATAATGTAAACAAGTCATATAAAGTCATTATGGGTAACCCTCCTTATTGTTCAAGGGTTAAAGTCCCCGGAGTTGTGGGGCCCTAGGGTTATTAGACTATCCTAGAGAAGTTGACCCTAGGTGAGTTATTGTAAGTCAGGGCAATAGTCCCCACCGTTGTGTTAAGGATAACCCTCCTTGTTGGTCGGAGGGGCAAAGTCCCCACAAGTTGTGGGGCACTAGGTGTTATCCCTAAAGTTGAACCTAGACTACAGGGGTTCAAGCTTAAGGAAATCTTTTTCAAAAATATAAATCAATAAACTCAAAATGAAAACCAAGCTGGTATGAAATCAAAACTGTTGGAAAATCACACAATTATCAAAGAACTAGACTGGTATGTCATGAGAGCTATAAGAGGATCACACAATTATCAAAAAACTAGGCTGGTATGTCATGAGAGCTATAAGAGAATCATGAAATCATACAGGAACTGTATAACATAAAACAAGATACAAGATCCAATATCCCAGTAACTACAATCATAAAGTCATGAAATGAAACTGCCTCTGTTTTTTAAAAGTATAAAGGATAATTGTATTTCAACATAAGAATCACTGTAATGGAATTCAATGGACCATATACATGATAAATTACAAGAAACACAATTCATAACACACACAGACAAATCATAATCATACTCATTCAAGGTAGAACCTGTATTGAAGCTGTAGAGTATTTTATGTCATACAAAGAGTGATCAAAACTGGATCTTCATAACTCCAAAAATGCCAACCCTTTGTCTCCTCTCGACACCCCCTTAAAAATACAAAATATCATTTTCTTTAAGCTAACTATAAGATCCTACATCTATGGATTGAACCTCCTCAAAAATAGGGAAGTCAATCCCTTTTAAAAAGTATTCAAGTACAAGTGTAATATAGAAAATACATCTGTCAAATAAACAACATAACTTCAAAAGCAAACTATAATTCAACTTCTAAAGGCTTCTGGAAGCCTCTGCTAGTGTAGCTAAATCACTCAAAACCTGGGAATGCTTCTGCAATCTGGTGAATTCAGCGTCCTTGTTGTCCTCCTTATTCTGAGCTTTGATGAGTTCAAGCTACTTCTGAATGGCTCGTTTCTCCCTTAGAATATCTTTAGATATTATCAGCAACTTTTGATATTCTGTCTCCTTATTTTCTAGATCTTCACGAAGTCTCTTGTTGGCTACCATCAACTTTTCATTAATGTTTTGCAGATACCTGGTTTGTTCTTTGTATGTCTGCAAAGACTTCTTAACTTGGTTTAGTTCTGGAGATATTTCCAAGTCTTCTTCTCTTATATGGACTTCTTCTTCCTGTAGAGTCTTTGATGCTGAACCATCATCTGAATTAACCTGCTTGTTTGTGCAAAAGGCCTCGGGTATAGACCCTGCAACACATTGAATATCAACAAACCTCTCAATATCTGCACAATTATTGATCCTTTGATGTATGTACAGTTTCTTCACTAAGAGCATCATCTTTCATTACAACTTCCATTGCATCTTCATGTGCTGATCTTTTCTTTGTCTGTAGCTTCTTTCTTAACCTAGTTCTTGGCTTCTTTGTCTTCAATAACTGTTTACAAATTTCACTTTTTGAGGCTATATTTTTCAGCATAACACTCAGTTTTTCAGGGTTTTCATTTGTGCAGGAAGCTTCAGGGCACAAACCTTCCTAGATGGGTTTCTTTGTAGTATTCTTTCCTTCTTTCTCAACAGTTTGAACTGGCTTTTTAGGACTTGTTGTTTGCTAGTCTGTATTTTCCATCATTCTTTTGCCTTTCTCTTTAGGGTTGTCTTTAAACCCTAGCTCTATTAATAGGGCTTCCCATGTTCTTCCCTCATTTTGCAACTGAGCTAAAATCAATAGTTTAATCAAGCCTTGATGATAGACAGATCGAGCAGTATGCTCGGGATGGCCCTGAACCCTGGAAATCATCTTTTGAAGGCTTTTTAATAAATAAAATGGGAGATTTACCTGTATACTTCCATTGATGTGCATTAGCAATTTTAAATGGCATTTTAGCACTTTGTCATACCTACCATCGCATGTGATGTAATTTTGTATCATCTCCAAAGGAATCTTCCAGCTTGGCTTCATTTTGCTAACATGGACACCATTTTTCCAATCTAGCTTTTCCAATCCTGGCATCAAAAATTCACTGAAATCTCCTTGGAAATCCTGTTGTTTAAACCATTTCTCCCCCTCTGCCGAAACATCTATTGCCTTAGCAATAAAATCCTTGTTTACCCTAACTGTTAAGCTTTCCAGCTGAACCTTTTCATCTCTATAGTTTTTAATAAATAACATGGTTACCTGTGAGTGGTAACCTTGCAATTTCTCACAAAACCTAAACCATCTAGCCTTCTTCATTAATTTAGCTGACCTGGGAAATTTCATTATCTAGTCTGTATTGTTTGGCCCAACCTGCAAATGAAACCTCCTGGCTTTCTTTTTACATTAACCTCTGGATCTTCTTCCTCTGCTGTCTTCGACATTTAAAACCCTTCACACTATACTGCTTTAAACAAGGAATTTTTTGCTGCAACCACTTGCTTTGTTATGCAGGGAAACGTATATGATGTAATCCAGCCCTTTTAACATAAAATATATCAGAGTTTGAGAAAAAACCCTAGCTGCTTCAAACCCTACTTTTGTTGTTCATGATCAATGAACATTGACAGTATACAAATGGCTCTCTGAATGTCCTTCTCCAGTTAACCAGCAAAATAATGAGACAGATTTTTAGGGAAAAGGATGAATTAAGTCGACTCTGCTATGATCAGTACTAACATTCATTGCATGTAGTGTTTCAATTTCAAAATGAGAACAGGTGTACAATTCCATAAATGACATGATAAAACCCATCATTTTATGGATAGGGGCGCCTTTAAAGCATATTCATACCGAATGCCAAATAATCATGAATATAACCATAGTTTATTACCCCTTTATATTCTATGATACTTATAAATAACAAACCTTTAAATGAAATACCCTTTGAAACTCTGCTTCCAGTAAGTGAAATGCTGCTAGTTCATGAAATGCTGCCAATTTGGATAATGCTGCCAGTTTTAACAATCCACTATATAATATAAAATATCTTACACATACATAGGTTCATGACTAATGAGTGAAGATTTTGATGATTCAGAAGACTAAAAGTAAACCATAATGGCATTCAATCAAACATAAGGCGTAAAACAAAGCAAAAATTTTAAAAATAAAAACACATCACAATCAAAGATCTTAAAGAAAAAGGTCAAATAGCCTTAGAGATAACACTAGGTTTATTAGACTCTCCTAAAGATGTCGGCTCTTGTAAGTAATTGTTAAGTGAGGACAACATGTTGGAGTGGACATTAAGTGAACAAAAGAATATAAACTGAGAGCGAGCCTCTCGATTTATCACACACACACTCACTCACTGGGGCACATGAGTGAGAGAAGAAGTTATTGGGACAAGAAAGAGAGAGACTACTGCTATCGAGAGATCATCTTACTATTTTTGGGGTTTTGCTTTTGGTGCTGATTCTATCTCTAAGGAAGTTGCAAGGTTTTCTCCTTTATGGTTTCCCCGAGGAAAATATTTATGTTCATTGTCTCTTGTGTTTTATTGTTGCGCATGTTATTCTCTCAAATAAGATCCTAAGATCATAATGCTACCTTGAATGATAAAAATCTAACATGGTATCAGAGATAACCTGAGAAGAAGAAATTGTGCATCTGCAGAAGCTAGGGCTTCTTACTTTTTGGGTCTATCTCCACAATCCATTAGCAAAAGTATGCTAGGCTGACTCTCCATTGAAGGGTGCATCTTTCTGTTGAAGCGGAATTCAATTCCGTGCATTTTCAATTTTTAGTGCGGGAAATTAGGGCTTCTTACAGAAGGGGAATTTTTTAGTGATCCTGGCATAGGATTAATCTCCTCATCAAAATCGAATTTTAGAGACCTGGGTCGAGATTTTTGGTTGGGTGAAACTCTAGGAAAGTCAAACCCTAGTTTGACCCCACGCTAGAAAAACATTAAATACTAAAAATTATAAGTTTTGGTACATTTGCTATATCTTGGGATTGCAGAAGTCTCAGGGGCCGAACCTTTCACAGGTCGAAGATAAAATCATGATGTACATTGTTTCCAAGATTCAGCCTCATGTTCTCTATATTCTAGGAGATATGATTCCTCCAAGTTACGGTTCCAGCCTCTCCCAGGATTCATCCCCAAAAAAGACACCTGGGGAGAATTGATATATCTCGGGAAACAAAGGTCCAAATGAAATTTTGAAAGATGTTCCAGAAATTTCATGGGCATTAATTTTTTTGGTCCATGTTTTAGACTTAGAATATGAAACAGTGACACGTGGAAGTCCATACAATGTCTCTATGCTAAACAGTTCTAAAACAGGTCACCTTGGGAAAACGCTCATAAGTCCCAATTCGTTAAACTAATTATGATGAAACCCATGGTGTTCGAACAAGGACAAGCGATTCTACCTCAATGCGAAGTTTCAAACATAGAGGAGTAGTAAGTTCAAAGATACTGCAGAAGCAGTATCAGGCATTTATGCAGAAGAAATTGGAAAACTAGGGCTTCCTATTCCATGAGCTTCTCTCCACTGTTTTTAGAAAAGGAGTACATTGGACAGCTCACCTTGAATAGATCTATCTTTCTATCCAATCAGATCTAGAATATTCCAAGTTTTGAAAAGTATGGTTTCTCTGACAAACCCTAGATCAGCCAGCTCCGAAACCAAGATGGACACCTCAAATCGATAAGATCTAATATTTTGTTATTTTCATTTGAGGTTCTCATTTCAAAGTGATCTATCACATTAGCTTGATGATAAGCTTGGTAAAGTTGACAACTTCCAAGCATGAAAGTATATGATCTCTCTGAAGAAAATGAATTGGACACCTACATAAGTAGAGAGGTTCATGTTCCAGAGGGAGATGAGGCTAAAAGCCTTACACCAAAATAACTTGGTCAAGGCCAAGAAGATCATTGCTAATTCAATCATGGATCACCTTATACCACAAGTGTCTTCCCTAAAGACACCGAAAGAGATGTTTGATTCCTTGACCAAGCTATTTGAAGGGAAGAACATAAATTAGAATATGACTTTGAGAAAACAGTTGGAGAATGTGAATATCCAGAATGCAGAGAGCATACAGTCATACTTTACGAGGGTCTCTCAAATCAAAGAACAACTTGCAGTAGTAGAAGAAGAAGTGGAGAATTCAGAAGTGGTGAGAGCCACCTTGAATGGCCTCCCAAGATCATGGTATTCATTCATGCAAGGAATGTGTGCCAGAAGGAAGTGATTACTTTCAACAGACTCTTGAAAGAAGAAGAAGCTCGACTCATAATAAGAGAAGAGAAGATGGGAGCAACTGAAGATCAAGCTCTCACCATCCAAAGAAGATCCCTCAAGTGATGAGGAATACAAAGGACTCAACTCTTGAATAAAATATTATCCATCTTAGCATTTGGATAAGAAATGATGAATGAAGAAGATAATGAAGGTGAAGGCTCAAGAAGGAGTCTACCCACGAAACAAATAAAGATAAGTATTCAATTGTCATTTCATGATCTATTGTTTTTTTTATGAATTTGTTTATATTCAGTTAATGTATTATGCATGATAGAATGTTTGCATTGATGACAGTATACTACTAATATGCATGAGATGGGTAAGTATCTCATGGTGCTATACAACTCTCCATTGCTACTAATCTAGAATGAAACCTTTTGCTGACATATTGGATTAGTGCACAATCTCAATGTTCTCCTGGTAGAGATGGAAGGCATATAGAAAGTTTCAATGAGATATGGATGAATGTTGTATTGGATAAAATAGTTGCATAATCATATATCTTGATGCAAAAGAATTTTTCATTATATGTTTCTAACCATACAACTAATGCATTTGACTTGTAGGAAAGATCGCGTAAAATCGCCTACAAGCAAAGAAGGATGAGACTTGTTCCGAAGAACAAGTAACGACAGTTCAAGATGAAGAATAATATGATGAATGCAGCGACATCATTGATGCAGAACCTTTTGGCCATGAAGAAGTAACCAAGAATAAAGGGAAGACCAGTTCAAGAAGAATGATGTCTAGGATGCAGTATCGATACATGAAGGGAATTTCGTAGTTCCATCATGCAGTAGATGGAAACATCGTGGGATACAAGGCAAGATTCATAGCATGAGGATTCTTACGAAAAGAAGGCATAGACTACGAAGAGACATTTGCGACCAGTGGGAGTTGAGACACATGATAGGCAGAATCATGTGTGCAAATAAAAGAAGGCCTTATACGAGCTCAGAAGACACCCATGGGATAACATAGACATGAGGAGCTTGATGAAGATCTGAACCTTTGCTACAAGGTTGAATATGAAAGTCTATAGAGGATGACAAGCTCACATATGGGTGTGAGAAGAAATTTTGAAAAAGTTCAAGATAGAGGATCTTGGTATCCAGTGACCCTAGATGGGTACATAGAATATTAGCAACAGAGGAAGCTACTTGTCACTCCAGTACAGAATGTTTCAGTGCATAGAGTACGAAAGATAGAGGGAGTATGATGCTCCGCTTCAGAGGGAGTGACTGCAGAAGATCCTGAGGTTCGACACGGTACGACAAGATGAACAGATTATTGATGACTCTTGGCTTTACTAAGAGTAAAGTAGATTCCAACCTTTGCTTCAAGGTTGAAGGCGGAATACCAGTGATGCTCCTATTATATGTCAATGACTTGTTCCTGACAGAAAGGAGGAACTCATTAAAGTTGTAAGAAGGAGACTTGTTGCCGAGTTCGAGATGGAGGACTTGCAGATGATGCACTATGTTCTAGGAATGGAGGTGTGGGCAAGGGAACTATGCAGTAGAGATCCTGAAGAGGTTCAGGATGATGTACTACATGACCACACTTATGGCATTGAACTTGAAACTATTGATTGTTGCTTCATTAGAGTCAGTTGATGCCACGATGTATCGTTAGAAGATTTGTTCCTTGATGTACCCGACGGATACAAGACCAGATATTTGCTTTGCTATGAACATATTGAGACATGTTCACCTGATGGTTTCAAAGGGTATAGTTGAGTACGAGCTGAAGTATGATACAAATCAGAAGATTAACTTGCAAGGTTATGTGGATTTAGATTGGACAGTGCTATTAATAGGAAGAGCACTTTGGGGTGTTGCTTCAGTATCAGATCAGGAGTGATCTCTTGGTGTAGCAGGAAGCAGTCATGCGTGGCACTGAGTATATCCAGGAGAGAAGCAGTGAAGCTCCAGTATGTGATCCAGATCAAGATCTCTCGAAAGAGGGAGTTATAGCATAGTCGGTAAGACAAGTTGTCTGAGCATAAATCCTAGCGAAGCTCGTAGATTGCTCAGATGTAAATGGTCATGTAGGTTGTCCTCGATTGTAATTGGTCCTGGTAAAGCTCATAGGTTATACGTGGACATAATCAGCCCTGATGTGATTCTAAGCTAGAAATGGTCAGAGTAAAGTTTGACTACTTCAGGGAGAAGCTTGGTGTTCTCCAGATCGAGGTTCCCTCCAAGGGGAAGTGATGAGTCCATGAGCCATTCTGACATGGTGAGAGGATTGGTTCTTTCCATGGTCAGATGTAAGGGCGGAGCCATTCTGTCATGGTGAGAGGATTGGTTCCTTCCATGTCAGATGTGAGTGCTGAGCCATTCTGATGTGACTGTAGGATTGGTTCCTAGATGATCAGATATAAGTGATGAATGCCATTCTTTGAATGGAGGTACCTAGTTAGTTACCAGGAATACTCAGCCTAGAGCTGAGGGCCATTCTTATGTGACTGTAGGATTGGTTCCTACATGATCGGATATAAGTGTTGAATGCCATTCTCTGAATGGAAGTACCTCGTCAGTTACCAGGAGTACTCAGTCTAGGGCTGAGGACCATTATGATATGATTGTGGGATGTGTTCTCACATGATCAAATATAAGTGCAGGGTCATTTTGATGTGATTGAGGGATGTGTTCCCACTTGATCAGATATAAGGGCTGATACCATTCTCTGGGAGAATGGAGGCACCCGGTCAGTTACCAGGAATCCTCAACCTAGGGTTGAGAGCCCTTTCAACATGTAGGATGGATTGGTTCCTCACATGGTCGAATATCAGTGCTGTTCCTTTCCACAGATGATAGTAGTTGTGTCCTATCATGTTGGTGGATGTGAGTAATGTGCCTTTCCACATATGATAGTAGTTATGTCCTATTATGGTGGTGGATGTGAGTGATGTGCCTTTCCACAGATGGTAGTAGGTGTGTCCTACCATGCTGGTGGATGTGAGTACTGTTCCTTTTCATAGATGATAGTAGTTGTGTCCTATCATGATGGTGATTGTAAGTGGTGTGCCTTTCTACAGATGATAGTAGTTGTGTCCTATCATGCTCGTGGATGTGAGTGTTGTGCCTTTTCACAGATGATAGTAGTTGTGTCCTATCATGCTGGTGAATGTAAGTGTTGTACCTTTCTGACATGGTGTTGGATGTGTTCCTCTCATGGTCAGATGTGAGTGCTGGCCATTCTGACTTAGGGTCAAATATAAGCATTGAAGAATACCTACATAGAGGCTAGGCCTACAACTAGCATGAAAAAAGGCTGGCTCCATAGAACTTCATGTGACGAGAAGAATCATGAGATAGCACCTGTGATGATGACCCAGTGATGATCCAAATCGAGTGATGATCTAGATCCAGTGATGATGATCCAGTAGTGATGATCTAGATCCAGTGATGATGTTCCTGTGATGATCCAGATCCTGTGATGATGATCCAGATCGAGTGATGATCCAAATGCAAGATGAAGATGACAAGATGATCCAGCTGATACAGAGAAGAAGACCAGTGCTGACAAATTGTGTCGATAGAATACCTTCCTAGTTAAGAGGGAGTGCATTTGTAAATTTCGAATGTATTCACTTGTATATCTTATGTATTATACCCCGATGTTTATTCCAGGAAGTGTCTATAATGTATTTGAGTCATGTCATGCCTCGATGTTCCTATCAGGAGATTCAATAATGTAAACAAGTCATGTAAAGTCATTGTGGGTAACCCTCCTTATTGTTCAAGGGTTAAAGTCCCCGCAGCTGTGGGGCTCTAGGGTTATTAGACTATCCTAGAGAAGTTGACCCTAGGTGAGTTATTGTAAGTCGGTGCAATAGTCCCCACCATTGTGTTAAGGATAACCCTCCTTGTTGGTCGAAGGGGCAAAGTCCCCACAAGTTGTGGGGCACTAGGGTTATTAGACTCTCCTAGAGATGTCAACTCTAGTAAGTAATTGTTAAGTGAGGCTGACATGTTGGAGTGGACATTAAGTGAACAAAAGAATATAAATAAAGAGTGAGCCTCTCTATTTATCACACACAAACTCACTCACTGGGGCGCATGAGTGAGAGAAGAAGTTTTTGGGATAAGAAAGAGAGAGACTACTGCTGTCGGGAGATCATCTTATTGTTTTTGGGTTTTTATTTTGGTGCTGATTCTATCTTTGAGGAAGTTGCGGGGTTTTCTCCTTTATGGTTTCCCCGAGGAAAATATTTTTGTTCATTGTCTCTTGTGTTTTATTCTTGTGCATTTTATTCTCTCAGATAAGATCCTAAGATCATAATGCTAGCTTGAATGATAAAAATCTAACACACAGCTGCACGGGAGTCGGAAGAGCCATCCTGACTTTAATTCCCCTTCAATGGCTTCTGGGATTACTCATGTCGACAGTAGGCTTAAGGTTCTTGAATGAGAGGCTCCTTGGTTTATTATTCTGCTCATATGTCTCGCTTGCAATGATTCCCCACAACTTGGCTCTGGTCTGTCCAACTGGTTTTACCCTACATTTAGTCTTTACCTGCATTAACATCCTAGGCCTTCAGCTCTAAATATTAGTAGGGATTCTTCCCATCTTGTTTCTAGTCTTTACAACTGGTTTTCTTTGTAGCCTATTTTTCACCTACACCAATAGTTAATAGAGAGGACGTTGATTAGTAATGACACAAACGTGAAGCTGCAACATCAACTCATGATGTCTCGTCAATGAGGTACCCCTCACCGTGGTAGCTGTGGTTGTGGGCGTGCACATTGTGGCATGATTTCAAAGCTAGAAGAGGGTTATGAAACTGGTGTCTCCATGCCAGTGTGAACTCTGATTGATGAATGGGTGGCATGTTTGGTCATCAAGCATTTGGACAAAGACATAGGGGGAGGCCATATCAACCATTACCAGTAGCTGTGGTTGTGGGCATGCACAACGTGGCATGAGTTCGAGGTTGGAAGAGGGTTATGAAACTGGTGTCTCCATGCAAGTGTGAACTCTGATTGATGAATCTGAGGCACATTTGGTCACCAAGTATTTGGGTAGAGACATAGGGGGAGGCCATATCAACCATTAATGGATCATCAAAAACATGATGAGCTCTTTAATGGAAAAAATGATCAACAATTAGAATTATACTCGCAGCTTGGTGCTCTCTGTGAAGACTAAAGTGATTGAGCTAGACACCCAACTCAGCCGGTTGGATGTGACTTTAGCCTGCAAACTTTTAACTATGGGGCTCTACACGATAGGCAATGCTGAAGGAGAAAGTGATAGTGTTATGGGGGCATCGTCAGCATCTCTAGATAGGAGCTTGGTTCTAGAAATGGTCGCAACGATGAATGCACCATTTCTTGTGCCTTCCACCATCACATCGTTGAGTAAAAAGCGTGTCCGCAATACAAAGGTACCCATCCTTAAATATTCTCCTTTTCCTGTTAAGAAGATGAACAATAAGGATAATGATGATTTTCAGGGGGGATGCCCCATCATAGAGGAGAATTCTGCCTCTTAACTTGGTGTTGATGAAGAGCCAGATGCTGGCTTGGCCCACCCCTGGTTTCACCTATTCTATGCAGTTTCTTTTTTTATTTGCTTTTAAGGCTAATGCATAATTTGTCTTTGAACAATATCAGTATGAATTTTGAGTATTGTATTTGGCCCCCATTGTTTAATGGGATTTTGTGCCATAATTTTGAAAGACATGTTCATAATATCGAGTGGGGTGGTGGCTCCTCTGTTTCAAACCACCCCAAAACTATGTCAGTAATGTAATTTTGGATGTAACCTTTGTTTCAGTACAGTTTAATACAATGCAATATTACAAAAAAAAACATTAAAAAATCATAATTATATTAATGAAAATATAATTATATTCTTTGTAGGCATGTAAAAGCATAAAGCAGTCAAGGCTGATTCAAAACCGTTCATAAACCAATTCATTAATAAATCCTGAACTTTATACATATTGTAAAAGCACAAATTCATACATATTGTAAAAGGACAGAATATTTTCTAGTCATTTTAAAAGACAAAAGCATATTTCCTGAAAATCCATCTTCAAATTGTGCATAAAATGTATTCTCGTGTTTAAACAACAAGGAAATATTCTTGAATCTCCATATTATATCAAATTGTGCAATGATATGCACCGATTAGAGACTCTTGTAAGAAACTTGCGCCAATTAGAGACTCTTGTAAGAAACTTGTCATTAAGTTAAAACCATAATAGGATACCAAAGACCATAAGCCAAAAAAACTATTCAACTTATATATATAATTATATAAAGACCACAAACCAATGAAACAATAACCTGACGAGCATTGACCACGAACCAGAAACAACAACTAGAATTCAGTCATCTCCGATCATCTTAAATTCTCTATTATATACCAACTTCCTACTTGTTTTTTCTTTCGCTAGCTTATTTATACTGAAATTTATTTATCGGTAAATGTGTGAGATGGAAATTGCTCTCAACAAATATTTTAGTCTTAACGTCTCTTCCACAAGAAATCCTAACAAGAGGTTGTGTAATTTGGGAGTAAGCTAAAGTCTAGACTATTTGCATTTTCTTAGTAAATTTTGTCAAAATCTAGTGATACTATTCATTATTGAAATTGCAATTTTCATTGTTGAAATTGAAATTTTATTACAAAAATATATTCAACCGAGATTATCCATGAACACCACTGTTATGCAATTTCAATAACTTAAAATTATCATTTTTAATAATTTCTATCAAACTTTCATAAATAAATTCACCAAATAATAAATACAAGTCGCCTAACCTTTTAACTTAAAATCTTTTTCCAATTTATTTCCACCTCACATGTTCAATAATTTGAACATCAATAGCCAAACAATGGAATATCTATATACTCATTCTACATTACCCTATTATTGAACATCAATAGCCAAACCATGGAATATCTATATACTCATTCCACATTACCCTATCTTGAAAAACTACCCAATATGCTTTCGAGAGTCGATCATGGGAATGAGAAGACCTTTTTTTTTTCAAGCGAAAAAAACCTGTCCTTGTTATTCAAATAGAATCAAAGGGCATTAGTACAAACAACCTCTTCAACGTGGCATTACATAACTACTCATCCGGAATTCCCAAACAGGGGGAAAGGCACATATAACCAAAAAATAACCCATCAGAAAACTGTCTCATCATGTGATGAGGTCTGTCCAAAAAAATCACATCTACCGAGAGCCAATCAGACTTTGATCAGCGTTCAAAAGAGATGCACTTTAAATGCAAATAGGACATCTACATGGAAGGGAAAAAATACCCTTCAGAAACTCAAAGTCTTCAATATCCCACAGAAAAAAGATGCCCTCTAAAACAAGCTCAAAAGAGCTGGAAAAAGTCCTTAGTAACCAGGTGATTCTCTATATATTCCATAAAACAGCCTTTCCCTTGGGGAAAGGAGAGCGGCTTTTTTGAAAGTCGGTCAGCTGTCTTGTTGTGCTCTCGATAGATGTGAGAGAAGGACAGATCCTGGAAGCTAGTGGCAAGCTTTTTAGTCTCCCAACACCAATGAAATAGGGCGGGTGGGGAGAGAGCAGTCGATCCCTTATCCCAATTGATGATTACCTGAGAATCACCATAAACGTGGGCTAAGGGGATCCCCATCATATGGGAGATTTGTAAGAGTGCCCAGAGACTGAGCAGCTCCGCTTTGGTATTTGTGCCATATCCTACCCCCACTGCGAACTCCAGGAAGTGAGAGTTGTTGAGAAAAATGCACAGGCCTGCACCAGCGGTCATGTTATTTGAGGCTCCATCAATAAAACCACAAGGAAAATATTTGACTGATGGATTCCCAATAATTCTGCATCGACCTTTTTTAGCAATAGTCCCAATAGAATGATCCTGAACAGTTGATAAAATTTGCTGGATGATGCCATGAATGTTCCTTTTTTTCCTTTCGAAAATCACCAGATTGCGAGCTTTCCATACAGTCCACATCATATAGTAGGGGAGCAAAAAGAGAGGAGAGCTCTTGGAAAACTTGCCAGCCTAGTCTTTAAAAAGATCAACTGTAGAAGCACTTGTAAGGCAATCTGGAACATTGAAAAAGTCGCAAATAAACTCTGCCACTGTTTTCCAAACTGAACAGTAAGAGAAGAGATGATCAACAGTTTCCTCCAGAAAATACTAGGTCCTGAGAACCCCATTCGCTGCAAATTATCCCATGTGAGAATACTATTATGAAGTAAAAGCCAAATGAAACAAGAGATCTTTCCAGGCAGAGCCTTATGCCAAATAGGAATACAATCAATCACAGAGATCGGGCGAGAAGAGGACTGAAAGATACAATCATAGGCATCTTTAGCAGTAATAGAATCCTCGCTATAATTATAATTCCAAACAAGTTTATCAGCGCTGTTATTTAAATGAATACTTGCTCCCGAGAGACCATATATAAAATCATTCCAAATCAACTCGAAGGAACCACCCAGATCAAGTTCATTAGTAGTATACCAGTAATGTTGCGCATTTGACAAGAGGTTGCGGGTCTGAGACAGCGAGGATATATTTAAATATTCTAAGTATGTTCTCAGATCTTTCGGGAGAACAAAGGAGACAGCCGATCCCACAATCGGATCGATCCCCAGAATAATGCTTTCGCCATTACCCACCTGACAAGACAAGTGCTTACCCATCCAGGGAGTCACCTGAAGAAAACCCCTCCAAAAAAGAGAAACATTACGAGAACTGAAAGATTTCTGCCTCAGCCATTCGATGACTGTCAATCCTTTTAAATACTTTGCTTGAAGAACCTGGAACCATAACCCTTTGGAGTGAATAGCTCTCCAAAAAACATTTAGGCGCAGAGCTTGATTAAACCAGGAGAGATTTTTAATTCCCCAACCCCCAAAGACTTTTGGCCGAGAAAGATCATTCCAATTTGACAGATGAAATTTAAATGTTTTGTCAGAGGATCCCCAAAGAAAGTTGAACATAGAACTCCTGAGTTTCTGAAGGATAGAACTGGGAAGAGGAGCTAAGCCCATCCAATAGACCGGAATGCTAGAAAGAACAGCATTGACCATAACAAGTCCCCCTCCAAGTGACAGGTATTTATAAGCCCAGTGATTGATCCTTTTTTCAAATTTTTGTAGAAGCCAGTACCAGTCAGCCACTCTGTAACTCAGCGGCTTCAAATGATAGCCCAAGTAAGATATACCAGACTGTAAAGGAAGCATCTTAAAGGGCATAGCAGCCCTGAAATCATTAAGACAGTCTTCATTAAAATTGTGATACAGCAGGCATGATTTGTCAGAGTTAATCCTCGTACCTGAAGCTTTACAAAAAGAGTCGAGAAGAACCTCAAAAGCCAACCAATCCTGGAGGGTACCAGTGCCCATGAGAATAACATCATCCACAAAGAGGAGGTGGGATAGAGCAAGGGAGGGCGAGAGCTTGATACCCCGAATAAGACCATTATCCCTGGCATCCTTAATGAGCAGGCTGAGACCCTCAATGACCAAGATGAAGAGGAGGGGAGATAAGGGACAGCCTTGTCGAATCCCCCGAGAGGCAGAAAAGAAACTGGAAGGAGTCCCATTAACCAAGACTACAAAGTTTGCGGTGGAGACACAGCTCATAATCCAGTTAACAGTGAGGAGGGGAACACCAATTTGGATTAAAATAAGCCTGATATAAGTCCAGTCAACACGGTCAAATGCCTTGGTAAGATCCAACTTGAGAACAAATGCACAGGAGTTTTTAATTTTGACTGAGTGAAGGACCTCCTGAACGATGCCAATAGGCTCAGTTATTTGTCTGTCTTTGAGAAAGCCAAATTGCTCTCGAGAAATACCCTAGTCAAGAAAGGGCTTGAGCCGACCAGCAATAACTTTGGCAATGAGCTTGTAGAGAAGATTGCATAAAGAGATGGGCCGGAAGTCAGCAAAAGATCGGGGCTTATCCTTTTTTGGAATAAGAGCAATAAAAGTAGAGTTCAGGGATGGGGGAATGTACCCAAAGGTCCTAGTCGAATCCACCATCTGAACAAGAGTGGGGCCTAAAAGATCCAAAAAGTGTAAATAAAATTCCACCGGCCACCCATCTGGACCCGCGCTGCGATCTTTTTTGAAGGACTTAAGGGAGAGCTCAATCTCCTTCAAAGAGACTTCGGAGATGAGACGAGACGACTGTTCAGAGGGGATCAGTCTGGGAAAGAGAGAGATCACTTTGAGTTGAATGGGAAGACCTTAATAACACGGATACACACCCTCATTCCATGTTAGCCTGCGTTGAAAACCTAGGATTGGCAACTAGTTTTTTCGGTGAGTTGTTACATGCTTTCCAAAGTCTATCATATCAAGGTCCACACCTTCATATCAATGTACACGTGTATCTAGGTAGCCGAAAAGTCAAACCATATAAGATGCCAAGGATGCATCGCGTACCCTAATTTCGTGTCCACGTGTACATATATTTTTATTTCGGTGGTATAGGTAGATGACATCATAGCCTATAAACCCAAACATATAGTAAAAGCTCCTTAATTAATTGCTAGCGCTCGACTCAAATGATACACTAGATCTAAGGTTTCATATGTACCCACGTGTATAACTATGGTCTTGACTAGAGACAATACTCATTACATTGGAAATTTGAAATTTTGGATCAAAGTGTATAACCAAATTTTTTTAGTATTATATATGATTTTTTATTCATTAATGTATATAAATTAATAAAGTATAGTTTTAATAAGAGGAATGTTTGTTATCCTCTTTTGTTCAAATTTTCTTCTCTCACACTTGCTTTTTGAGAAACATTTTATATTTTTAAATTTTTAACAAATTCATTTCTTCCTTAAGCAAAAAAATCATGTTGATGCTACTTATTATAAAGTTAACATGTAAATTTTTGTGACTAAGTAATGAAATAATCGAGATGCATCTATCTTAATTTAATTCTTTTTCAAGATGAAAAAATAGTAACTTGTTATTCAAAAGTATATATGTTGAATATTTTTATTTATTTTAAATTAGATTACTAAATAAGAGGCATTTACCTTAAATTACATTTTTCTTCAAATAGAAAAAAACTGTACTTTTGTTATTCATAGAATAAAAAATCTATATCAATAATTGTCTATAACTAGAATCATATGACATCCAAAACAAACACCTCTTGCCTCCTTTAAAATACCATACAAATCTCATAAAAGTGAAATACCACCCCAGCAATATCGGAATAAAACCACATGTATGAATCCCCAACATAAAGATACAAAATTGTTAAACAACGAGAATTAAGTAACATTATTTGCATCAACAAAGGTAAAAACTAGTTCCCTCAAACTCTATAGAACCGTTAAGAAGTTCTTCAATTTGAAGATAAGTTGTATCCATTTCCATAGCCTTCTTTGAGAGGGAGTCTGCATCAGTATTCGGCTCCTGGAAGATATGTTCAATTTTTAGATCATGAAAAGTATCCATAAGAGCTTCAGTCCTTAGTCACCAGTGTTAAAGTGAGATAATATGAAGAGAGGAAATATGATTTGCCCAATTAACTATTACCATTGAATCACCATAGATCCGCAGAGTGTCAATACCAAGTGAAGAATACAAATATAGAAAATAACAAAGTACCAATCGTTCTATCTTTATGTGTGTTCTTGTTCCACATATCAACCTTAATTTGAAGAGATGTTCTTCCTTTATTTTTAAGACAACACCTGCACCACAATTGTCATCCTATGTTGCACCATCAAAGAAATATGTAGCAATAGAAGTTACTAGAATATCGGTCATCTTTCTAACAATTCAAGGCTTGAAATCCACATAAACATGATCTCTATATAGAGTGATTATCCTCACACAACAAGCATAAAATTTCATAGGTCTCTCCTTGAAAATGGCATAATTTTGACTCTTCCATATATTCCAATAATAAAAGACTGGCAAAAGTTTATGTTCTGGACAGTTCTTGTACCGCAGATAGAAGTTCTCTTCAACTTATTCATTTCTCCAATACTATGAATATGTAAAGCATCATAGAAAACAACTTAGAGTTTCATACTGAAATCACAATTTGTAACCCACCTAGAACTAAAAACATTTTATGTTGTGAAAAGGCATTACTTTAAAAATTATTGTAAAGTTTTATGTTCTTGACCAAGGATGGTCAAATATGACTGTAATTGAATATTTTATTATTTAATAATTAAAAGAAGAGACACATATCCAAATAGGATTGTTGAAGAGTGTTCACTAACCCACCAGGAGGAATGATCTAGTGTAGAAAGAAAAAATGACAAATGACAGCAACAACATTCACTTTCTAGCTGATGCAGGAGGCAACTTCCCTATAATTGTGGTAATGTTCCCAAGAAAGGAGGAACTGAGTAGGTGGATCATTAAATTACAAATTGGCCCAAAGACTTAGGCAAGCACATATATATCCATCAGATGAGCAGGAGGCTCACAGACATTCTAGAGATTAGAACCTTGTGGATTGGTGGAATTGAAAATTTAGGCACACAAGAGGAATTTGATGAGGGAAAAGCTAAAGTGAATTGCTAGAGTGTTGATTGCAAGTGTGACTGCTAAGTTACTAAGAGGACAGAACATGCTTCTGGATAGTATCTTCATCCTTGTGGTTCAGTGAACAGGCTCGAGGGTCCTAAATCAAGTACAATCTTGGCTGCTTTCAGGAGACAGTTGGGAGGAACGGTCTTCTTTGAATGTTTGTACACTTCAAAAGTTAACAAGTTCTATATTGTTCTAGTTTATTATATTTATTTTGTTTTCTGTTTATTTTTGAAGGATTTATGAATGAGGAAAGTTTCCAAAAACATTATTTGGTTTCAAAATAAAATAGGAAAGTTTGTATTCCTGTAAATTATAAGTGAAGAGGAATTTTACTGCTTAAACAATTTTTCATAGTAGAAATGGTAGACTATCTTTTATTACTTTTTAGAACATTTTTATATTATATATATATAGCTTCAACTAATGTTAAGTATTGTACATAATTAGTAAATGATTAGCATCCTTTATTCTTCTTAAAATCATATAGTTTTAACCAAAAGGTTTAACATAACTATCATCGTTTTTAAACAAACAACTAATTCTTTTTAGAGTTAGGGTTTGCCATAGTTAAGTATAGTAAAGCCATAAATCAAATTTTATAACCAGCCAAAGAAACAATAGATTTAGAGTTAAAAATGCTATGGCTTCCAGCCGAGGGATTCAAGACCCATAGAAATAAAATATATATTTGAATATTATTTTACCCATTATCAATTTCATACAGCCAAAAGGCTTCATGTTTTCAAAATTTACTCTCAAGTATCAATCTCACACAACCGAAAGGATTATTGTTTAAATAATCATTCAGTATCATTTTCATTTAGCCAAAAGGCTTATTGGTTACAAAAGAAAAACGATTTAGGGTTAAAGACTTACAATTAACACAGTTTCGAACTAATCGTAAATTCAAACAAACATTAAATAAATTATAATAAGGTTTGTACAATAATTGGAGAAAAGAACAAAATTGCTTATCTAAGGTTTTAACACAGGTCAAGGTTCGAGGCCTCTAAGGCTATTTTTTTTACCAAGTATTTTTATTATACAAAACCTCCAATGGAAGCACCCTAGAAACAAAACTTGGGCAGCATTTTTGGTAGTGCTAGTTCAAACTTATCATTAATCCAAGAAATGCCAGAATCGACCGTAAACCATTTTGAAAACCAGCATGGCGTTTATTTTTATAAAGGCATGAAGATAGTAAAACATACCCAAGTAAATAATTCATCCACATATTAATAAGAAAAATAAGAAATATACAAAGTAGTGCTAATAAACAATCTATAGAGTAGTTCTAACAAATAATATATCATTTATACAGAACAACTCTGAAATATTTTCATAAGATTAAACAAGATAGCAACAAAAATCACAATACTATATTGCTTATTAAATATTCTTGACCCCATTGGTGGAGGAGACTGGGTGGAGAGCAAACTGACAAGTGGCAGCATCCTCAAACCACTTCCAACTATTGCAGGTGGCAACTTCCATATATTTGTGGTCATGAGTCCCCAAGAAAGTGGAATCAGAGTAGGTGGCTCATTTAATGAAAACTGACCCAGAAGACCTAGGCATCTCTATAAAATTTCCCCAGTGAAGAGAGCTGAGGCTGCTCATTCTAGAGAATTGATCATTCAGGGTGAATGAATTTACTCAAGAGAAATTCAATGGAGGGGAGTATAGAGTGTGTTTGAGGGGATAACTGCTGAGATTGATCTAGTTGCAGCTTCTAAGCTGAAGATCTTACTGGTGAGAGCAGATTTTTATTACTAAGGTAATTGGACCAATCAGGTGACAGAGGTCTTGCAATTGCATTCTCTACCCAATTCTCAGCCAAGAAGACCAGGAACAAGCTCCGGGGTCCTGAGGAAGCGTTGTTTGAGCGCTCTCTAGGAGTTTGGTTGGGAGGAACAACCTCCTTAAGCTGTTGTCATCTTGTCCTCAACAGGTTCTGTTTTCTTTATTTGTCTTCAGTTAAATAAATCTTAGTTTATCTACTACAGGCATGTTATTGTTTAGTGTTTATGAATGAAAGGTAACTGTGTAATGTTAGGTTCAATAAAATTATAGATTATAGTAGAAATGGAAATGATTATGTAAATAGTGAAACATATAGAATTAAAATTTCCAAGCTGTGTTTTTCCTCACCTGAACTCAGGTCGTACTCTAGCACATTTGGATTTCTTGGGTAAATGAAATGATTCTTTTATTGGAATGTAAATAGTAGATATGATTCTTTTATTTGAATGTAAACAGTAGATAGATTTTACGTCAATGTTTATGAATTTCACTAAATAGCAGTGCTATGTATTGTCTGCACTTATTTATTTCAGCCAACTAAATAGAAACATAGGTTTAAAAGCAATTAGTAAATATTATTATTACTCCAATATTAGTATACTGATAAAAATATAAGATATTATAGTTAACAGAAGTAAAGTAGGCAACTAATATTTAAGAAAACATGTGAAAAGGAAATAATAAAAAAGTTTATAAATATTAACTTTACAAACTAGAGTGTGTCTTATCCAGGACCTAAGGATTCTTTTATAATCCTTTTATCTTACAAAAATTACTGATAGTCAACATTTTGAGTATGTTGTACTAAACCCTAAGTATTTCTTAACTAAGATTTAGAAACAAAACTATTAGGATTTCTTATTTACTTATAGAGGCAGCATCATACTTAGAACTGTAAGTCATATAATCTTTCCTTATCCTATTTTGAAAACAGAGTTATTAATGCTGTAAATATAAACAAGGATTTATTTTAAACTATAGGGTTGAACAACATGTTCAAGCAGAGTCCTATAATTTAAATTATTATTTCACAACAGTGCTTTAAAATAATTATAATTACATAGTATTAATAAATACAATACATATGGAAATCCTGATCAAAATAAACTAGTATTTATTAACCATTTGCAATATAAATCCTTAATCAAAGGTAGGCTTATAGCCTGTAGAATCGATGGGTCGAAACCCAAACCTGATAAATGAACCAAATATACATAAGTCTTTTATATTAACTGTAAATAAAATACATTACTGACATGATAAGTAAAACCTAGTTCACAGTCTTCATTTTCTTGAAGTTCAACTATAAAAGAAAAACTGAAGCAACGAGACAGAGGTCACTTAACATCTCTGAGCACAGAGGAGGATCTTTATAATCTTAAACAATAGCATTACATCACTTAAGTTCTAAGGTTGAAACTGCTTAACCAAAACCACATTTACATCATGGCTTCAAGAGCCTATGTTACCCAGCGAAGTATCGCAATGGTTTTTAATTAAAACATAGTAATAAACAACAAACTAAATATCATAACCAATAGAGAGTTCGAAGCCATGATTCCAACCAAAAGAACATTCATCCAACAAACCAAACTGCAAGAAGGGAGAACCCACGATGAGACCGAGGCTTACCAGTTGGAGGCCCACGAAGTTTTGAATGCACGAGCTTGATTTCCATTCCAAGCCTGGAGTTGTTAGCGGCAGCCTACAATAACATAATCCAAACAATATTTTAAACTCTGAGTCATAAACTACTAAAACCCTAACTTAGTAAATAATTTGACAAAAGGAATTTCAACAAGGTAAAAGTATATACCTGTGAAGAAGAAGAAATTGGAGCTAAGAAGAATCAGTCACCCAGCTCGAATGCACTAAACCAAGGAAACCCTTAAGCCAACTCTGCCACAGAACAACAAAGAGATAGTTTCAAGCTCCATGATGCCAAGGCAAAGAGAGAATAGACACAAGGGTAAAACCAGTTACATGCTTTGAGCCACGTGAAGAAGCCTTAAATCACTCACACTGTGTTTCATTAACTCACAAAAGAAACTGAAACACAAAGCACAATACCATAAATCACTTTGCACAGTAATGCAGGCTACAACACCAAAGTTTAAGGAAGTTGTAGGCCTCCCATGGCCACAAGGATTCACAGCGCAGCCTCCAAGAGGATAAACCCTCAGAGAAAAATGCAAAGGAGTACGGTTTCATTCGTTTTAAGTCAACCAACACATGGAGGAGGCTTGTCCACTTGCCCTTCCAAATATTTAACCAAGTGTGGGTCGAGTTCTATTGTCAACGCTGCACATTTGATTATAAAACATATCATAGCCAATAATACAAATCATACTATCGACCATATTATAATATTTGATATGATTTCTCATCATGTCAACTTTGCCATCGATAATACTATACCATGCCTTGGAATTAGTATATTATAGGAGAAAATCTTATAATGTATATTGTCATTAGTTTCGATTACATATAGTAGTTGATAGGTAGATACAACTACCTTAGGTTATAAGTTAGGATGATGGGTATAGCTTGATATTGTAAAATTATAAGTCAACATAGTTTTGTAATATTGCAAATAACACTTGTATCATGGTTATAATCTAGAGATTAAGAATACAGCTTGTCTACTAGCTGTGTAAGAAGATAATCATAATTGCAACAAATCAAACAAGTTTGGTATTGTTCCATGTCTAGTAAAGGAAAAATAAATTATTGATATAATGTTATTATGATTTATTTCATAAACTCCAAAAGCCTTTAACTTCTCCACATAAAAACTTGATGCTGATAAATGAAGGATTCTTCAAGGAGACTGAAGACAAACCTTATTGCAAGAGTTTCGCATAAAAAAAACTAATAACTCATTGTAAACTTTACCAATGAAAAACAAAAGGTTATTTTCATACTTTAAGAGTAGTACACTTGAGTTATAAACATAAAATGGAAATAAGAACACGAAACAGTCGGAGTAATGATACACCAAGATCATGAGCTCTATGCTCACTGTGGAAATCTATAATTGACTAGGTACTATAATTTATAAAAAGATAATCATCTTACGGCAAAAGGAAACTTTGGAAGAACTAATTCTTGTAAATAGCATTAATTATGTTAAGGATAAAATTCATTATGGCTTAAATATAAATACTGTCATAGAGCCAAAGCAACGAAAGGAATTTAGCTTACCTCATCGGAGACTTGTAGCTTAACAATCAATTTATATACTAGCATCATTAACATGCTAAAAAAGTACTTCTCGACATAACTTAAAATAAACTCCTACTTGATCATACGCTTACCTGTTGAACCTGTAAGAACCAATAGTCCATTTGAGTTAGCAGAATGCTAAGTAAGCCCCAATTTCAAACATGGTTTCTCACCTACTTGAAAAAAGTAAATCATCAGTACAGCTAGCAGCAACTAAATGCTAGTCCTCTTTCTTTAACTTATAAAAATTAAAGTTGTATTAGTTTTTTTGTATTTGAAACTAATCCTTAAAATTTGTTAAACTATTTCATTTTTTGCTAACTGCTAGCAGTTAGTAAACTACGATGTAAGACATTTTATGTCACTTTAAAAATTTTAAATTTTTATTAAATTTTGGGTTATTACATGTGGTATCAGAGCATAAGGTTCAAACACTAGGCCTTGGTGAAGCTCAACTTGCTTATATGGAACAATAAATTTAAATCATTATGTTGATGTTGTTTTCTTTGAATGATATACACAGAGAAATTTGTTTCTGAGTTAATAACGAGTATGGAAAGATTGGAAGAATATGCGGAAGAGGAATCTCATATTGAACAAGATCATCTACAAAGAGAACCTATATAAGAAGATATAACCACTAATTCTTCCGAACTATTACAAACAGTAAAAGAATTAAAATCAGAAATGAAATCAGTTAAGAAAGAAAATGAGAGGACTCTAAGAGGTTAGGAGGAGCTGAATCAGATCTTAATAGAAAGATTTCACACTGAGGAAAAGGGTAAAAGAGCTGATTTTGAAGATTTAGGTTATCAACATAAGTATAAAAATACTAAACATATTAAAAATGAAAGTAGCTCATCTTTCGAAGTATATGGTGATCTACATAACTCTCAATATACTAGTGACAATAGTGAGGATAATCGTAATACTAGGAAAAGGAAGTATAAACATTATGAAGAAATATCTAGGGAGTTTAAGAAGATCAAGCCACCAACATTTAATGGAGAAACTGAAAAGGGGGAGGAAGCGGAATCCTGGTTATCCGGGATGAAGAAGTACTTCCATATTTATAACCATTCTAAAACACTAGAAGAAGCCATGAGGAAAGCAAATTTCTGTTATGAACATAATCGAAAAAAGAAGAGTATGGCCAACTGGAAGGCCAAAAAAAAAAAAAAAATTGATCAAAAGAAGAAAGAGTTTGTGCCTAATCAGAATTCTAAAAATAATAACACCAGAAATATTTCTAATAAGAATTTCCAAAGGAATAAGAGTAATTCATAGACCAATCAGAAAAATCAAAAGAATAAAGAGTCTGCTAACAATCACAATAATTACACAAAGAAATTTGAACGAAAAGAACCCATAAAGTATTGGGGATGCAATGGTCCACATTATGCCTCAATCTGTCCCAATCGAAAAAAGTCTGTCAGCAATATCCACACAATACAAGAGGAGATGACTGTTGGTGATTTAGGGAGGACTATGCCCAGGATCAATGTAGCTTTGGAGAATCGGCAAGCAGACTATCAAACTTCCATGGTGGAAGTAGAAGGTAAGCTAAATCAAACACCTATATCTATTTTAATTGATCCAGGAGATAGTTTAAGCTATATTTCCCCTAACCTGGTAGAAAAGTGTAAAATTCCAGTTGCAAAGTTTGCAAATTCTTGGTTAGTTCAGTTAGCTACTGGTGTAAAGAGAAAGGTAATTAGCTTTGTAAAGAATTGTGTAGTAACTGTGGATCAATTTGAAACTTTTGTTAAGCTCAATGTACTACCTTTAGGTTCATACGACATATTAATTGGTATGGATTGGTTAGAGAAGCATAGGGTGGTTGAATTGCTTTGATAAAACCTTTACTTGTATAAATAATGATGAAAAATTAATAAGCGTAAAGGGAATCCCTAGGAAAACAACCATAAGGAATATTTCTGCTCTATAGCTTAAGAGAGATATTAGGAAAGGTTGTAAGGCTTATGCAGTAACAGTAACCAATGAAGAAAACCTAAACAACATAGATAAATTAAAATTGGAGGATATACCAATTCTAAAGGAATATACAGATGTATTTCTGGAAGAAATTCCAGGACTACCTCCAAAGAGGGAATTAAATTTTACCATTGTGCTGGTACCTAGTCCCTTAGATTTTACCATTGATATGGTCCCTTATCGGATGAATATACTCGAATTAAATAAACTTAAGTCACAGTTAAAATAACTTATTGACAAGAATTATATTCGACCCAGTGTGTCTCCCTGGGGGGCACCTGTCATCTTTGTTAAGAAAAAGGACAGAACTCTATGACTATGCATAGATTATCACCAATTAAATAAGATGACTATCAAGAACAAATACCCATTACCTCACATAGATGATATGTTTGATCAACTACGTGGAGCCACGGTATTTTCAAAAATTGACTTATGATCTAGATATCACCAAGTCAGAATTAAAGATGAAGACATCTTTAAAACAATTTTTAGGACTCGATATGGACATCACGAGTTTGTCGTCATGCCATTCAAAGCTTACTAATGCTCCAACTGTTTTTATGTGTCTAATGAATAATTTAATGCACAAATACCTGGTTAACTTTCTGGTCATGTTTATCGACGACATATTAATTTATTTGAAATTTGAAGAAGAACATAAAGAACATTTAAAAATAGTCTTGCAAGAATTGCGAGAACTTCAAATCGTTGCGAAGTTTAGTAAATGCAACTTCTTTAAGGATAAAATCCAATACTTAGGTCATGTGGTGACTAAAGAAGGAATTTTGATGGATCCCGAAAAGATAAAGGCAATCGAATATTGGCTAGTTCCTAAAGATGTAACTGATGTTCGATGATTCATAGGGATTACTGGTTATTACCGGAGGTTCATCGAAGGGTTTTCGAGAATAGCAAATCCAATAACCTCTTTACAGAAAAAGGGAAGGAAATTTGATTGGAATCAGAAGTGCAAAGATAGTTTCAAAAAGTTAAAAACCTTATTAACTAGCACACTAATTTTAAGAATTGCTGATCCAAATAAAAACTTAATAGTATGTACTTACGCCTGCAATGATGGCTTAGGTGGAGTATTGACTCAGGAAGGACATGCCATTGCTTAAGAGTCTAGGAAATTGAAGATTCATAAAAAGAATTATGCAACCTATGACTTGGAATTAGCTGCTGTCATACATGCTTTAAAGATGTGGCGTCATCATCTAACTAGAATTTTTTTTATCTTAGTGACAGATAATAAGGGATTAAAATATTTGTTAGATCAACCTAACCTGAATGCTAGGCAAGCTAGGTGGCTAGCTTTTCTAAGTGAATATGATTTTGAAATTCAACACATCAAAGGGAAAGAAAATAAAGTTGATGATGCATTAAGTATAAATGCAAAGCTGAATTTTATAGCAGCTATCAGCACTTATACAACATATTTGGAAGAATAGCTTAAAGCAGGGATAGAACAAGACGAAAATTACCTAAAGTTACAAGAAAAAGAAAAAGAAAATCCAATAGAAAGTCTAAGTACAGGGTACAACTTGAACAAAAAAAGGATTATTACTGTATAAAGAAAGAATATATGTACCAAATGTACCTAAGATTAATTTATTAATTTTAGATGAAATCCACAAAACCCCCTATTCAAGGCATATGGGTTATCATAAAACTACAACCATGCTAAGAAAAGATTATTTCAGGCCAAACATGAAGACTAAACTGGCATAATATATTGCTAGATGCTTTGAATGTCAACAAGTAAAAACTGAACATCGGCATCCAACTGGGCTACTTCATCCTTTGCCCATTCCTAGCTGAAAATGGGAGATAATTAGCCTTGATTTTGTTACTAGACTGCCTAAAAATAAGAACTTAAATGACTCCATAATGGTAGTGGTTGACAAATTGAGTAAAGCGACCCATTTTATACCTGTAAAAACTACTTATAAAGCTGCAAACATAGCTAATATTTTCTTAAAGCAAATTTTTCAATTGCATGGGATACCGAAGGTCATAATTTTAGACCGAAACCCTAAATTTACAAATAATTTTTGGAAATCTCTGTTTAAAGGATTAAATACCACGTTAAATTTGAGTACCTCCTTCCATCCTCAAACTGATGGATAGACTGAAAGAGTAAATTAGGTACTGGAAGATCTACTAAGAATGTATGTAAAGGAACAACCAGGTAAATGGGAAGATTATTTACACCTAGTAGAATTTGCTTACAATAATAATTATCAAGCTTCAGCTAGATATAGTCCTTTCGAAATTATATATCAAAGGAAATGTAACACTCTCATCTCTTGGATTAATTTGGTGGATAGGTTAGTATTAGGACCTGCATTATTGAATGAAATGGAAGTAATTGTAAAGCAGGTACAAGGTAATCTGAAAATTGCGCAAGTTCGACAGAAAAGTCATGCTGACCTTAAACGAACTCCAAAGGAGTTCCAGGTAGGTGAACATGTTTTCATTAAGGTGAGACCCAAAAAGAGTTCTTTGAGGTTAGGTAGTTATGCCAAACTAGCACCTCGTTATTGTGGTCCTTTTGAAATACTGTCCAGGATCGGATAGGTAGCCTATCAATTAGTTTTACCACCGAATTTAAGAGTTCACAATGTTTTTCACATTTCTGTATTAAAGAAATATGTGTATGATGCTACTCATGTTATTAACTAGAATGATGTGCAGGTGGAACCTGAAGGATATTTTCTGGTGGAACTGGACTATATCCTCGAGCAGAGGGAGATCTCACTTCAGAACCGCACCATTGGTCAAGTGAAGGTGCAATGGAAGCACCTTAGTCCAAAGGAAGCCACCTAGGAATTGGAAAGTCATATGCAGGATGCATATCCAATTCTATTTCAGGAGAATTCTGAGGATGAGGAATAAATAACATCGAGGACGATGTTATAATTTAAGGGGGTGTATGTCACATGCCCGAATTCGCAAAAACAATTCTATAATATTTGAGGAACATTGTATTAAATTTTATGCTAAGTTGTAATTGATGACCCAGTGGGGTCAAGATTATTTAATGTAAATTCATAATATTATATTTATAAATAAATAAATGAGGAGACAACAGCTTAGAGAAGCTATTAAAAGAGTGTTTACTGGTTAATTGGTGGAGGAGACTGGGTGGAGAGAAAACTGACAAGTGACAGCATCCTCAAACCACTTCCAACTGTTGCAGGTGGCAACTTCACTATATTTGTGGTCATGATTCCCCAAGAAAGTGGAATCAAAGAAGGTGGCTCATTTAATAAAAACTGACCCAGAAGACCTAGGCATCTCTATAAAATTTCCCATTGAAGAGAGTTGAGGCTGCTCATTCTACAGAAGTGATCATTTAGGGTGAATGAATTTACTCAAGAGAAATTCAATGGAGGGGAGTCTAGAGTATGTTTGAGGGGAAAAATGCTGAGATTGATCTAGTTGTAGCTTCTGAGCTGAAGATCATACTGCTGAGAGCAGATTTTTATTACTGAGGTAATTGGACCAGTCAGGTGACAGAGGTCTTACAGTTGCATTCTCCACCCAGTTCTCAGCCAAGAAGACCAGCAACAAGCTCGGGGGTCCTAAGGAAGCGTTGTTTAAGTTCTCTCCAGGAGTTTGGTTGGGAGAAACAGCCTCCTTAAGCTGTTGTCATCTTGTCCTCAACAAGTTCTGTTTTCTTTATTGTCTTCAGTTAAATAATTCTTATTTTATCTACTACAAGCATGTTAGTGTTTAGGGTTTATGAATGAAAGGTAACTGTGTAATGTTAGGTTCAGTAAAATTATAGATTATAGTAGAAATGGAAATGATTATGTAAATAGTGAAACAGATAGAATTAAAATTTCCAAGCTGTGTTTTTTCTCACCTGAACTCAGGTCGTACTCTAGCACATTTGGATTTCTTAGGTAAATGAAATGATTCTTTTATTGGAATGTAAATAGTAGATATGATTCTTTTATTTGAATGTAAACAATAGATAGATTTTACGTCAATGCTTATGAATTTCACTAAATAGCAGTGCTATGTATTGTCTGCACTTATTTATTTTAGCCAACTAAATAGAAACATAGGTTTAAAAGCAATTAGTAAATATTATTATTACTCCAATATTAGTATACTGATAAAAATATAAGATATTATAGTTAACAGAAGTAAATTAAGCAACTAATATTTAAGAAAACATGTGAAAAGGAAATAATAAAAAAGTTTATAAATATTAACTTTACAAACTAGAGTGTGTCTTATCCAGGACCTAAGGATTCTTTTATAATCCTTTTATCTTACAAAAATTACTGAAAGTCAACATTTTGAGTATGTTGTACTAAACCCTAAGTATTTATTAACTAAGATTTAGAAACAAAACTGTTTAGGATTTCTTATTTACTTACAGAGTTAGCATCATACTTATAACTGTAAGTCATATAATCTTTCCTTATCCTATTTTGAAAACAGAGTTATTAATGCTGTAAATAAAAACAAGGATTTATTTTAAACTACAGGGTTAAACATCATGTTCAAGCAGAGTCCTAGAATTTAAATTATTATTTCACAATAGTGTTTTAAAATAATTATAATTACATAGTATTAATAAATACAATACATATGTAAATCCTGACCAAAATAAACCAGTATTTATTAACCATTTGCTATATAAATCCTTAATAAAAGGTAGGATTTTAGCCTGTAGAATCGATGGGTTGAAACCCGAGATTGCTAAATAAAACAAATATACATAAGTCTTTAATATTAACTGTAAATAAAATACATTACTGACAGGATAAGTAAAACCCAATTCACAGTCTTCATTTTCTTGAAGTTCAAATTTAAAAGAAAAACTGAAGCACAAGACAGAGGTCACTTAACATCTTTGAGCACAGAAGAGGATCTTTATAATCTTAAACAACAACATTACATCACTTAAGCCGTAAGGCTGAAACTGCTTAACCAAAACCACATTTACATCACGGCTTCAAGAGCCTGTGTTACCCAACGAAGTATCGCAAGGGTTTTCAATTAAAACATGGTAATAAACAACAAACTAAATATCATAACCAACAAAGAGTTCGAAGCCATGATTCCAACCACAGGAACCTTCATCCAACAACCCAAACCGCAAGCAGGGAGAACCCACAATGAGATCGGGGCTTACCAGTTGGAAGCCCACAAAGTTTTGAATGCACGATCTTGCTTTCCATTCCAAGCCTGGAGCTATTAGCGGTAGCCTGCAAGAACATAATCCAAACAATATTTTAAACTCTAAGTCAGAAACTACTAAAACCCTAACTCAGTAAATAATTTGATAAAAGAAATTTAGGCAAGGTAAAAGTATATACCTGTGAAGAAGAAGAAATTGGAGCCGAGAAGAATCGGTCACCCAGCTCGAATGCACTAAACCAAGGAAACCCTTAAGCCAACTCTGCGATAGAACAGCAAAGAGACAGTCTCAAGCTCCACAATGCCAAGGTAAAGAGCGAACAGACACAAGGGTAAAACTAGTTACAGTCTTTGAGCCACGTGAAGAAGGCTTAAATCACTCACACTGTGTTTCCCTTAACTCACAAAAGAAACTGAAACACAAACCACGATACCATAAACCACTTTGCATAGTAATGCAGGATACAGTGCCAAATTTTAAGGAAGTTGTAGGCCTCCTTTGGCTGTAAGGACTCACAGCATAGCCTGTAGGAGGATAAACCCTCAAAGCAAAATTCAAAGGAGTAGGGCTTCATTATTTTTAAGTCAACCAACGCATGGAGGAGGCTTGTCCACATGCCCTTCCAAATATTTAACCAAGTGTGGGTCGAGTTCTATTGTCAACGCTGCACATTCGATTATAAAACTTATCATTACCAATAATACAAATCATGCTATTGACCATATTATAATATTTCATATGATTGCTCATCATGTCAACTTTTCCATCGATAATATTATACCATGCCTTGGAATTAGTATATTATAGGAGAAAATCTTATAATGTATATTGTCATTAGTTTTGATTACATATAGTAGTTGATAGGTAGATACAACTACCTTAGGTTATAAGTTAGGATGATGGGTATAGCTTGATATTGTTAAATCATCAATCAACATAGTTTTGTAATATTGCAAATAACACTTGTATCATGGTTATAATCTAGAGATTAATAATAAAGCTTTTCTACTAGCTATGTAAGAAGATAATCATAATTGCAACAAATCAAACAAGTTTAGTATTGTTCCATGGCTAGTAAAGGAAAAATAGAGTATTGATATAATGTTATTATGATTTATTTCATAAACTGGAAAACCTTTAACTTCTCCACATAAAAAATTGATGCTGATAAATGAAGGAGTATTCAAGGAGACTGAAGACAAACCTTATTGCAAGAGTTTTGCATAAAAAAACTAATAACTCATTGTAAACTTTACCAACGAAAAACAAAAGGTTATGTTCATACTTTAAGAGCAGTACACTTGAGTTATAAACATAAAATAGCAGTAAGATCATGAAACAGTCGGATTAATGATACACCAAGATCATGAGCTCTATGCTCACTATGGAAATCTATAATTGACTAGGTACCATAATTTATAAAAAGAGAATCATCTTACGATAGAAAGAAACCTTGGAAGAACTCATTCTTGTAAATAGCATTAATTATGTTAAGGATAAAAGTCATTATGGCTTAAATATAAATATTGTCATAGCTCCAAATCAACGAAAGGAATTTACCATACCTCATCGGAGACTTGCATCTTAATAATCAATTTATATACTAGCATCATTAACATGCTAAAAAAGTACTTCTCAACATAACTTAAGAAAAATTCCTACTTGATCATACGCTTACATGCTGAACCTGTAAGAACTAGTAGTCCATTTGAGTTATCAGAACGCTAAGTAAGCCCCGATTTCAAACATGGTTTCTCACCTACTTGACAAAAGCAAATTATCAGTACAACTAGTAGCAACTAAATGCTAGTCCTCTTTCTTTAACTTATAAAAATTAAAGTTGTATTAGTTTTTTTGTATTTGAAACTAATCCTTAAAATTTGTTAAACTGTTTCATTTTCCGCTAACCGCTAGCAGTTACTAAACTACGATTTAAGACATTTTATGTAACTTTAAAAATTTTAAATTTTTATGAAATTTTGGGTTATTACACTTTTACTCTTAACCTACCTCCACATGGTTTCAAATATTCATACCCACTCTCTATCATTTAGAGTGACCTTGGTGTTACCCTTAGCCACCTTATTAACACAATAGTGCTTGTCACTTGGCTCTTAGTTGTATTGGAAACTCATAGTGCTTAAGGGTTTAACCATATACTTATTTTAGGGACTTTGGATGACACTCAATATGAGCTCAGCTTAACTTTTGCAACCTGGATAGTGTAATGGTGTGATCTCACCTTAGGACTTGGAGCCCAAGGGGGCTAAATCCTTCTTTTAGAGCAACCTAAAAATAATACAAAGCTAACAATGCATTATCTATCATAATCTAAGTAAGACCTATAACCCTGTAACCCTATTATTGATTAAAGGTTTGTAAGAAAAATATTAAAACATGACGAATCCATCCTTATGCTAATACAGGATAAGCACACAAAACTGTAATTTACGACAAGCAAGAATGACACATTAACTTTTGAAACAAGTAAACCTATATACCAGTATGGTGTTATATGTTTCATAAATGGAGTTGTCGTATTCGAATGGTTAAGTATTAGTTTTACAAAATTTCCATTATAATCTATTCCTTAGGATGAATATTATGTCTTACATTGAACTAAACCCTCCGTAATATTTTTTTTTATTTATGGAATTTTTGGAGTTGTTACATGTGGTATCAGAGCACGATCTCAAACACTAGGCTTGAAGTTGGATCAACTCACATTCTCAATATAAAAAAACAAAAAAAATATTGACTTATGTTTAAAAATTGTTTCTGTACACAAATATAAATTTTTATTTTGCAAGAAATGGGAGTAGAGGCATTTGCCGAGGATGGATCACATCATAATGAACAAAATAATCCAGATAATTTATACGTGGAACTAAATAATCAACCATCTGAATTACTTCGAATTGTAAGAGACTTAAAGGCTAAACTACATAATGTTAAGGAAGATAATGAAAGAATCCCAAGAGCACGGGAAGAATTAAATCAAATATTGTTGGATAAATTACATAATGAAGGAAAGGATAAAAGAAAAGAACTTGAATCCGAATCTGGAACTATATCTTACAAGTGAAAAGGTAAAAATTTAAAATTCTCTGGTAATGAAAGTAATTCCTCTTCAGGAATTAATGTTAGGTCACACAGAGAGAAATATAAATATTTCAGTGAAAGTAGTGATAGAGACAGAAACCCTAAAAAGAGAAAATACAAACCTTATGAAGAAATTTCAGGAGAGTTTAAGAAGATAAAAAAACCAATGTTTAATGGTGAGGTGGAAAAATGAGAAGAAGCTAAGGTATGGCTTTCATGGATGAAAGAATATTTTCAAATCTATAATTACTCAGACAAGCTGAAGTCTAGAATGGTTATTTATAACTTGACTAGAAAAGATGATATACGGTGGCAGGATATAAAAAGAGTGAAAAACATTAGAGAAAAGTATGTAACTTGGAGGAATTTTAAGAAATAGTTTAAAATAAAAATTTTGTTTGGACAATGTTACGAAGAAAGGGCTAAGGAATTTTATGATCTTAAGCTAGGTTCAATGTCTATGAAGGAACTAAGTAGTAAATTTTTAAGTTTATTACGATACGTACCTATATCATTGATGAAAATCCTAAGATACTGAGGTTTATGAGTTGTTACCTTTTAATTTCAAGGAAAGAATTGAATACGACAATCCAAAAACCCTTGAGGAAGCAACAAGGAAGGCTAATTTATGTTATGAACAAAGCATAAATAAAAGATAAAGTGTACCTAACTGAAAGGGTAAAAGAACAAATAATTTTGAACAAAGAAGGAAAGGCTTTAAGTCCAACAAAAATTTTGGAAATAATTCCTAAAACTATCCTAAGAATACTTATCAGGGGACAGACTTTAAAAGTAATACACAATAGAATTTGAAAGAAGCAAATAACAGAGACATACATAACAATCATGTCAAAAATAATGAACTAAGAGAACCTATAAAATGTTGGGAATGTTAGGGACCCCAAACAGGAAGAGTAATTTCAGCAATGTGCATACAATATAGGAAGAAGCAACTGTTGTTGACGTAGTGAACAAGATGCCTAGAATTAATGCAGCCTTGGAGAATTGACAAGATGTCACCAAACATCTATGGTTGAAATAGAAGGTATGATAAATAACAAACCCTTTTCTATTTTAATAGACCCAGGTGCTAGTTTAAGCTATGTGTCACCTAGTGTAGCAAAAAGTTGTAATTTGCATTTGAATAAGTTTGAAAAATATTGGTTGGTTCAGTTAGCTACAGGAACCAAGAGAAAGGTAGTTAGCTATGTTGAAGATTGTGAAATGTTTATGAGTCAATTCAAAACTCAAGTGAAATTAAATGTACTACCTCTAGGATCATATGATTTTTTAATAGGTATGGACTATCTGGAAAAACAAAGAGGAGTTTTAAATTGCTTTGAGAAAACATTTACATGCTCATATGAAAAAGGAGAGAGTTATAGTAAAAGGAATACCTAGAAAAGTTTTTGTTAGATAGATTTCAGCTTTACAGATGAAAAAGTATGTACGTAAAGGTTGCAAATTTTTTATTGTACATGTAATGAATGATGAACACATGAATAAAGACGATAAATTAAAATTTGATGATATACCCATTTTAAAATAATTTTTAGATGTATTCCCAGAAGAAATTCCAGGATTACCTCTGAAAAGAGAATTGTATTTTACTATTAAATCAATAACTGGAGATGTACCCAATTCAAAGGCTCCTTATCGAATGAATATCCTAGAACTTAATGAAGAATGTCACGTCCCCATGCCTCCAATCTGGCAAAGAGGACGCGATCTCCATGGTGTTAACCATGCGGGCTAAGAGCCCCATGAACATGTACATGAACAAAATTGCTAAAATAGAATGCTTAAACATGCACACATGAACATTTATCATGCACATATGTAATCATCGTTCAGACACAATGGAAACATCATACATTCAAGAAAGCATTCAACATGTTCATTTCATATCATTAACAGTAAATATAGTTGCAGAAGTAAAAATGGACAAGATGACTTATCTTAAGATGAAATTCGTTCCGTAACCAGCTACGCTGCTACAACGTTCCACCCAACCATAGGCCAGCGTGCTCCTTAATCTCTCAGCAGCGCTGCCACCCCCGAGCTGGGCATGATTCTCCAAGGAATAAGGGAACAAGCAGGCTTACACATATCCAGGGATATACAAAACACATAGCCAAGCCAACAAAGTTGGGTTTATCAGGCCATCAAGGAGTTGGGAAAGGCTAAATGCTAATCTGGTGAGCTCATTGCAGAGCCAAGAACACCTACCCCAGAACTAGCCTGACCTCTAAGACACCCAGACACACCCAACACAAGGAATTAGTCCCTTCTCTGCTACACAGTCCCTCAGGCCCTGCATTCCCTTCCAGTGCTATTCAGGGGTGATGGAGAAGAAGGCCAACCCTCTAGCTCTATCTGTGTGGTTTCCAGCACCAGGTTTATCAAGCAAACCAAGCCAACATCCCTGCTCCTTACACATTCCGAAGACCAACCATTGCACGTATGCAATCAATTAGCTATCACAGCTTAAACAGGGAAAAGAATTCCTGAGCGAATCCCAACCGTTCCAACGTAACAGCAACACAATCACAACAGGGGAAAACCCACAGCTCGTCCTGGGCAACAAAATAACCGGCAAAACATCCATAGACCACGCTGGGAAATAAATTATAGTCTCCCGACAGAGAGGACGTGGATAGGAAGTGCGTGAGACCAAACAAGAAGGAATCCTATGTGTGGAAAACAATTAGACCCTGTGAGGAATGAACAGACAATGGAGGTCCTGCGTGAGGAAAAACAGCTCTGTTTTTGTCCATGGATGAACAAACAATAGGGAGGACGTGAAATTGTAGTGCGTGGGTGTTCAGCAACTTGTGGGGAGAAGAAAATGTCTGCGTGAGACCAAATCGCCAAGAGCCTGTGCGTGAGGGAAAAACAGACAAAATCATGGGGAGAGTGGAATTTCCTGCGTGAGTGAAGTCAACAGGGGTGGAGTGTGCGTGTGGGTGAGGACTGACAATCCTGCCACCCCACTCTCAAAACAATTAACTGCCTCAACCACCAGCAAAAATTCTTCAATGAAAGTGGTTGGGATAAAATAGGGTAAGAGGACACATGTATTTTCACCCCATTGGCCAAGGTTTGACAAATTCCCCCCACATCCTTATCCTTGTGAAAATCATGCCCCTTTCTCATTTTAGTTGCTGCGATCATAGCTGGTCGGGTTCATTTAATTAATTATAGATGCATATTTACATGATGACCAACATAATATATGCCGCATGCCCCGATATACAATCGATGACAAATTTAAATCCAAAACATAACATGACCGATCAATGGTGGGGCCTTGGCCTTTAGCTCCACACCATGATCATTTACAATATATACATCATATACATCTAATGCAACGGGGTCAAAACCGGGGCATTACAAAGAACTTAATGAATTACAACTACAACTACATGAGTTAATAAATAAAAATTACATAAGACCAAGTGTATCCCATTGGGGAGCACTTGTCTTATTTGTTAAAAATAAAGATGGTACCTTACGCTTATGTATAGATGATCGTCAGTTAAACAAGATAATAATTGAAAAAAGATATCCATTGCCCCACATAGATGATATGTTTGATCAGATACGAGGAGCCACGATATTCTCAAAAATAGACTTGAGATATGGATATCATCAAGTCAGAATTAAAGATGGGGATATATTTAAAACTCCATTCGGAACTCGTTATGGGAATTATGATTTTGTAGTTATGCCATTTGGGCTAATGCACACTCCAACATCTTTTATGTGTTTAATAAACAATCGCTTAAGTAAGTATTTGGATAAATACGTAGTTGTCTTTATCGATGACATACTAATTTATTCAAAAACAAAAAAAGAACATGATGAACATTTACAGATAATATTACAAGTTTTAAGAGAACACAAATTGTACGCTAAATTTAATAACTGTGAATTCTTTAAAGATAAAATAAAATATCTAGGCCATGTGATATCCAAGGAAGGGATATAAGTGGATCCTGATAAAGTAAGAAATATTGGAATGTCATGTTCCTAAGGATGTATCATATGTACTATCGTTCATGGGGATTACAGGTTATTAACGAAAATTCATAGAAGGATTCTCGAAGATCGTGAATCCCATAACATCCTTATAGAAAAAGGGAAAAATATTTGTATGGGATTTAAAATGTGAAGAAATATTTAAAAATTTTAAAGAATTATTAACCACCGCGCCTATCTTAAAAATAGAAGATCCAAATAAGGACTTTGTTGTATGCATTGATGTGTGCAATGAGGGATTAGGTGGAGTGTTAATGCAACAAGGTCATGTAATAGCATATGAATCAAGAAAATTAAAAATACACGAAAAGAAGTATGCTACCTACACTTTAGAGTTGGATGTCATAATATATGCCTTGAAAATGTGGCACCGTCATCTAATCGGTAGAATATTTTTATTAATGTCTGATAAAATAAGTTTAAAATACTTGTTTGTTCAACAAAATCTGAATGCAAGGCAAGCAAGATGGCTATCTTTCCTCAGTGAATATGATTTTGAGATCAAACATATAAAAGGAAAGGAGAATAAGATGGTTGATTCCTTAAGAAGAAATGCAAATCTGAATTTCATAGCTGCTGTTAGCAGCTATAAAATAGAATTGGATGATAAGTTTGAATACAGAGTAAAAATGGATAAAAATGCTCAAAATTTAAGAGAAAAAAGTTACAAAAAATGAATATGAAAATATAAAAATAAATTTCAATTTGAATGAAAAAGGCTTAATACTTTATAAAAACATATTATACGTACCCAATGTCCCAGAAATTAAATTGATGATCTTAAACGAAGTACATAAGAGTCCTTACTCAGGACATATTGATTACCAAAAGATGATGACAATGCTAAGAAAAGACTATTTCTAGCCCAATATGAAAAATGAAGTGGCTCAATATATAGCTAGGTGTATGGAATGCCAGCAAGTTAAAGCTGAGCATCGACACCTAGCAGGTCTTTTGCAACCATTACCAATTCCAGATTGGAAATGAGAAATCATCAGCATTGATTTCATAACAGGACTACATAAAAATCAAAAGCAAAATGATTCTGTGATGGTAGTGGTAGACAAACTTAGCAAGGAAGCTCATTTTATACTTGTTAAAACTACTTATAAGGTTGCTAATATTGCTGATATTTTTATGAAGGAAGTTTTTCGTTTGCATGGAATTCCTAAGATGATAATTTCTTATAGGGATCGTAAGTTTACTGGTAATTTTTGGAAGTCATTGTTTAAAGGATTGGACACTAAATTAAATTTTAGTACTGCTTATCATCCGCAAAAAGATGAACAAATAGAAAGAGTAAATCAAGTTTTAGAAGATATGTTAAGGATGTATGTTAGGGATCATCCAAAGAAATGGAATGAATATATGAACTTAGTGAAGTTTGCTTATAACAACCGTTATCAAGATTCAACTAAACTTAGTCCTTTTGAAATATTGTATGGTAGGAAGTGTAATACTCCCATTTCATGGAGTAATCTGGTTGACAGATTAATGTTAGGACCTGACTTGTTAAAATAAATGGAACTTATAGTGAAACAGGTACAAAGCAATCTGAAAATTGTATAAGACAGGAAAAATATTCATGCAGACCTTAAAATAACTCAGAAATAATTCCAAGTAGGTGAGCATGTTTTTGTCAAGGTAAAACCCAAAAAAAGATCCTTTAAGTTGTGGAGTTGTGATAAATTAGCACCTAGGTATTGAGGACCATTTGAAATATTGTCAAGAGTTTGAACATTGGCTTACAAGTTAGCTTTGCCACCTAATCTCAGAATACATAACGTATTTCATATTTCTATATTGAAAAAGAATGTACATAATGCTACTCATGTAATCGATTGGAATGTTATCCAGGTAGAAACAGAAGGATATTTTTCGGTGGAACTGGATTGTATCCTCGATAAGAGGGAAATTTTTCTCTGGAATCGTACCATTGGACAAGTAAAGGTGCAATGGAAGCACCTTAGTCCAGATGAAGAAACTTGGGAATTGGAGAGTCAGATGTGGGAAGCATATCTAATTTTGTTCTAGGAAGAATCAAATGATATTTAAGCAACATTGAGGATGATGTTGAACTTAAGAGGGGGTGTTTGTAACCCACCTAGAACTAAAAACATTTTATGTTGTGAAAAGACATTACTTTAAAAAGTATTGTAAAGTTTTATGTTGTTGACCAAGAATGGAAAAAGATGATAAAAGTTAGGAACACAAGAGGAATTCGATGAGGGGAAAGCTAAAGTGAATTGCTAGAGAATTGACTGCAAGTGTGACTGCTAAGTTACAGAGAGGACAGATCAAGATTCTACACAGTATCTTCATCCTGGTGGTTCAGTGAACAGGCTTGGGGCCCCTAAAGAAAGTAATCTTGGCTGCCTTCAAGAGACAGTTGGGAGGAACAGTCTTCTTTGGAAGTTTTTCCACTTCGAAAGTTAACAGGTTCTATATTGTTCTGGTTGATTATCTTTAATTTTTTTTCTATTTATTTCTGAAGGATTTATGAATGAGAAAGTTTCCAAAAACATTATTTGGTTTCGAAATAAAATAGGAAAGTTTTTATTCCTGTAAATTATAAGAGGAATTATACTTCTTAAACAGTTTTTCATAGCAGAAATGGTAGACTATCTTTTATTACTTTTTAGAACATTTTTATATTATATATATATAGCTTCAACTAATGTTAAGTATTGTACATAATTAATAAATGATTAGCATCCTTTATTTTTCTTAAACTCATACAGATTTAACCAAAAGGTTTAACAGGACTATCACCATTTTAAACAAACAACTAATTCTTTGTACAGTTAGGGTTTGTCATAGTTAAGTACAATAAAGCCCTAAATCAAAGTTTATAACGAGCTAAAGAAACAATAGATTTAGAGTAAAAAACGCTATGGCTTCCAGCCAAGGGATTCAAGTCCCATAGAAATAATATATATATATATATANTTTTAATAATCATTCAGTATCAATTTTCTTTCAGACAAAAGGATTATTGGTTACAAAATAAAAATGATCTAGGGTTAAAGACTTACAATTAACACAGTTTAGAACTAATCGTAAATTCAAACAAACTTTAAATAAATTATAATCAAGTTTTTACAGTAATTAGTGAAAAGAAAAAAACTCCCTATCTAAGGTTTTAACACAAGTCAAGGTTCGAGGCCTATAAGTCTATTTTTTACCAAGTATTTTTATTAAACGAAACCTTCAACGAAAGCACCCTGGAAACAAAACCTGGGCAACATTTTTTGGAAATGATGGTTCAAACTTGTCATTAATCCAAGAAATTCTAGAATGGGTTTTAAACCATTTTGAAAACCAGCATGGTGTTTATTTTTATAAAGGCATGAATACAGTAAAATGTATCCAAGTAAACAATTCTTCCACATACTAATAAACAAAATAAATAATATATAGAGTATTGCTAATAAAGAATGTACATAGTAGTGCCAAAAAATATATATTATTTTATACATAACATATCCGAAATATTTTCGTAGGATTAAACAAGATAGAAACGAAAATCACAATACTATATTTCTTATTAAACCTTGAGAAAATTTACAGTAAAAGTTTTAGACAACTGAAACACAACTTCCCATAGACTCCATAGTCTATAAACAAAGGGAATTTTAAAAAATTAACTCTGTATAAACCCTATCCTAGCCCAATGACTTAAAAACAAATTTTATCACTGCCATTAACGTTGTAGATCACAAGATCATTTACCATCAACAGAAGGGGATCGTAGAAAACCCTTGTACCACCCATATGAAGCTAAACTAGAAAATAAATCCATTCCATATTTCATTCACACCTTAGACCATAGGGTTTCAAGGTTTCTAGGTCTTACCAGAACCTACAATGCGAGTTACTCTCGACCGAGCTCACTCTTCCAAGCCAAGAAGCACCCATCAAAAACCTCTCGCCAGACAAGGAAAGGATGGAGGTTAAACTTCTGAAGTTTGGCATTAAATTTTATAATTGCATCAATATTGAAAACAAGCAAAAACAAAGAAAACAACTTACCCTCAGCTCGAAATCTCGGTGAAGAAACCTGTGGCAACATCTCTGTGAAGGGTCGAGGCATGGAGTTGAAGACCATCAATGTAGTGATGAAATTGTTCACAGTGTTGAATGAAGGGTTGTGTGGTATTTGGCATACCATTGTGTTGCAGCTGCAACAATTTCCCCAAAATTCTAAAATTTTGGGGCCCTCCTTTACTTTGAATTAGTCGTTTTATTCCTTGATTTCAGCCTATTGATTTTTGGTCTATGATTTGCTGAAGTGTCTTCCAGCACTTGGGGTTGTTGTCAATCGATTGATTTTTTCTCAAAAGAATCCCATCTTTAATTGGTTTCATCGTCGTTTTGCATATCTTTTAAAACCTTCCTGTATCGGGAGTTAATTCGTTTGACTGTCCCGCCGTTGCGGGTGATTTTTAGATCTTGATTGTCTTTTTCGCACCGACCGTTGCGCGCAAGTTGTGATTCTTTGTCGGGTGGTTTTTGATTCTATATCGGACGGGTTTGAAGTCTTCTTCGTCCGATGCTGTGGACAAATCTCCTTTTCGAGCGTCCGCCGTTGCGGATCACTTTGGAATTAGTTTTCTTTTGCGCCCCGATGTGTGTTTCAGCTTTGTATCGGAACACTTGGCCATCGTTTCCTCCTCCGTTGTGGGCGGCATCATGCTCTGAGGATTTGCCGTTGCGGAAGGTGTCGATTTGATTGGGCTCCGAGTCGGAGGGGCCGCCATTGTGGAGGAGTTCGGATTCTTGGTCACCCGATCAAGGGACCCGCCGGCGCCCGATTGTAGTTCGCGCATTCTTTTTTAGCCGTGCGGGTGAGTTAGTATTGTGGACCATCCGCCATTGCGAAGGGACTGAAGCTCTAGTTTCCCGACGCAGCTTCCGTTTTGCGCCCGATTTAAATGCTCTCGCACGTGTGGCGTTTTTTTATATTTATACGGTGCGACAGTATGGGTTTTGTATTGTTGTTTTGATTATCGAGCACTGTCGTGGTGAGCTTAGCGTGAGCTGTCGGGTTTCGAAGGGAGAGAGGATCTAGCTGTCGTTGTACCAGCTTCCAGGTGGAAGAAGTATCCTAACTACCATCGACTCAGCCGTTCGCCGGATTTCCAGGTAGGTTTATTCCGTCTTTTCCCATCGCGTTTGAACGGTTATTGGTTTTCTCCCATATTTTGGGGTCCCTGGCATTTTTCCCTCATCCAGCTATGATTTAAGCTTGTGCGAGTGGGTTTTATCTCAACCTTGGGTAAAGGGGGGCATTTTTTACCATTTAAGCCGTTTTCTTTTTTCCTTTAGTCACTGCCTCGCGTGCACAAGGGTTGAAGGGGTTAGGCGCAGACGGCCGTTACATCGTCTGCGCCAAGCCTTGCTGCGCGACCATGATAGACAAGGAGTGGTCGGATTTTGGGTGCTGCTGTGGGGGGTTTGGTAGTTTATTGATTTCCGTAGTGCATCCCCAACCTGTGGACTCTAGCCGTTCCGCTGGCGTATTTTCACAGCCTCGACGAGGCAGAGGGTCGGACCTATAGTTGACTGGGAGGAATAGAGTTTTGAAGAGTTTTCACAGTCGATCCTAGCCTGTGTTGTTTGCGCCATCCTTCCCGACCCTTTTGATTTTTGGTCACCTAAAACCATAGTGGGGTAGAGGGGGTGTGTCACTGATTACGCTGCGTTTGTTTAGGATAGCGTGTTGGTTTTGTTTTGATGAGGATACCCTGTGCAGGAAAGTGGTTATGCCTCCCTGGGGAGGGCGAAATGTACTGTCAGATTAATGTAACTTCTCCGCTACAAGTCACATGCGTTTCTTTTGTGATGTGTCTGATTGGGTTTTATGGCTAAAGTGTTGATTGGCATGAGCTTGATGCTTTTAATCCTTCTCTCTATTTGCTAGGCATAGAATGATAATTGAATAATGCACCTGCATATAATTTACAATGTTTTGCTTCAATGTATCGCTATCATGAGGAGGTGGCAGGTCACATAATAGTGTAGGTTTAATCCTGGCATAAGTATGATTGATAGGCTTGCTCATATAGATCGGATCATAAGATAGTGCACCCATAGTCTCAAGGAATTATAGGGTTGAAAAATATATGTATTTGTTGCATTGAACATTACCATACTATGCATAATATAATGGCAAATTGCACAGTACTGCATGCTAGTTTGACTGTTCAGTATGAGAGACTTATGATTTGATTTCATGGACTGGTCACGAATTATGATACACTTGAGAAAGGATATATTGTTGCAAAATGTTCACAAATTCAAATTGCTTAAATGTCATAATGTATTACATTGCAGGAAGAATTTACAATGTCCAAGAGGCAGAAAAGGAAGGCCCCCGCGGTCGAAGAGCAAACAGCCATAGAGGTCGTCCCACAGAAGGAGTATATATACGCGGATAGACAATGTATCTCTGGTATTGAGCCTGAGTACAAATGGGGTGAGATATATAGACTAATTTCCCGTAGGGAAGTCCTAGACACGGGTCTTGAGGAAGAACCTATTTACGCCAACATTGAAAAATCCGCCATCATGAAGGTGGCTACCAGACCAGAGCTGTTCCCTTGCTCTGATGTGATGAGATGGATACTACCACACACAAATAACAACACAATGTTGATGGGAAATGTTGAAGGTCAAGGCTATGCTGCATTTAGCCTTGGATATGTTGCATTGGCTTACCACCTGCCAGAGCCCCAAGTCTTCCTGTCAAACGATTGGTTAGATAACCTCGGATGGATTTAGTGGAAACCCTGAAAAGAATCCTCTTACCAAGAAAGCTTTATAGACACAAAGCAATGGAAGACTATGACACAACGAGGTTAAGAGCTCCTTACAGGTTTATAGCCTTGATGCTAAACCAGATCTTTGGAAGAGCCAATGGTAGACTCTTCAAATTGGAGTGGATACCTCTTATGTTTCATGTGGCCACAGAAGGAACAATCTTCAACTGGGCCAGCCTAGTATCAAGTAGTGTCTCTTCTTGTGTAGTTGCATCCCTGGGAGGAGGAGAAGCCCAGAAAAAATCCGAGTTCTACATGAGTTCCATTCTGATAGACTGCATATTATGCCACCAGCCTTTCCCCGGGCTCAAATGTGTTTGGGATAGGGAAAGAATTCCCGTATATGCAGCCTACAAACTACTGGGGGCTCATCAATACCATAGTTATTATAGAGAGATCTGTGAGCATTTTATTATGCCTCTGCACACGCTTATCTTCCGAAAAGAATGTAACTACATGTCTGAAGAGGCTATGCAGGTAATAGAGGAGTATGGTGATTATTTCTTGACAGAAAACGGGATGTATCTTAGAATGTTTGGTGGATCAAAAACACCTTGTCTGCTGCCCAAGTATGCAACGGATTATATAGTCCACAAAGAGGCAGTCAGACAAGTGTTTATTGACGGAGTTGGTCACTTCTTGTTCCAAAAAAAGAAGTCTGCCTATCCACCTCTACCATTTAAGCTAGGCAGCTGCAGTTTCGCCAATGTGAAGCAAGCGGCAGAATTTATAGAGGAACTAGGGAAGTTCCACTTTGGCGAGATGACTTTTAGATGAAATGACACTCATGGTAGAGTGGTTGAACACTGCAAGAAGCACAAGGTGTTCTTCGAATACGGCCATCATTTCGATAAAGACGAATCTGTTTATAGGAATGCCCCAAACATGACATCACTCAGCAGGAGATTTAAACCAAAAAACCCCACCAAGGGTGGAAAAAGATCTGAACAAGATAAAGCTGAGCAAGCTAAGGCTGAAGAAGCAGCCAAAAGGATAAGAGAGGAGGCTCAGAGGCTGGAAGATGAGGCTACAAAATGGATGCGAAAGGGAGAAGAAGAAAAGAGGAAAGCTGCCCAGGATGCAGCTGAACGAGCCAATGAAGTAGCCAGATAAACAGAAGAAGCTGCTAGGCAAGCAGCCGAAGAAGCCCAGAGAAAGCTAGACGAAGAACTGCGAGAGCAAGATGCTGAATAGATAAAGTTGACGCAACAGCAAGCTCCCGAAACACCATTAGGGTAGAGTCAGGGAGAGGAAAACCCTGAGGTGCAGATCCCTCAAGTGCCCACCACCATCGTAGCTGCTACCCCTATGCTTCAGCTAGTACCCTTCGTATAGAAAAAGGGGGAAGAAGTCCCTGATTTTAGCATCGTATATTATGACAGGGCTACTAAAAGGATAATGAGGAGAACAGAAAGAAAGGTAGAGGCAGAAGGAATGGCAAGCAAAATGATAACAGATAAGGTCATGATGGTAGGGACAGATGTAGATCCAAGGTTTACTATAAGGGCCAGGACTGCAGCAATACATGCTTCAGAGGATAACATAGACAGAATGATGATTGAAATAGAGTCATCCAAGAAGACCTCCTCTCAGCTTAAGGATACCCTGAGAAAAGAAAGGGAAGAAGGAAATAGACTTAAGAGAAAATATGAACATGTGCTGAGAGAAATGGAGGCCACAAAGAGTGAAATCGGCGCCATCCAGGTAGAAGCACAGGCCAAGGAAACAGCACATGAGGCTCTGGAAAGTGCACAGCAGGAAATTCAAGACTTAAAGAATGAAAAGGAACAGATGAGGGCAAAGATAGAAGACCTGGAAGCGCAGCAAAATGTTATCTACGAGTCCAATACCGCATACGTTAAAGAACTGAAAGAGCAGTTGGAAGCAGCAATGGAACAGCAGGTCGATCTACAGCCGGTTAAAGAACACATCCTGGCCTAGAAAGCTAAAGTGCTACACCTGCAAACTACTCTAGAAGAAGAAAGATGCCAGGTCCTCCATATTGATAGCCGACTGGAAGAACTCTTGGACACCGCTTCTTATTTTTTTGACAGGTCTCAAGACATTCTCGAAGCACTGACAACAAGGATAGCAAGGGTGGAGAATGATGAAGAAGTCCTAGCAGAACTACCATCCAAGGATAAACAAGCCCTTAAATGGGACCACGATCTGATAGAATTCGCTATCAATACTGCAGAAGACTTCCAGAAAACAGTTAAGAAGACAAAGGGAGCCTGCACAGAATTCTTCAGGAGAGCCCTGGTTACCTACAACCGATGTCAGGTAGAGGCCGAGCAGAGACTATATGAGTTCCCTGATCATGGTGTATTTATAGAAATGTTGTAGAAAAGACAACAAGATGAAGAAGCCAGAGTACAACGCATCAAAGCCATTAATGACCAAATTCTGAAAGATGGAATAGGCCACACAGCCGTTAGTGTGCAGCTCTTGGAAGAACAGGTGCGATTGAACACAGCCAGGGTAGAGGCCATAAAAAACCAAGCTAACAAGTTCGAGCTAAACATTCAGTTTTTAGAGCCTAGCTCGTTTGAAGGTCTCGCTGCTGAAGCAGCAGCGTGGAAAAAATTCTTGGAGAACCAAGCAGGACCCTCCTCACAAGAGGATAGGTCAACTTTGTTGTAATTTAATAAATTGTAAAAGGCTTTTTGGAAAAATTGAAACGTTAGGAAGACAAAAGGGTTGGGAAGCCCAAAGGTCACTTTGGGCAGCCCAACCAATTTTTCTTTTGGTATAAAAGTAGGAAGGGTAGATGGGAAAAAGGGGCTTTTTCCCAGTAAGACTGGAGGACATATTGTAAGAAGAACTACTTCCTTTTGCAATAAAAAATTTTAGTTTGCCTGTTGGAGAAAGAGATGTGAAGTTTCCAGACGTGATACATGGATGGCAGAAAGATGAACTATTTTATTTTTCATCTTGTGTCCATGAATCGTGAGATCGTTCTAACCTTATGACCTATGTCTTGTTGAATGATTTCTGATTTAATTTGTGGAAAATTCACCTAGAGTAATGTATGTGGTTCATATAACAATTGGCTATCTGATTGTTAGAATATTTTCTTGTTCATGTGTTGTAAACATAAATATCAACTAACTGTAATTTATTTATTATACATGGAAATAATACATTACTCACAAATAATCATTCTTCTGGCTCCCCGGGGATAGATAGTTAGGTGTTTAGATAGTTAGTGGTTTTACTGCATGGTTACATATGTGGTTTAGATGCTGGCGAACCTAAGACGAGAGGTAAGAACCCGCGCAGCACATTGTGTTTTTCCTTGCATCTTTATCACCCTGCATGTTAAGATAGGCATGGGCATTGCATACATTAAGTAAAAAATACAAATTCCGGTGGACCGGGCCGCAACCGGTAAATCCTTGTTGTTACTTTGACCTACGGTGGCTGAACCGTAAACTGGATGGATTCCCTATACCAAACAGTCAACGGGCTAGTTGGGAACGTTGATTGCGGAGAATCCCTTACTGTTGCTGCCTACGAATTTCCAGGCCTCAACAGTTTTGGCGCTAGAAGGAGGGCCGCCAGTAAAGGCTGGCCGTGGAATTTGATTTCCCGAGACTATCCTACCAGCATATGTTTTAAAGTTTAACCTAACTCAGGTTTGAAGTTTCCGGTTCTATCCTTGAAACCCTGTTTATCCTAGTGTTACTCGCTTACCTTTGCTCATGGCTGGCAATCAACCTAACCCTTTGCCAACATGGAGAGCTAGGTCACCTCTAAACTTAACTCATCCTTTGCATAACCTGCCTCAAGCCTTTGACAAGCTTTTTCCCAAGTTTGGCCCTGCGGACAGCATTGCTGTAGATGATCACCTTCAAAGCTTTTACCTAGCGTTAGAAGGGCTAAGGGCTGGAGAGTATGAAGATGTGGTGTGTAGACTTTTTCCTCATACTCTAAAAGGAGCAGTAGCATCTTGGTACTTTGGACTACCTGCAAACTCCATTCCTAATTGGGACACTTTTGAGAGGGTTTTCAGGAGTAAGTATACCACTCAGAAGACGCATGCCTCATTGATGAAAGGTCTTGTTTTGTTAAGAAAAGAAAAGAATGAAAAGGTACATAGTTTCACTCAGAGATTTTCATTATACTTAAAAAAAAATTCTGTTGTAGACAGACCTTCAGATAAAGTCTTAATTGAGTATTATACCTCAGCCTTATGACCTGAGCTGGCCATGTTTGCCAAGATGAAAGTCAAGCCTACGCTGGTAGAGACTTATCAAGAGGCTGAAAGGGTACAGGCTGAAAGTGAGAGTATAGAGGACTATCCTAACTCACATGAAGAGAATACCACTATAAGAATATGCTCATTGCTGTCTAAATCTAAAGAAGATCAAACGCATAAGTATCATGAGATGATGAGAGTGCTTCAGAAAATGTCTGACAAAATTGTAGACCTGGAAAAGGAGAGGGACATTCAGAAAACCAATAAGCCACACTATCCAAAAAGGGAAGATAACAGCCGATGGCAAGTCCCACCTCCTAATTTGGCATCAATAAACATAACAGAAATAGGAGGAGATAATTTATGTACCTTTCATCAACAACATCATTCTGAGAAGAAGTGTCCTCAATGGTTACATTCAATGACATTGGTGATGAATAAGTTGTTGGACCCAGAATTGACTAGGGACGGTGGTGAGGAGGAAAAAGACAAACAGACCATAGTAAAACTAGATGATGATAATATGTTTTCATGGAATGGTATATCGTTGTTTAACACAGAAGAAGACGTTCTCAAGTCTCAATATACTTCTACAACCACAACAAATGAAAACCTGGCCATTGAGAACAATGCAATAATATCAAAGGTTCCAGATTTGCAAGAGGAAGTAAAGGGGCAGGCTGATGTGAAGGATAAAGATGACATACCTAAAGATATTCATGGCAAACAGGAAACAGAGCCACTCATTGAATTTGCCAAACCGGTGGAAGATGATGATGAAAGCAAAGTTGGCAAACTGAAAGAAGAGTTGCCCACAACAAACCAACCTGTGGAAGAAAAGATTGAGTTGATCAAGACTAAGAAAACTAGCGCTCCACCTTTCCTTGTGACTCTTGAAATTTTAAATCATAAGGTCCATAATTGTTTGGTAGACTCTGGATCATCCATGAATGTTATGCCTTTGGCAGTCTCCAAAAATCTTAATGGGCAGCTAAAACCTACTATTTGGGATGTCACTCAACTTGACAAAACTAGTGTCAAAGTAGTAGGGGAAATGGAGGACGTTCTAATTCGATTATTTGCAAGTAAAAGGACATGTCATTACATTGATATAATAGTAGCAGACATACCTGATGGTTATGGAATGATCCTGAATCGATATTGGACAACAAGATTAAATGGGTACTTTGCTTCAGACTGGTCTCACTTGTGGTTACCTCAGAAGGGAAGCCCAAACATGGTTAAGATTTTGAGAGAGCCATATATGAAGCACAATGTCACTAAGCTAGGAGAAGAAAATGAATCTGCTGAGTATGTATTGGGAAACCATCTAACTGAGTGTAAGCTAAGACATCACACTTCAAGAAAGGCCAGTCTTATGATGGATGCCCAGCCTGAGCTCCTTCAACTCACTCAGGCTGAAAGAAATGATTGCAGGGTCTTAGATATGGGTTCCATTTCAATAACAGCGCAGTTAGATCATGGTTAAAAATACTCATGTCTGAAACCCAGCTCATTCCTTAACTTTTAGTTGTAAAATTTTTGGGGGAATGGGCGTTTTTTTAGATTTTTGTCTGCTGTTGTACATAAATAAATTGTTTTTTTTCTTAATATTAGATGTTGTTTTCTTGCTTTAATGCTTTGATGGTTCTTCTTTTATTACTTGCTTTGCTACTGTTTCTTTATAGCTTTGTTAGTTTTCCTTTTGATTTTGAATAAGAGGCAAACTTTTGGATGCAATGGGAATGTCAGGGTTCTGTATCAACTAAAGTCCTAAGCAAAAGACTGTGCTTTAAAGTATAGAATGTCTTCTAGTAATTGTATTCCTAACCGGTAGTGCATTCATTCGAAGTCTCTCTTGATCCCTGTAAATAACTCAGAAGTGAAAAGGTCTGAAATACTATTTGGGGGTTCCATCCACTTCACATTTTAATACCCAAGGGAGTCACAGCAAAAGACCCACGGAAAGGAAGAAGAGTGAAACAGTTTATCATATACAAATGATCCCATGCCATGAATTAAGAAAAGGTTGAAATATCTTAAGAGTCACTACTCCTAAAAGAGAAGCAAGACATATCAGAACAAAGCTCGAGAAAGCATTAATCTCAAAGCATCAAGTACTAAATGGCCACAATATCCTCTCCGTCCGTGAATTGAAGTATGAAATATGTCATTCACACAAAGGAACACTATGGGATAGAGGATCCTGAATTAAAATTTAGTAAGAAAGGCCTGCAGGAGGACTCATATCAAATAAACTAAAGTTCTAAAGGCACAAAAGTGCAAATTGGCATGGGAATGAGGAACAAAAGGGTAATACTGTTCACTATCTGTCACAATCCTGTGGTGTCCAAACTGTAACCACCATAGGGCAAGCAAAATAAATGTCATCCATTTGGCCTCAAGAGAGTTATTCAGACCTGAAACACTACGAATGTTACCTTTTCCCGAGAAAATGGACTTCTTCTATGAATTTTAATGCATAAGTTGGCTTGCTTAGGAATACAGGCATCTAGAAGATTTCGCTTTTATTCAGACAGTCTTAAGCCAGGAGAGAGAGTTAATTCAGAGATCTGGGGTTCACTAGATAGTCCCCAATTGTTGCAGCTGCAACAATTTTCCCAAAATTCTAAAATTTTGGGGCCCTCCTTTACTTTGAATTAGTCATTTTTTTCCTTGATTTCAGCTTGTTGATTTTTGGTCTACGATTTGCTGAAGCATCTTCCAGCACTTGGGGTTGTTTTCAATCGATTGATTTTTTCTCAAAAGAATCCCATCTTTAATTGGGTTCATCGTCGTTTTGCATATCTTTTAAAACCTTCCTGTATCAGGAGTTAATTCGTTTGACTGTCCCGCCGTTGAGGGTGATTTTCAGATCTTGATTGTCATTTTTGCACCGACCGTTGCGGGCCTTTTCGGGGTTTAAGCTTTCCTTTTCTCTTCGACCGTTGCGCGTGAGTTGTGATTCTTCGTCGGGTGGTTTTTGATTCTGTATCGGACAGGTTTGAAGTCTTCTTCGTCCGATGCTGCGGAAAAATCTCCTTTTCGAGCGTCCACCGTTGCGGATCACTTTGGACTTAGTTTTCTTTTGCGCCCCGATGTGTGTTTTAGCTTCGTATCAGAACGCTTGGCCATCGCTTCCTCCTCCATTGCGGGCGGCATCATGCTCTGAGGATCTGCCGTTGCGGAAGGTGTCGAGTTGATTGGGCTCCGAGTCGGAGGGCCCGCCGTTGCGGAGGAGTTCGGATTCTTGGTCACCCGATCAAGGGACCCGCTGGCGCCCGATTGTAGTTTGCGCATTGTTTTTTAGTCGTGCGGGTGAGTTAGTATTGTGGACCATCCGCCGTTGAGGAGGGACTGAAGCTCTAGTTGCCTGACGCAGCTTCCGTTTTGTGCCCGATTTAAATGCTCTCGCACGTGTGGCATTTTTTATATTTATACGGTGCGACGGTATGGGTTTTGTATTGTTGTTTTGATTATCGAGCACTGTCGTGGTGAGCTTAGCGTGAGCTATCGGGTTTCGAAGGGAGAGAGGATCTAGCTGTCATTGTACCAGCTTCTAGGTGGAAGAAGCATCCCAACCGCCATCGACTCAGCCGTTCGCTGGATTGCCAGGTAGGTTTATTCCATCTTTTTCCATCACGTTTGAACGGTTATTGGTTTTCTCCCATATTTTGGGGTCCCCGGCGTTTTTCCCTCGATTTAAGCTTGTGCAAGTGGGTTTTATCTCAACCTTGGGTAAAGGGGGGAATTTTTGACCATTTAAGCCGTTATCTTTTCGCCTTTAGTCACTGCCTCGCGTGCACAAGGGTTGAAGGGGTTAGGCACAGACGGCCGTTACGCCATCTGTGCCAAGCCTTGCTGCGCGGCCATGATAGACAAGGAGTGGTCGGATTTTGGACGCTGCCGTGGGGGGTTTGGTAGTTTATTGATTTCCGTAGTGCATCCCCAACCTGTGGACTCTAGTCATTCTGCTGGCACGTTTTCGCAGCCTCGACGAGGCAGAGGGTCGGACCTATAGTTGACTAGGAGGAATAGAGTTTTGAAGAGTTTTCGCAGTCGAGCCTAGCCTGTGTTGTTTGCGACATCCTTCCCGACCCTTTTGATTTTTGGTCACCTAAAACCATAGTGGGGTAGAGGGGGTGTGTCGCTGATTACACTGCGTTTGTTTAGGATAGCGTGTTGGTCGTGTTTTGATGAGGATACCCTGTGCAGGAAAGTGGTTACGCCTCCCTGGGGAGGGAGAAATGTACTGTCAGATTAATGTAACTTCTCTGCTACAAGTCGCATGCGTTTCTTTTGTGATGTGTCTGATTGGGTTTTATGGCTAAAGTGTTGATTGGCATGAGCTTGATGCTTTTAATCCTTCTCTGTGTTTGCTAGGCATAGAATGATAATTGAATACTGCACCTGCATATAATTTACAATTTTTTGCTTCAATGTATCGCTATCATGAGGAGGTGGCAGGTCACATAATAGTGTAGGTTTAATCCTGGAATAAGTATGATTGATAGGCTTGCTCATATAGATCGGATCATAAGATAGTGCACCCATAGTCTCAAGGCATTATAGGGTTGAACAAGATATGTATTTGTTGCTTTGAACATTACCATACTATGCATAAGATAATGGCACATTGCACAGTACTGCATGCTAGTTTGACTGTTCAATATGAGAGACTTATGATTTGATTTCATGGACTGGTCACAATTATGATACACTTGAGAAAGGATATATTGCTGCAAAATGTTCACAAATTCAAATTGCTTAAATGTCATAATGTCTTACATTGCAGGAAGAATTTACAATGTCCAAGAGGTAGAAAAGGAAGGCCCCTGCGGTCGAAGAGCAAACAGCCATAGAGGTCGTCCTACAGAAGGAGTATATATACGAGGATACCCAATGTATCTCTGGTATTGAGCCTGAGTACAAATGGGGCGAGATATACAGACTAATTTCCCGTAGGGAAGTCCCAGACACAGGTCTTGAGGAAGAACCTATTTACGCCAACATTGAAAAATCCGCCATCATGAAGGTGGCTACCAGACCAAAGCTGTTCCCTTGCTCTGATGTGATGAGATGGATTCTACCACACACAAATAACAACAAAATGCTGATGGGAAATGTTGAAGGTCAGGGCTATGCTGCATTTAGCCCTGGATATGTGGCATTGGCTTACCACCTGCCAGAGCCCCAAGTCTTCCTGTCAAATGATTGGTTAGATAACCTCAGGATGGATTTAGTGGAAACCCTGAAAAGAATGCTCTTACTAGGAAAGCTTTATAGACACAGAGCAATGGAAGACTATGACATAGCGAGCTTAAGAGCTCCTTACAGGTTTATAGCCTTGATGCTAAACCGGATCTTTGGAAGAGCCAATGGTAGACTCTTCAAATTGGAGTGGATACCTCTTATGTTTCATGTGGCCACAAAAGGAACAATCTTCAACTGGGCCAACCTAGTATCAAGTAGTCTCTCTTCTTGTGTAGCTGCAGCCCTAGGAGGAGGAGAAGCCCGGAAAAAATCTGAGTTCTACATGAGTTCCATTCTGATAGACTACATATTATGCCACCATCCTTTCCCCGGGCTCAAATGTGTTTGGGATAGGGAAAGAATGCCCGTATATGCAGCCTACAAAATACTGGGGGCTCATCAATACCATAGTTATTACCGAGAGATCTGTGAGCATTTTATTATGCCTCTGCACACGCTTATCTTCCGAAAAGAATGTAACTGCATGTCTGAAGAGGCTATGCAGGTAATAGAGGAGTATGGTGATTATTTCTTGACAGAAAATGGGATGTATCTTTGAATGTTTGGTGGATCAAAAACACCTTGTCTGCTGCCCAAGTATGCAACGGATTATATAGTCCACAAAGAGGCAGTCAGACAAGTGTTTATTGACGGAGTTGGTCACTTCTTGTTCCAGAAAAAGAAGTCTACCTATCCACCTCTACCATTTAAGCTAGGCAGCTGTACTTTCGCCAATGTGAAGCAAGTGGCAGAATTTATAGAGGAACTAGGGAAGTTCCACTTTGGTGAGATGACTTTCAGACGAAATGACACTCATGGTAGAGTGGCTGAACACTGCAAGAAGCACAAGGTGTTCTTCGAATATAGCCATCATTTCGATAAAGACGAATCTGTTTACAGGAATGCCCCAAACATGACATCACTCAGCAGGAGATTTAAACCAAAAAACCCCACCAAGGGTGGAAAAAGATCTGAACAAGATAAAGCTGAGCAAGCTAAGGCTGAAGAAGCAGCCAAAAGGATAAGAGAGGAGGCTCAGAGGCTGGAAGATGAGGTTGTAGAATGGATGCGAAAGGGAGAAGAAGAAAAGAGGAAAGCTGCCCAGGAAGTAGCTGAACGAGCCAATGAAGCAGCCAGAGAAACAGAAGAAGCTGCTAGGAAAGCAGCCGAAGAAGCCCAGAGAAAGCTAGACGAAGAACTACGAGAGCAGGAGGCTGAACAGATAAAGTTGACGCAACAAAAAGCTCCCGAAACACCATCAGGGTAGAGTCAGGGAGAGGAAAACCCCGAGGTGCAGATCCCTCAAGTGCCCACCACCATCTTAGCTGCTACCCCTATGCTTCAGCTAGTACCCTTCGTACAGAAAAAGGGGGAAGAAGTCCTTGATTTTAGCACTGTATATTATGACAGGGCTACTAAAAGGATAATGAGGAGAACATAAAGAAAGGTAGAGGTAGAAGGAATGGCCAGCAAAATGATAACAGATAAGGTCATGATGGTAGGGACAGATGTAGATCCAAGGTTTACTATAAGGGCTGGGACTGCAGCAATACATGCTTCAGAGGATAACATAGACAGAATGATTATTGAAATAGAGTCATCCAAGAAGACCTCCTCTCAGCTTAAGGATACCCTGAGAAAAGAAAGGGAAGAAGGAAATAGACTTAAGAGAAAATATGAACATGTGCTGAGGGAAATGGAGGCCACAAAGAGTGAAATCGACGCCATCTAGGTAGAAGCACAGGCCAAGGAAACAGCACATGAGGCTCTGGAAAGTGCACAGCAGGAAATTCAAGACTTAAAGAATGAAAAGGAACAGATGAGGGCAAAGATAGAAGACCTGGAAGCGCAGCAGAATGTTATCTACGAGTCCAATACTGCATACGTTAAAGAACTGAAAGAGCAGCTGGAAGCAACAATGGAACAACAGGTCGATCTACAACCGGTTAAAGAACACATCCTGGCCTAGAAAGCTAAAGTGCTACACCTGCAAACTGCTCTAGAAGAAGAAAGATGCCAGGTCCTCCAGATTGATAGCCGACTGGAAGAACTCTTGGACACCGCTTCTTATTTTTTTGACAGGTCTCAAGACATTCTCGAAGCACTGATGACAAGGATAGCAAGGGTGGAGAATGATGAAGAAGTCCCAGTAGAACTACTATCCAAGGATAAACAAGCCCTTAAACGGGACCACGATCTGATAGAATTCGCTATCAATACTGCACAAGACTTCCAGAAAACAGTCAAGAAGACAAAGGGAGCCTGCACAGAATTCTTCAGGAGAGCCCTGGTTACCTACAACCGATGTCAGGTAGAGGCCGAGCAGAGACTATATGAGTTCCCTGATCATGGTGTATTTATAGAAATGTTGCAGAAAAGACAACAAGATGAAGAAGCCAGAGTACAACGCATCAAAGCCATTAATGACCAAATTCTGAAAGATGAAATAGGCCACACAGCCGTTAGTGTGCAGCTCTTGGAAGAACAGGTGCGATTGAACACAGCTAGGGTAGAGGCCATAAAAAACCAAGCTAACAAGTTCGAGCTAAACATTCAGTTTTTAGAGCCTAGCTCGTTCGAAGGTCTCGCTGCTGAAGCAGCAACGTGGAAAAAATTCTTGGAGAACCAAGCGGGACCCTCCTCACAAGAGGACCGGTCAACTTTGTTGTAATTTAATAAATTGTAAAAGGCTTTTTGGAAAAATTGAAACGTTAGGAAGACAAAAGGGTTGGGAATCCCAAAGGTCACTTTGGGCAGCCCAACCAATTTTTCTTTTGGTATAAAAGTAGGAAGGGTAGATGGGAAAAAGGGGCTTTTTCCCAGTAAGACTGGAGGACATATTGTAAGAAGAACTACTTCCTTTTGCAATAAAAGATTTTATTTTTCCTGTTGGAGAAAGAGATGTGAAGTTTCCAGACGTTATACATGGATGGCAGAAAGATGAACTATTTTATTTTTCAGCTTGTGTCCATGAATCGTGAGATCGTTCTAACCTTATGACCTATGTCTTGTTGAATGATTTCTGATTTAATTTGTGGAAAATTCACCTAGAGTAATGTATGTGGTTCATATAACAATTGGCTATCTGATTGTTAGAATATTTTCTTGTTCATGTGTTGTAAACATAAATATCAGCTAACTGTAATTTGTTTATTATACATGGAAATAATACATTACTCACAAATAATCATTCTTCTGGCTCCCCGGGGATAGATAGTTAGGTGTTGAGATAGTTAGTGGTTTTACTGCATGGTTACATATGTGGTTTAGATGTTGGTGAACCTAAGATGAGAGGTAAGAACCTGCACAGCACATTGTGTTGTTCCTTGCATCTTTATCACCCTGCATGTTAAGATAAGCATGGGCATTGCATACATTAAGTAAAAAATACAAATTCCGGTGGACCGGGCCGCAACCGGTAAACCCTTGTTGTTACTTTGACCTACGGTGGCCGGACCGTAAACTGGACGGATTCCCTATACCAAACAGTCAACGGGCTAGTTGGGAACGTTGATTGCGGAGAATCCCTTGCTGTTTCCGCCTACGAATTTCCAGGCCTCAACACATTGCTGGCAAGGCCGAGAGCTCTTGGCTCTCCCCACCAGTCCCACAACGTATAAGTTTATGCAGAAGACTAGACCCTTTGGTTTTTGTTAGGGTCTTAACCCTTTTTCACACTTGGATGGCACCACGAAGCTCATTCATGTGGGCTCTTTTACTCTTAACCTACCTCCATGTGGTTTCAAATATTCATACCCACTCTCTATAGTTTAGAGTGACCTCGTTGTTACCCTTAGCCACCTTATTAACACTATAGTACTTGTCACTTGGCTCTTAGTTGGTTTGGAAACGCATAGTGCTTAAGGGTTTAACCATATACTTCTTTCAGGGACTTTTTATGGCACTCAAGATGAACTTAGCTTAGCTTTTTCAACCTAGATAGTGTAGTTGTGTGATCTCACCTTCAGACTTGGAACGTAAGGGGGATAAATCCTTCTTTTGGAGAAACCTGCAAATAATACAAAGTTAACAATGCATTAGCTATCATAAGCTAAGTAAGACATATAACCTTGTAACCATGGCATCGATTTAGGGTTTGTAAGCAAAATATTAAAACATGATGAATCCATCCTTATGGAAATATAGGATAATCACACAAAACTGTAATTTACGATAAGCAAGCATGACACATTAACTTTTGAAACAAGTAAACCTATATACCAGTATGGTGTTATATGTTTCATAAATGGAGTTGTCGTATCTGAATTGTTAATTATTAGTTTTACATAATTTCCTTTATAAGTTATGCCCTAGGATGAAGATTAGGTCTTACATTGAACTAAACCCTTCATAATAAAAAAATTATATATTTACGGAATTTTTGGAGTTGTTACACAATTCACAAAAATATGATCTCTAGTTTCACAGACATCCTTGCAAAGAAAACACATATTAGGACCAACCCATCCTCTGTGCGGTGTTAAATTTTCATATGCTAAGCTAGATCATCAGTATTTCATTTCAATTTCATAACAAAAGAATATAAATAGGATCACTGAAAGAAACAGTATCACAAGAACAACACAAATTTATCCTGGGAAAATCCTAAAGGGAAAAACCCAGCAAAAGCTTCCTTAATATAGATTCCCCAAAAGATAAAAGGTAAAACCAAAAGACTGATCAAAGACTGATCCTCCTCCTTCTCCATCTACTTCTCTCTCCTTCACTAATGCGCTACACAAGTGAGTGTGTGTGTTCCAAATGAGGAGCTCCACACCTCTATTTATATTCATCCATTCACTTTAATAATTAATTCCAACATGTAGGCCTGAGTTAATCATGTAGGCTCGAGTTAAACATGTAGGCTCAAGTAACCACAATGAGGGTGCTAATGACCCACCTTTTCAATTTGAGGGGACTACCTCATGACTCTTATTAGTTCTTTCGCTTAGAAGCATCAGGGTACAAAGTAATACAAGTGGTTCTCTTGGTAGGACCATCGGGGACCACAAAAAGTACATATAGAATATTCTTCAAAGTTACAATATTTCAACACTCTCCCTTAACGAGAAGGGTATTCTACAACATCAACAACAAAAATAGTAGAAGAGAGATAGAGGACATCATCAACATCATCAGGGTAACACATCTATAAATCCTTGGAATCTTTTCAACATCATGTAGTCTTCATCTTCAATTTGCAGTCTTCAGCAACATCAACACTTTGACCGCTTCAATCAACAACAAATTTGACCGCTTCGATTAGCAACAAAATCTTCAGCTCTTTGATCTTTTGATCACTTCAGCTCTTTGATTTTTCGATAAGCAACAACATATTCAGCTCTTTGACCTTTCAATCAGCAACATCATCATCATCACATTCTGATCTTTCGATCAATACGTCATCATCATCAACAACCTGCAATCCACAACATGAAGATGAAATTCTTCGGATCACTTTTGGACCTAATTCCAGGGATGATACAATCCTACCACATTATTGAAAACCAAAGTCACCGGATTGATTACCGGGATAATCAGTCCCTATCACTTTAGGACTAGGTCTAAGGATGATGCAATCCTACCACATTCTTGGGGACCGAAGCCACCAGATTGATTATGGGATAATCAGTCCCTATCCCTTTAGAACTAGGTCCAAGGATGATGTAATCCTACCACACTCTTGGCGACCGAAGCCTCCGGATACCTATCTGAACCGAATTTCAAGGATGATGCAATCTTGCCACACTCTTAGGGACCAAAGCCTCCGGATACCTTTCTGAACTGAAGTTCAAGGATGATGCAATCCCACCACACTCTCAGGGACCGAAGCCTCTAGATACATTTCTGAACCGAAGTTCAAGGATGATGCAATCCCACTACATTCTCAAGGACCAAAGTAACCAAATCTATTATTGACAGATGTCCCAGGATGATACAATACCTTTTCATTCTCTAGGATTGAGGTCACCAGATCACTTTAGGGCAAGTTCCCAAGGATGATACAATCCCACTGTAACATCACTACTCCCCCTTTCGAGGAAGGTCCTTCTAAACAACACCAAGCTTGTCTCAAAATTTTTTGAACTTTTCTCAGGACAGAGCAACTTGTTCATTAGTACTCGCATACTAGAGCTTTATGGCTCCCTTCTGCATCATATCTCGAATGTAGAAATACCTGATTTCTATGTGCTTCGATCTATTGTGGAATACTGGGTTCTCTGTCATCTTTATACAACTTTGATTGTCACATAGAATCACGATAGTGTCCAACTCTAGGTTGAATAATCCTGACATCAGATTTCGAAGCCATATGGCTTCACAACTAGCAGAGCAAGCTGCTATATATTCTACTTTGGTTGTGCTTAGAGAAACAATGGACTGCTTTCTGCAAAACCATGAAATGATAGCAGATCCCAGACTATAACATCCTTCTGATGTGCTTTTCTTGTCTGAGATACTTTCGTCCCAATCTGCATCTGTATAGCCATACAATCTATACTCACAGCTACCATCATAGTATAGACCAAAGTCTATAGTCCCTTTCAGATATATCATCACATGTTTTGCAGCTACCAAGTGAACCCATCTAGGTTGAACTAGATATTGAATTAAGGTGTTCACAGCAAAACAAATGTCAGGTCTAGTGTTTTTTAAGTACATCAATGACCCAATGATCTATCTGTATTGAGTCACATCCACTATCTCTTATGAGTCATCAGCTAACAACTTCAGGTTGGAATCCATGAGTGCGGCCATGGCTTTGCATTCCAACATATTGAATCTTTTCAATATCTCTACTGCATACTTTCCCTGGTTGAGAAAGAATCCTTCTGAACTTTTCCATACTTCCAGACCTAGGAAATAATGCATTAACCCAAGGTCTTTTATCTCAAATTCTTCTGCTATTTTCTTCTTGCTTTCCATAATCTATTTCTCAATCCCTGTCAAGAATAAGTCATCCACATATAGTACTAGTATAACGGGTTCATCTTCTACAACCTTGAGAAAAAGGTTAGGATCAACTTTACTCTTGGTAAAGCCCATGCTTTATAGGAAACTATCTATCCTTTCATACCAAGCTCGAGGAGCTTGTTTAATACCATACAAGGCCTTCTTCAACTTGCATATGTGAGTATTTCTATTTTCAACTTCAAATCCTTGTGGTTGTTCAATGTATACTTCTTCTTCGATCACACCATTCAAAAAAGGCGTTTTCACATCCATCTAGTGTAAGTCCCACTTCATCATGGATGCAAGTGCCATAATAGCTCTAATTGAAGTATACCATGCTCTTGGGGCAAATGTATATTCATAATCAATTCCCTCTTTCTGAGAGAAACCTCTGGCCACAAATCTTGCTTTATACTTCTCAATACTTCCGTCAGCTACATGATTTATTTTGAATATCCATTTGGAGGATACTATACTCTTTCCTTCTGGTTTGGAAACTATATCCCATACATCATTCTTCATTATTGACTGGTATTCTTTAGTCATTGCTTCTACCCATTCTTTCTTCTGTACCGCTTCTTCGTAGTTTGTAGGTTCTTGATCTACAAGATCGCACATCAAGGCTACATAGTTGGAAAAATTCTTAGGTTTCTTTCTTTCCCTTATGGAGGCTTCAGGAGCTCCATATCTTTCTGCCTCTCGTATAATTTCTCTTGTCCAAGCAGGCTTTCTCTTTCTTGATATTTCCAACATAGGAGGTTCTTGTGGTTCTTCCATGTCATGCTCTTTAGGAGCTTCAGCTTCAGGGAGACATGTAGTTTCTTCATTTCTGGGAGGTGTCTCTTCTTCATACACTTCTTCATGTTGGCACTTCTTGGATCTCTTGAGGGCTGCATCTTCATCGAATGTCACATCTTGACTGATTTCCATGTGATGGAATCCAGGAATGTAAATTCTAAATGCTTTGGATACTTCACAATATCCAACAAATATCCCTTTCTTTCCGGAAGAGTCTAACTTGGTTATTTTCTATTTTGGTATATGAATATATCTGGACAACCAAATATTTTTAGGTGACTTACCTCAGGCTTCTTTCCCATGAACATCTCTTCTGGAGTCTTGAATCCAAGAGCACTGTGAGATATTCTATTATGTACATACACAACAGTTCTTGATGCTTCTACCCATAGATGCATTGGAATATCTTGATCATATATCATTGTCTTCACTTCCTCCATGATGGTTCTATTCTTTCTTTCCACAACCCCATTCTGTTGAGGATTGTAGGGAGTAGTTAGTTCCCTCTTGGTTCTGACATCTTTGTAAAAAGATTCAAACTCTTTTGAGGTATATTCTCTGCCATTGTCGAATCAGAGTGTCTTGATTCTCTTGTTTGAAAGATTCTCTATCAAGGCTTTGAACTCTTTGAATTTATAAAACACTTCACTCGTTGCTTTCAAGAAGTATATCCAAGTCTTTCTTGAAAAGTCATCAATAAATGTGATATAATATTTAAATCCACTTAGGGATGTAGAATAGATTGCACCACATACATTTGAATGAATCAATTCCAATGTATCTTTTGTTTTTGTTTCGCTCTTCGAAAATGGATTCTTGATGATCTTTCCCTTTGCACATCCTTTGCAAATGCCTTCATTCTTGATCTTCATGTCTGGTAATCCCGTCACTACTTTGTTTACATGAGGTAAATCTTTGTAATTAATGTGGGCAAGCCTTCTATGCCATAATTCACTAGGGTCAGTGGAATCATGAACAAAGGCTGTTTCTGAGTGCCCCCTTGAGTTTATACAAGCCTCCTTCTTCTTCACCAATGATGATTGCATCTTCAATATTCTTTCCTTTGGGCCACATGAGTACTTGGCCATCTATGAAAGCAAATCTGAATCCTTTCTTATCTAAAGCTGAGATAGAAAGTAAATTCTTCTTTAGACCAGGTACATATAATACATTTTTCATTTTTAGGGGATTACCTGAATCAAGTTTGTAGTTTGCTTCACCAACTCCTTTGATCGAATATTGATAGTCATCTCCTAGGGATACTTTCTGAGGAAATCTCTTTTCTTCAAGTTTGGACAGAGTTTTCTTTTGTCCCGTCATGTGCTTTGAAGCACCACTATCAATGAGCCAAGTGTCTTCTCCCGGTGTTACAGACCCAAAGAGTGTAGAGAATAGTACATACTCTTCTGCATCTTCTTCTCTTTCTTGCTTTTTTGGAGGTCTTTCCTCTTCTTCTTCTTCATCCTCATCTTCAGCTAGATGAGCATGATATATTTTGTTGTTGATCTTCTTCTTATATTCCTACTTCTTTATAGGACAATTTCAGGCAATGTGTCCTATCTTATCACAATGAAAACATTGAAAACCAGAGTAGTCTATATCTAGAGGATTTTCCCCTTTTCTTTGGATTCTTCTGGGAGGTTGAGACTCCTTGAAACTTCTTCTCTTGAAGTTAGATTGACTTCTTCTTTTCTTGGTGTGAGTGGCTAGGGCTTGATCATATTCCTTTAGTAAGGCTTCTCTGTTTTCCACTCTAGTCTCTTCTTGAATGCAATCTTCCAATACCACATCAAACTTCATGCTTTCTTTTCTAGCACACATCATCTGGATGAAGGACTCCCAGGGTCTAGTGATACCATTGAGAGTATTCATAACCAGTTCATATTCATCAAGCTTATCTCCAATAGCTTCTAGTTTCTCTTTGATCTAAGAAACCCTTGTGAAGTAGTCTTGGATGGATTCTCCATGACTCATCTTGATGCTTTTTAGTTGAGCTCTCATATTCATCTTTCTGTTGATGTTTCTTCACTCATACATTCTGGAAAGGGAATCATACATTTCTTTTGGAGTCTTCTTGGATTACACTTGAGGGATCAAGTGATCCTTAATGGAGTCAGCAATAATCCTTTGTGCCCTAATCATGTCCTTTCTGTGCTTCTCCTTGGCTTCAGCTTCTTCAGGTTCTCAAACTTCTTCTTTGACATACTTATCAAGATCATTCTCTTGGAGAATGAGGCCAATCCTATATTTCCATGCTTGGAAATTCTCTATGCCTTCTAGCTTGTCCTCAAGCTTAGTGCTTGGGGCCATCTTGTTAGAAAATCACAAAAAAATGAAATTTTGTGAAATGAGAAACTGACCTTACCAGGATATGTGCTTGAATGAGGGTGCAACTTTCTATGCAAGCAGTTTTTTGAAACTCAAAAATTTTCTCGAAACCTTAATTTCTTTCGGGGAGAGAGAGAGAGGGATATTTCACCTTGTGAAAGCTGTCCTATTCATGCTAGCTCTGATACCATGTTAAATTTTCATATGCTAAGCTAGATCATCAGTATTTCATTTCAATATCATTACAAAAGCATATAAACAGGATCACTGAAAGAAATAGTATCATAAGAACAACACAAATTCATCCTAGGAAAACCCTAAAGGGAAAAACCCAGCAAAAGATTCCTCAATATAGATGCCCAAAAGATAAAAGGTAAAACCAAAAGACTGATCAAATATTGATCCTCCTCCTTCTCCAGCTACTTCTCTCTCCTTCACTAATGCGCTACACAAGTGAGTGTGTATGTTCCAAATGAGGAGCGCCACACCTCTATTTATATTCATCCGTTCACTTTAATAATTAATTCCGACATGTAGGATTGAGTTAATCATGTAGGCTTGAGTTAAACATGTAGGCTCAAGTAACCACAACAGGGGTGCTAACGACCCACCTTTTCAATTTGAGGTGATTACCTCATGACTCTTATTAGTTCTTCCGATTAGAAGCATCGAGGTACAAAGTAATACAAGTGGTTCTTTTGGTAGGACCATCGGGGACCACAAAAAGTACATATAGAATATTCTTCGAAGTTACAATAATTCAACATGAGGAATATTATTAGAAGTAAGAAGACAATATCAAAGGTAAACTAAGTAAAAAAATGATTTTCATAGGTAAGTGCCATTTCTACAACGCCTTGAACCCATTTTGGATCAACATAGGAGATATAATTTGCAATAGAAAAATATGCAAACTTTTCACAAACCTTGCAAGTGGATTGGTTCTTTGACCATATAAGGTCATCATCATTGGATTTGAGCCTAATCCTTGGATTGTTAATATAAGAGATATAATTTGTCCATTCTTTGGCCCAAATGTTTCCCAGACCTAAATCTTGGGTAGTTTACCAATATGAATCTGAATGAAGTAACCAACACAACATTTTCATATGTGCTAGTGTAACAAAACCCAATTATGTCAAATAGTTAAGAAGGAAAGAAGATAGTATGTAATTATATTCATTTCCAATAATTAGATCCACCCCCACCAACACATTTTTTCTGTTACCAACTTTCCAAGTAAGATCACTGCTAATCCAATTAAAATCCTTAGTAAAAATGCACCAAAATTGGAATCATTTATGACATTCTTGTTTGGGTTGCTAATACAATTCAAAGTATTACCTTTGAGGTACCTCCCTTGAATAACATCACACCACAACCCCATTCCAAATAAGCTCTTCCACAAAGACTTCATACTAAGAGTTGTACTGAACCAATGTAGATTTTGTATATCCCACCCACCCAAGCTCTTGGGTATTGACATTCTTTCCTAGCTTGCCGAATATATTTTCCCTCCATCGTCATTTCAATACTATAAAAAATTAAACATCAAAATCCTTATCATATTGAGAATGGTCAGAGGGATCTAGGCCAGAGAGAAATAAAAAACAAGAATACCAATAAGAACCACCTTCAAGAGGGTTAGTCTTCCTCCCAAGGAGAGCATCTTGAAATTTTAGTTCCCAATCCTCTTCTCAATTTTTCTAACCAGCCATATCCAATCCTTAATCTTGTAACAATTAGGTGTTAAATGATAAACCAAATATTTAAATCCATCTGGCATATCAGTCCACTGAAAGGGAAGGAAAATACAAATTTCTCTCAATATATCTTCTGCAACCTTATAAAAATGAAATGTATATTTGGAAGAACTTACTTCCTTACTAGAAGCTACACAAAATAGATTGATAATCTCATAAAACAAGATCATTCATCCAACCTTCCTTTTCTAAATAGAACAACATCATCAACAAATAATAAGTGAGTAATATAGATTGATGATGAAATTTTGATTCCTTTTAGTTTACCATCATTCTTTGCAACAGAGATTAGTCTATTAATACCTTTTATAACCAACAGGAAGAGAAGGGGAAAAATAGGGAAACCTTCCTAAGCCCACTAGATATTTTAAAAAATGAGTCGAACAAAGTCCGCTCACACATAAAGCTTATCTAAAATATGAATAATCCATAGTATAATTAACATAATGTATAATATATGAATATTGAATAAGATATGAATATGTTTTTTACAATACAAGTGACACCCAATTAAACAGGTCTAATTGTGCCTTTTCACATGAAAGGGCATGCCTTTTAGTTAAATTATATAATTAGTCATTTCTAATAATTAGTTTTTTTTTTTTTTTTTAGTATTATTTAGTATTTAGTAT
>LPNX011204620.1:159045-240527 GCA_001517045.1 Pseudotsuga menziesii
TTTTTATTATTATTTTTAACATCTTTTCTTTTTAAGTTTTTTTCATTTCTTATTTGCACAAAGTAATTAACTAATTCAAATTAATGGCCAAAATCCAAATTAGACAAAGTCTAAATAATAGTTTCGAAGAAGTTTCGACAAGGGTTTGTGGCCAAAGGTCGGAATCAAGCCCAAGAAGGGGCTCTGATACCATGTGAGTTGAACAAGTTTGCTCACACATAAAAATTATCTAAAATATCTGGAATATTAAATAATCCATAATATTTATAACATAATATATAAAATATGAATATTGAATAAGGTACAAACATGAGTTTTACAATACAATCGAGACCCAATTAAATAGTTGTTTACATAAAAGGTAGTGTCTTTTAGTTAAAATAGATAATTAATCATTTCTAATTATTAGTTGTCCTTTTATTATTATTTTTATTATTTAGAATTATGTATTTTATTTATTACAAAAAATCTAGTAGAAGATCCATTGAAAAGAACTGCAAAAAGAGCAGAAGAAAAATAGGTCATAATCCGGTTTATCACCAATATAGGTAAGCCAATATGGAGAAGGAGAAGTCCTAGATACAACCAATTAACCTTGTCATAGGATTTCACTAGATCCATCTTCATAATTAAAGCATTCATTTTTTTGTTTTTATAGTGTGCATGCACTCCCGTGTGATCCACACTGCATCCAAGATTTGTTTATTAGCCAAAAAACTAAAATGTTATTTTGTCATCATTTCAACCAGTTTTAGACTAATACAATTTGAAATTATTGTTGCGATGATTTTATAAACTAGATGTAATGTACCTAATTTCCTCATTACTATTTTGGGGAAATTGTGCGAAATTTTTCCTTTTAACTTCATCCTAACTACAAAATATGTTAAATCCTTTATTTTCATGACAATATAAACTTTGATAAAATGCATTTCTTTCTATATATATTCTTACATATATTGAAACATGTAACTTGATTCCCATTCATCTTTGAAACTTAAACAAAACTTAGACAACATTAATAAACTACAAATTTATTAATTAAACCTTTAACTTTCACCTCATGAGCATCTATGCTAAACTATTCTAACATAAGAAGTGTAATTATTCCATAATGACAAAAATCCTTTAGTTATTATTATTGTCCTTTAACAATATTTTATCTACTTCTTACTAGAAAAACCAATAAAAACCAATAGATGTTTTTAGGATGAATTGTCTTTTCCTATGAGAAGAAAATGGAGATCACTTTCCCTTTACTTAGAGGCACATTATCCAAAATTTAATGATAAGTTTGATCTATCATTATAGAGGAAGCTTATTCTAGAGATAACACACATGTATTATCTCACATATATAGAATTTATACAATCCATAATCGTTCTTCACACATTGATTAAACCCAACTTCAATTAATCATTTTATAATATTACATTTCGTCTTATTATCTTATATATAGAATTTATACAATCCATAATAGTTCTTCACATAGGAGTTTGATTAAACACGACTTCAATTAATCATTTCATAATATTACATTTTGTCTTAGGTCAACTTATGAACTATGATACATACATTTATTTGCACACATGGACATAACAAGATAAGATTTCAGCATAAATGAACGATTAATTATTAATATGGGGAACTAAGAATAACTAATGAATTCCTTATGCATATTAAATGAACTATAGAAACCTTTCTACAATTTAATATCATTAGACGTTCAATCATAGTTTATCATAAAATATTATATGTAATTTTGGGTCACCAAAGCCTATTTTAAATTGAAATGTCCTCTAGTAGTATATATTTAAAGTGCATTGAGAGTTAATAAATTCCCAAAAGAACCTCAATCCAAGTCCTCGTGTTCATTTTCACACCATAAAGATGCCCTTGCCAAAAAGATCGTTCTTTAAGTCAAGCACAACTTTTTCTTTGCCCTACTGCAAATTCACTAGCAATATTACTAGCAGTAGTGAGTTGTTCACTCCCCACCCAATAAACAGTTGCACTTTTAGGTATAAAACGCTACCCAATATTTCATTTCTAGCGAATGCGTAGTTATGGTTTTAGAATGGACACACCCGTTTTTAGAAACAAAATCATGAAATAAATTATCCCGGGGAGGTTGTAATCAACACATAAAGATATAGGGAAGAAATGCTCTCCAAGTGGTAAAAAGTCAATATAAAATACTTTTACACACACATATATATATATAATAAAATTGTTTGATTTTTACCTATTGTATATAGTTTTGACTCTATTTTGTGTACTAAGATTATTATTAATTACATTTTTCTCTACTATTGGTCACTTTGGACATGCAAACTTTGATTTAGGTGTCTTTTATGTTCCAATGGAAAGTCTGTTTTGTAGGTTTGGTATCTAAAACTGACATATAGAACAGGGCATGACCATCATGCACTTTGAATTTAGTCTTTCCATATCATTTTTTTTAACCTTAGGATCACACCACATGGAACGAGAACATTAGCTCTATGTTCTTAGTAATGTTGTCATTTTTGGCATGTTAGTGCTTATTGACTCACTGGTTCCCTAGTTAGAACCTCATTGTCTTATGGTGCCCACGATGACATTTTTGGTACGTTCAAGAGTAACTATCTGCTTCTGCCATGTCTTCGAGATGAAGCCTCATGACCCTCTACAACTTTTATTCTAGCCATTTACCTAGGGGACTCTCAAATTTTTCATTTTGTGACGTTGCATTTGCAAACAACTGCTTGCACTTTTGTAGTCTAATTCTCATTGTAGCTTTCCTTTAGTTGCTTACCATCATTGCATTATCCTAAGCCCAATATCTTTTGTTGCTTACTACAGTTACATCTTGCTACCTTTAAAGGAGAAGACACACTTCAAGATCGTCCACATCCTGCACATTGCTTTTTTATGTTTTTTGCATAGTTATGTTCTGTGCACTTGGAATGTAGTTGCACACCCATGCGATCCTCATATTCTACAATGTAATATAACATACTTATATTCTTTTTTTTTCCAGGAATTATAATATGAAAAATACAAAAAAATATAGTAAAAAGAGAGGGAAGGGAATCATCTCCAATGTCTGTTTAATAGCAAAAGAAAGTCGTGTCATCCTTGAACATAGCATCATTTTTGGATCTATCAACAAGTTGGGTTCTATTACTTGGATTTAGGATTCGAAACTTGATTGTAAATTTAGTACTCCTTTGTTACTCTTCCAATCATATGAAGAATCTGGTAGTGTCTCCTATTGGTGTCAAAGTTTTGGACCTGCTACTACATGTCACACTAGAGAAGTCAAAATCAGTTGTGATCCAATGGAATCAATCATATTGTACGTTGACTCAGTTAACAACTATGCGCAAGTGACAATTTTTTGTTTTGGGGAACCTTAGCCTATGATAAGGCTTATTTTGTAAAGGGTTGGGGTTTTGTTGAGTTTGGTATACGTACTATTGCTAGAATAAGTAGTCATTATTATTTAAATGCTAATAGTTATGCAATTATGTTCTGACTATAAGAAGAAAGATATGCAGAAGTTTAAGCTATTGAGTTGAGTTTTATAGATTTGTATGGTGATATCCAATTTTTCATCAAAGTAATAGAAGGAAGTTCTGGTTTTCCATGTATATTATGCGCAATGTCTATGTGAATGATTGTTTATGGACTGCATGTTAATTGATTGTTAAATACTTGTATATGGATTAGTCTAATGAAAGATTAAGATAGGATTGATATTATGATGGGTGAGAAGAAACCATCGCTCCTTGTGCAGACATGCTTCAGGTTTCTGTGTAATTTTCAATGCGCATATCGAGTGATACCTTACTCTGTTCGGAGAGGATTGAAAATGGAGGTTCCTATGGGGTTTTTGTTCGTCATATAAGTTAAACCCTCAGTCTAACATACTGCAGCCAATAATGGTTCCATTGCCAAGACCTGACAGGAATTTTGTAGGGGGGTTGAAGATATGAGGTGGAAACCTTCAAATTTGGGATCGAAGAATAGCTGAAGAGAAAGGAGGATGAATTTATGCAAGAAGTGATGAAATAATGTAACTGCAGAAGATATTCTATTGTAATTATTATTATATTATTATTTTCCCTCCATTCCTGAGACTCGTGTTCCTTCGATTAGGGATGAAATTGATGTAATTGGTCTTGTAAAGTCTTGAGGTAAAAACTCAGTTGTAAATCGGGTCAATAGTACCCACAAAATAATTATTAAAATGTATTTTTCTTTCTTCCAAGGTAGGTCGACCTTGTTGGAGAGGTGAATTCCACCATGTTGGGTTATTATACTTCCTAGATTATGTGTATAAATAGATGTTGTGCCCTCATCATTTGGACACACTCACAACTCAACCAATTTCGCTAGAGAGAGAAAGAGGAGTCCATCTAGAGGAGAAGAAGCATTCTATATTAGTCTTGTGTTCTTACATTGTACTTGGTTGGGATCTATATCGAGGAAGTTTTGGTGGGTTTTCTCCTCCACAAGGGTTTCCTAGGATAAATCTGTGTGTCTTATTTGTCTTGTTGTGCTTGTCATTCTTTCAGTGATATTCTTGTTATTGGGCATAAAACTTTTTTAAAATTCTAACATGCTATCAGAGCCAACCTGAAAGAAGACATTATGCAGCAGTTTTGCACAGTACAAGAAGCTAGGGTTTTCTATTCCAAAAAACTTCCTCATCGAATCAGATGGAAAAGAAGGATAGATAAAATCTCCCTAGGAGGGCCCATCTTCTGTGGTGGAAGAATTCAATTCTGAATATTTTCAATTTTTTATGTATCACTACTGGTGGGAGGAACTAGGGCATCATATTTTTCATGGTTTCATCCACATATTTAAGAAAAGAAAGATACAATCTATCGTTCCTTAGAGAGGTGAATCATTTCTTCCAATAAGCCTTGCAAGTGACCATAGATGAAAAAAGGATTTTCTTATCAAAACCTAGGTCATCATGAAGCAGGTTCCAGAAGTATTCCTCAAATTGGTAAGCACTATCTCCTTTATTTCCATTTGAGGTTCTCAATCATTGAAGATGACAAATAGAACCAACCTTGATGAAAATCTTGAAGGACCGGACAATTTTAGAGCATGGAAATACATAATCATGCTTGTCCTTGAAGAACATGACCTAGAAGGCTATGTCAAATATGATGTCACAAAACCTACAGGAGATGAAGCAAATGCAAAGTATAAGAAGGATATGGTCAAGGCTAAGAGGATCATAACTGACTCTGTGAAGGATCAACTGATTCCTAAACTATCCTCAAAGAAGAATCCAAAAGAAATGTTCCATGCACTCACCAGTCTCTTTGAAGGAAAGAACATCAACAGAAGAATGGCCTTGAGAAATCAACTCAAGGGAGTGAATATCGAGAAGGAATAAACTATGCAGTCATACTTTGCCACAATATCTCATATCAAAGAAAATCTGGAGGATATTGGAGACATGGTTGAAGAAGAAAAAGTTGTAATGGCTACCTTGAATGGTCTCCCAAGATATTGGGAATCTTTCATCAGTGGCTAGAAGAAATATCACCAAGTTCAATAGAATTTTGGAAGAATGTGTGCAGGAAGCAGGAAGAATATCTAGCAAAGAAGAAAATTCAAATGATGATGAAGATCAAGCCTTAGTAGATCTTGTAAAGAAAGGATAAAACAAGGGAAAGTTACATGATCAATCTCCTAGAAGAAATCAAAAGTTTCAAAGGAACTCAAGACCTAAAAGAGACTTATCATACTTTGAATGCTTCACATGTCACAAGATGGGACACATTACAAGAAATTGTCTACTCAAAGAATATCAACTTAAAAGAGTTTGCATGCTTATGTAGTTGAAGATGATGACCCAATTGAAGAAAATAACAATGAATATGAATACTCTACTAAAAAATATGTTTTGATATCATCCCTTACTATATTATTCTCAGAGGGAAGTAACACTTGGCTTGTAGACAGTGGATCTTCCAAACATATGACGGGTTATAAGGACTATTTTCAATGTCTTGTTCAGAAAGACTCTCCTTACAAAGTAAATCTTGGATATGACTATCAATATCCCATGAAAGGAATGGGAGAAGCCTCTTTACAACTTGGTATCAATAAAGTCTATGAAGATGAAGGAGGTCTTATATGTCCTAGGATTGAAAAAGAATCTACTTTCTATCTCAACCCTAGATAAGAAAGCTTTCAGAGCTTCTTTTTTAGATGGAGAATTCTTGATGTTGCTAAAGGGAAAGAAAATATATGATGCAATTGTGATTGGTGAATAATAAAGTGGAACTTACAAGCTAAAGGGACATATAGACTCATCTCTAACAACAAGTACCATCAACTCATGTGAACTATGGCATAGGAGACTTGCTCATGTGAACTACAAAGCATTGCCAATTGTGATCAAGGTAGTCACAGGTTTACCAGAGATTCAAATCAATCATGAAGGAGTTTGTAAAGGATGTGCTCAAGGAAGGAATACCAAGAACCCATTTCCAAGTAGCAACAATAAAGAAAAATGGACCGTTTACATTGTTATTCATATGTATGTGGTCCAATGTCAGCCACTTCATTAAGTGGGTATGTTTATTATGTTTCTTGTATAGATGGATTTTCCCACAAGACTTGGATTTACTTCTTGAAAGGAAAAGATGAAGTATTTGAAAGATTCAAAGAATTCAAGTCTCTTGTAGAGAATTTATCTGAAAATAATTTCAAGACCTTGAGATCCGATAATGGAGGAGAATTTACTTCAAATCAATTCAATGATTTATGCAAAGAAGATGGGATTAAGATGGATCTCACCATGACCTATAATCCTCATTAGATTGGAGTAGCATAAAGAAATAATAGAACTATCATGGAAGTTGTGAAAGACGTGATTCATGATCAATACCTACCCATGCACCTAATGATTCATGATCAATACCTACCCATGAACCTATGGCTATGGGTTGAAGCAACTAGAACCACATTATATGTTCAATACAAAATCTCCCATAGTGCTTGTTAGCACCTGTACTAAATTTTGGATATTTATACATAAGCAGTTGCATTATTTCCCCTGTAAAGGTCTAGATCAGAGAAACTGAAGGGGGGATAGGAAAAAAATTTCATGTCTGGTGATTTGGAGGTTGCTTTGGAAGCTTGTCCTAAAACTAGATAGAAAAATGGATTATCCTATGATGTGGCATGGGAAAACATCCAAAATCCTGGAGTTATGACCCTATATTATGGTTCAAACATGAAAATCCGCTCACAGTTATCCAGTGGAAAGATGAATGGTGCATATCCATGGTGAAGAATATCCACAATTGATAATGATTTCACCGAGGAGAGACTTGCATTTTTAATAGAGGTTTGAATTTAGCAGACAATATTAAATGATGAGAGGGATCAACCATCAGATGAGCATTTTGTGCAGATCAACGGATGAGGAAGGTTTCATGGGGAAAATATGCGTGAAGGAATGAGCTGTGGAGAGGTGCGAAAGTGGTTAGCCTTCCCATGTTTCAATGGTCAAAGATTGGATGTTGTCCAAGATAAATGGCAGATGGGGATTTTGCGCAACCAACATACATGAAGGATAAATGGTGTCAAGGCCATGAAATCTTATAGGGTCCTCCTATTCTAATGGTCACGATCTTGAGCAGGCCAGATCCATGGTGGAGATGTGCTTCATGGAATATATATGCAGGAGATATAAAGGCATGTTGGGGTTGAAAAATATCAAGGGGCATGCATGGTTTAATGGTTGGGATACTAGATGGAGAATATCTACGAAGGAGAATCATTTCGCTGCCTAGACATGCACACGATATAAGACTGTGTGGGGCTATGAAGTATTGGTAGCCCCCATGCCTTCAAACGATGGGGATCTAGCAGAGATTTGATCAACGGTCTTGGCTGATTTCACAGTGAGTAGGTGCATGCAAGTTAAGAGGACGGGGCATTGAAAAATTTTGTAGGGCCTACACCCTTGGATGGTGGAGATCTGGAGGAGGTTAGACCAATGATCTAGGATAGTTTCATGATGGAGACATTTACAACGGTTAACAAGATGAGGGATCACAAAATTGGGAGGAGGCCACATAGTTGAATGGTTGAGATTGCTCACAGAGGATATCTACGATCGTGGTTTGTTTCGCAGTTCAAAGATGCTATGGGAAATAAAAAATAAAAGGGTTGCAAAATTGATATCAAGGCAAGTAACATCGACGGCATAGATTGCATCCTGGAGAGCTCAATGGTTAGGAAAGGTCGCATCCTTGGATGACTTATATTATTGAAGATTTAGATCTACAACTGGAAAATCATTTCACAAGATGAAGATGCGAGATGGGTAAGGGTATAAAAAGGAATAAAAATGTCATGCATGTGAATTGGTGGAATTATTTTATTCTCTAGAGCATCAGAAAGCGAGATCCAGAACAATGCAGGAGTAGTCATATCACACAACGACGTTCAACCACCTCTCAAAATCACCAGGTAGACCTTTTTTCCCTTCCTAAACTATAAAATGTCTCAAGTTGATAGTATGGAAGTTCAGAACTTGGAGGATCAGAAAGTAGAATAAAATTTTGAAGATAGGGATGTTGAGATATTTGATACGCTCCTGTTAAATGGTCCCATTAGTGAGTTTAAAGAGAATTTGAGACCACTGAAAGAGCTGGGAACCAATGTTCATAACATTCATCAGTCCTTATTCCACCTTTTCGTAACAGACCAAACCCTAGATTGCCCTGAATTTGTTGCCTGGTGCACCGATAACTACTCTCTTTTTGAGAGAGTAATTATGGGCATTTCCAGCTCTACAGATCTATGCCCTGTCAGTCCTATAGCTATTAGGAAGGCCTTGTCAGTCCCCAATGATTTTTTCGTAAAGGCCCAGGACTATAAAGAAGAATATATACTCCAGTTATTCAAAGAGTATTCAGTAGAAAGGAAGCAAGAGTTCTTCAAGAAATGCTTCAAACCTGATCTGTAAATCTATCAGACCAACCATTTCCCCTTGATTCCAACCTGTTCAAAGAGGAAACTCAGTGCACTGTTACTCTGCTAATACAGTTCCTAGGTTTAGACACTGACAAATACATCACCGAGCCTCTCATGAGTTTTCTTTTTTTCCTAAGAACTTGCCCAACCAAGTCCAATGAGCCAGGTCAAACTTTACAGGTTTCATGTCTTAAATTCTACAAGTTTTTAGCCAAGAGTATCCATTCTCAGTTGATGGAATTTGGAAAAACCAAGACTTTTAGGTTCCAAGCTTATTTGCTAAAAATATTCCTTGCTCACAATGAAGAGAATTTTAAAGGAGAACTTGGGAATCCAAGTCTAAAGCTTTGGAGGCCCAATGTTAGGAGCTCAAGACCAAGAATGATAAATAGACTAAACAGGTGCCAGGCCAACTGTAGGTTCAAGGGGAAAAACATATTATATGGGATTCTATTATAGAGGAGGAAAAAAATTCAGGCCTTACTTTCAATATATCTTAGATAAGGAATTCGTAATATACTCATCTAGGCGGGCTCTGACATTATCAAGAGAGAAGCTGAATAAAAAACCAGTTGAATATGCCGAAAATGTTGCTAATTTTCTGAATAGTTTGTCAGAGGGTGACCTAAATAAATCCAATGTCAAAGACACGATGTCAATCATGACTTGGGCTAGGAAGGTTATAAAAAAATATCACCACTTGGACACAGTCCAGGAAAAGGTTGATATTTTGGCTCACCAAGTGAAATTTTTCATTGAAAAGTTTGATTCAATGTTTAAGAAAGGGCTCCCTTTCTTCAGGTTAGAGAAGGGTTCTATGCTGACTAAGGATGGATACTATGAAAAACTAATTGCATGCAAAAAGTACCATGCAAATTTTGCAGATATGAATAAACCACTGTCCAGTAGGGTAATTGTAGACAAATTGACCGATGAATTTGAAATCATGTTCGCATTTAAAGAAGCATGTACACACTTGTAGAGATTTTCCTACAAGGACTACATTGGACTATGTGTAATAGCGAAAGAAATGTCCATACTGGAACTGCCATCTCCAAAGCAGTAGAATACCATCGAAAGATTTGAGAGGACCAGATACACGTTGCATGCCCTAGCAAGAGGAGAAACAAGTATAGTTGAGTCAGGAGAAAACCATTGAGGGTGATTTGAGCCATCATTGTCATGTTAAATGATTATGATCCCTAGCCATCACATTATCTTTTTTATCAATCATGTTCGATGTTCCTTATTTCCTGTTTTATGTAAAAATCATGGTGAAAATGCCATTTCATGGCTGTCAGAATGTACGATGTTGATTTGGGATTGATTCCCTTTGTAACCTAATTAGGATCTATTTTGAGGTTGGTCTCAGGAGCCATAGAATTATAAATATAACATCTTCGAAGGAGAAATGGGGTTGATTCAACTTTCATATTTTTGAGGCCTTTATGGCTAGATTATAGCTCTGTAAAATTTCTTGTAAGTGATAATGAAAAATGATTCTCTGAGTTTATGATATTCACCACGGTGTTTATATTCAGTGTGTGTTTCCTATTTACACATTTTCCATATGTGTATATTCTTGCTAATGCTTTCTAGTTGTATGTAATGAATTTGTTTTATTAAGCACTCCTTTGATCTGATGTAGCATTTGTTACATGTCTATAATGGTTGTTATGGAATTCATCCTTGTTAGATGCTCCATTTCTGTCATTCCCCTTATTTGTTTCTCTACTAAAGGTGTTTTCAAGGGATTTATCCACATATAGGTGCCCCCTGGCTGCACTAGACTACTTCTCTTTCCTCCTACCATTACTTGAAGGTATTTGGCTGAATATTGCATTTACTTTGCCTTAGAATATTAAAGGGAAAATCATTGTTCATTGTTTTTTGTAATGTCCTTGAATGGTTCAAACTATGACTCCATTGTCCAATGGTTTTGATATCTGTCTGTCTTTCAATCTTTTTATTTACAAACAAATATGTACCATCAGAAATCTAGCCTTCTGAATGCTTATCAAACTAAATGTATATGAATGTTCATGTGATAAGAAAGGGCCCTCTTTGACTTAATTGGCTGGAATGTAGTATAAATATTGGTTTGAAATGGTTACCCCTGTGACTTCCTACCACAACCATAGGAAAATTACAGGGTGCTAACATCTTGGTTGCATTTCCAGGGAGCGAAATGCTATTATCTCCTCGGGGGAACGACATTGTTTCAATTCTATGACCTAGTTGATCAATCGTTCCTAGACACATACAGGTTGTATATTTTATGGAGACCCCACTCAAAGCATTTGGAAGGTAACTCCACTCAGAATATCGACCACCCAGAAGCTGTAAATATTTTTATAGTTTCTATGGCAACCATACTGGGAAAATAAGCCTGATAAAACTATCCTGGAAGACCATGGTGAAAATAAGGTAATCCACTCTGAATTTTCTTGAAGACATCTTGTATTTCCTAGTAATTTTTCTCATGTCCTTTCCTAGGCTGGTCAAAGCATCTTTCCATTTTTTATTGCACTTAGAAAAAGGCCATGGGTTCACCCCTGTATATCCTTCATTGAGAACTGAAAGTATCCCTTCATCCTATACATATGACTTTGACCAAGATACTTCAACCGAACCACATAAGAAAAAGGATCATCCCAGTGAAATTCATGGCACTACAGTTGATATATATGTTGATACTTCCCACTTGTCTAACTAATAACATCCTCCACTTACCTCTGAATTGGCCTCAGTAAACTCCATTATTGAATAACATTCTTCTCCCACAGCCTTATCTCCCACCACTTCAGAGCTTAAACAACCTTCCTCATTTCGTTTTAAAGTCCTCCATAGCTATGTTATGACCCTAGCAAAGGATAAAACTTTTCCCCCTATTATTCTCCCTGTTGTTCTGCATGACCTTCCCAAGGGATATACCCAAATAATTAAACAATTTACTGGGGAGATGGGGGATGCAGCTAAAGAACACATGGAATGGTTCACAGACTCGACTAACCTGGAAGAAGTAGACCATGAAGACATTAAATCCAGACTATTTTCCCAAAGCCTTGCTAGAGAGGCAAGAAGATGGTTCACTAGCCTTCCACACAAATCCATTCTGAGATATTAGGTTTTTGAAGATTCTTTCAAGAACCAATGGGAAGAAAATAAAGACCCCAGGAAGTGCTTGTCCAAATTCCATTCCCTAAAGAGGGGGGAGAGTGAATATATCCAGGAATTTTCTGATAGGTTTATGAAAGTGTATCATGCTATCCCTTCCCAGTTTAGGACTCCCCTTGGCTCTACCCAACTGCAATATGCTGAGGCATTTGATAGTGAATTCATCCTATGGATAAGTGAAAGAAAATCAGCCTCCCTAGACGATATCATGAATGATGCCATAGAGGTAGAAATAAACCTGAATGCTGCTAGATACAAAAGGATAGAGGAGGAAGAAAAAGGGAAGGATAAATAGCCCACACAGTCTTTTTCCTCTACTTCACAAGAGGTCAGGATAGACAGGATGATGAAGGACATGGTAAGGTTGATGGAGAGGCTCACTATGGACCATAGCCTACCTCCCATAAAATATCAAAGGAAGCATAAAAGAGATCATGACTTTAGAGGACCCCACCCTTCTCCAAGGAATCAAATAATACATGAAACCCCTATGCAGTTCAAACTAAGGGATGCATCACATTCAGAGTCAGTGGCCGAGGAAGGACCCTTGTGTGTTGAACAAAATCAAATTGCAGCTAAAGAGCTGCAGAACATACAAAGCATTTTTTACTGGTGAAAGATGAAGAGGATAAACAACTAAAGTCTCATTTGCCTCCCAATCCTACTTTTCAAGGAGAATACAATCAGCAGGAGGAAGGTAGTTCTTTTCCATTATGCTTTGCCTCATTTGATTTTTTGAAACAAATATTAAGGGTTTCTAATCAAACAAAGAAAATGGAGGTTAGGAATGAGGTCATGGAATTTTTGGGAATGGATAATGAGGAGGGCGAACCAATAGAATCTACTTTGCATTCCATTTTTTCTCTTTATGGTCCAACATATGATCAACCTAGAGCCATACATGAGGAGTATTATAATTGGTTTGATGAAGAAAGCAGTCGGCCTGTTGCAAGTTCCGTCTGTGGGGATTTTGAAGAATATTTTTTTCCTCCAATGTATGATAAATATGAGGATAGCTACTGAGAAGATGAGGGTTCTAAATGGGATGTCTCTCTTGTGCTTCCAATTTAGAACTCTTATATCCAGAAGACATTAGTTCACTTTATTTTATTGAAGATATTCCCTATAAAATGCATGAGGGAAAGAAGGTTTTGGGTTATGGCATTTTGAGTGAAGTAACTGATGTCTCATTTACAAGTTTTCATGAGCATCCCTTGCATGCTTATTTTGAAGAACAACCTGACAATATGTAGGGGAAGATATAGTTGGAACAATAGTATTGGGGCAAGCAAATAACAAGAATATTTGAATACTGCCCTGGATTTTATGATCCAGTGGCTGAATATATGGAGCAACCTTGTCATGGAAGATGCATAGCAGAATTTTATAGAGGCTGTCATGACCTTGTGGCTATATATATGAAGAAGTTGTGTAGTTTGAATGGTTGGTTATGGCTTCACAATAAAGATCAAGTTCCCTATCATAACCTTTTTTCCTTTTGGTCCTTCATTGTTGTTTTTTATCAAGAACGAGGAGAAAATTCGCATATGGAATCATTTGCTTGATTGGCTTCATTAGAAGTTAAAAGTGACTTGATTGGGCATTGATGCTCAGTAAGTAGGGTAGGTAGAGATGAATAAGCTCAACATGGAGAGAATTTCCTTTAAGAAAGTATTTTTGTTTATTTTTTAGCATCTGTTCAGTTTTTTTTTTCAGAGCCCACTGTGGAGTTTTTAGGAAATTATCGAAATCATCCCAATGGATTGGGCACATGTTCTACATGGTTCTTTGATAACTCACATAGAGGATAGCATCCCTGAGTTGGATTCACCATTAGCACCTATGCTAAATTTTGGATATTTCTACATAAGCAGCAACACTATTTCCCCTGCAAAGGTCTAGATCAGGGAAACTGAAGGGGGTATAGGAAAACACTTTTCATGTCTAGTGATTTGGAGGTTGCTTGGGAATCTTGTCCTAAAAATAAATAACAAAATGTATTATCCTATGATGTGGCATGGGAAAACATCTAGAATCCTGGATTTATGACCCTACATTCTGTTTCAAACATGAAAATCCGCTCACAATTATCCAGTGGCAAGATGAATGGCGTAGATCCATGGTGAAGATCCACAGTTGATAATGATTTCATCGAGGAGAGACATGCATTTTTAATATAAACTTGAATTTAGTAGACAAGATTAAATGACGAGCGGGATCAACCGTCGGATGAGCATTTTGTGCAGATCGACGGATGACGAAGGTTTCCTTGAAAAAATATGCACAAAGGAATGAGCTATCGAGAGGTATGAAATTGGTTAGGATTTCCAAGTTTCAATGGTAAAAGATTGGATGTTTTCCAAGATCAACAATGGATGGGTATTTCACGCATCCAACATACACAGAGGATAACTCGTGTCAAGGCCACGAAATATTGTAGGGTCCTCCTATTCCAACGGTCATGATCTCGAGCGGGCCAGATCTATAATGGAGATATGTTTCATAGCAGAAAGATGTAGGAGAGATAAAGGCATGTCGAGGCTATGAAATATCAAGGGTACCACACAGTTTAATGGTTGGGATTCTATATGGGGAAGATCTATCTAGGAGAATAATTTATCCTCCCAAACATGCATGAGAGATAAGACTATGTGGGGTTGCGAAGTATTGGTAGGCCCCACACCTTTGAATGGTGAGGATCTGGCGGGGATCTGATCAACGGTCTTGGCTGATTTCAAGGCAAGGAGGTGCATGAAAGTTAAGAGGACGGGGCAATGCCAAATATTATAGGGCCTACACCCTCGGATGGAGGAAATTTGGTAGAGCTTAGATCGATGGTCCAGGATAGTTTCATGATGGAGACATGCACGACGGTTAACAATATGAGGGATCACAAAATTGGGAAGAGGCCACATAGTAGAACAGTTGATATCGCTCGTAGAGGAGATCTATGGTCGTGGCTTGTTTCATAGTTCAAAGATGCTAGGGGAAATAAAAAAGAGAAGGGATGCAAAATGGAGATCAAGGCAGGTAACATCGATGGTGTAGATTGCATCATGGAGAGATCAATGGTCAGGAAAGGTTGCATCCTTAAACGAATTAGATTATTGAATATTTATATCTACGACTAGAAAATCATTTCGCAAGATGAATATGCGAGATGGGTAAGGGTATAAGAAGGTATAAAAATGTCATGCACGTGAATTGGTAGCATTATTTTATTCTCCAGATCATCAGAAAGTGAGAGCCAGAATAGTGCAGGAGAAACCATCTCACACAATGACGTTCATCCACATGTCAAAATCATGAGGTAGACCTTTCATCCCCTCCTAAACTATAAAATGTCTCAAGTTGACAGTATGGAAGTTCAGAACCTGGAGGGTCAAAAAGTAGAAGAATCTTTCGAAGATAGGGATGTTGAGATATTCGATATGGTCCTATTAAATGGTCCCATTAGTGAGGTTAAATAGAAGCTAAGACCGCTGAAAGAGAAGGGAACCGATATGCATAAAATTCATCAGTCCTTATTCCACCTTTTCGTAACAGACCAAACCGTAGATTTCCCTGAATTTATTTCCTGGTGCAGCGATAACTACTCTCTTTCTGAGAGAATAACTATGGACATTTCCAACTCTATAGTCATATTCCCTGTGAGTGCTCTAAATATTAGGAAGGCCTTGTTAGTCCTCGATGATTTTTCCCTAAATGCCCAGGACTATAAAGAAGAATCTATACTTCAGTTCTTCAAAGATTCTTCAGTAGAAAGGAATAAATTTTTCTTCAAGAAATGATTCAAACCCAATGTAAATCTATTGGATAAATCATTTCCCCTTGATTCCAACATGTTCAATGAGGAAAATCAGTGCATTGTTACTCTGCTAATCCAGTTCCTAGGTTTAGACACCGACAAATACATCATCAAGGCTCCCGTGAGTTTTTTTTTGTCCTAAGAACTTTCCCAATCTATTCCAATGAGCCAGGTCATACTTTATAGGTTTCATGTCTTAAATTCGACAAGTTTTTAGCTGAGAGTATCATTCTTAGTTGTTGGACTTCAACAAAACCAAGAAATTTAGGTTCCAAGATTATTTGCTGAAATTTTTCCTTGCTCACAATGAAGATACTTTAAAATTACCTAAGATGGTATTAACTGAGGAGATGAGTAAATATTACTCAAAATTCATGAACTTCCTTGTGTCTCAGGTATACAATACAATTTTCCAGAAGAGACTTCCCATGGTCATATCAGAGATGAGAAATATGTTGTAGTTCTCTACAGATAGCAGGGTAGGTGATTGGTTCTTATTTGAAAATGGGACTGTGATTAGATTGTATGGATTCACTCAACAATCATATATGTTTCTAGTCTGTTTGGCCCTGAGGGTATTCTCCATGGAGTTAATCAGGAAGAAGTTGATAGTAGAAACAAATCATTTCCTGAAATTAAAAAGGTCCACCAATTTTAAGTACCCCTGGGAAGTAGGGCATTTTACTGTCTGGAATAAAAATTCCTTGCCAATGATTGAGAACTTTTTGAAGGAGATGGGGTTCCCTACAGATCCTTTAGTTGAGTATGATCCTCACTAGGTCATCTCAAACAGGAGAAAGGTCGTGAAGAGAAAATCCTTCAAGCATGTGGAGGTTGTTGGATTGGCAGATGCTTCTAATTGGGATGATTATCCCAAGGATACCATTGGGCAGGAGGACTCAAGTTCCTATGTAAAATATATCACTTCACTGATTCCTGATGTTTCTAAGGCAGTTGCAGTAACTGTAAACATTATGCCCTTGGCCAGTAACTCGGAGAAAACAAGTAAATGAGATATTCTAGATCCCATGGACACTTCCAGGACTCCCAAGAGGAAGAATATTTAGGTAGAGGGACAGCAGATTCAAGATGCAACATAGGATGAGGGAAAGAAGAAGGTGAAAGTGACAGGACCAGTGTTTGAGGTCAAGGAATCTTCCTTTGCTGACACTCCAACTGACTCTGCATCATAATTCAGGGACAAGATGGAGCTATTGGATAAGTATAAAGAAATGAAGGATATGATTGCAGAGGAAACTTTGAAACTATGTGTATAGGTGAGGAATATTTCTAGTGAGTATGTGTCACTCATTGTTGTTAGAGACCATGCCAACAACACTTTAAACTTGGCATTAGCAACAAATATAAAATTCATTGAAATAACCATGAACCTAGAAGATATCCCCATCCTAGATATGATTCATTTTCACAAATACACTGGGGACATCTTTTTTACAAACTTGTTGAAGTCCACACTAAAGTTGTCTAAGCTAGAATTTACTAAGAGTAAAATTGAGAACCAATTGAGACAAGAAAAGGTGGAAAATAGGGCCCATCAGGTGTAAATAAAAAAGATACAGGTAGGTCTTCTAGCTACTGGGGGTCAGGCTGATAAGGGAGCAGGCATGAAGAAGTTGTTGGATGAAAAGGAAAATTCAATCCATATGTTCAAAAAGAAGTTAAAAATACCTGCCACCCAGTTAATTGAAGGCCCTAAGTTGGCTGAGATAGAGAAGTAAAAAGAAATCCTAAAGAATGAGTGAATGGATTGCAAAGCAAGGTTGTTAAAATTTGCTGACAATGAGAAGCAATGGAAAAAGGACATAGATTTAGTGGTGGAAAGTGAAAATGCCTTGAAAGAAAAATATGATGAAATGGAGAGGAAATTGCAGGAAAAGGAGAAGGAGATTGAAGACAAGATTAGGGCTCCTATATCTCATTAAGGTGAACAGGACATATTCTAGGCTATGTCCTAGGTAAGTATAAAGGATTTATAATTTTTTGGGATGAAAAACCAAAAAACAAACACTGGAAAACATGTCATTACAGAAAGAGCAAGAAAGGAGAACTTGGGAAGCCAGGTCTAAAGCTTGGGAGGCCCAATATTAGGAGCTGAAGACCAAGAATGATAAATTGACTAAATAGGTGCCAAGCGAACTGCAGGTTCAAGGGGCAAAGCATATTGTATGGGATGCCATTATAAAGGAGGAAAACAAATTCAGTCCTTACTTGGACTATATCTTAGATAAGGAATTGGTAATATACTCATCCAGATAGGCTCTGACATTAGCAAGAGAGAAGTTGAATAAAAAACCACTTGAATATGCCAAATTGATTTTCTGAATAGTTTGTCAGAGGATGACCTAAATAAATCCAATGTTAAATACATGATTTCCATCATGAATTGGGCTAGGAAGGTTATAAACAAATATCACCACTTGGACACAGTCCAGGAAAATGTTGATATTTTGGGTCACCAAGTGAAACTATTCATTGAAATGTTTGATTCATTGTTTAAGAAATTTCTCCCTTTCTTTTGGAGAGAGAAGGGTGCTATGCTAAATAGGGATGAATACTATGAAAAACTAATTGCATGCAGAAAAGACCACGTGAATTTTGTAGATATGAATCAGCCACTAGCCGGCAGGGTAATTGTAGACAAATTGTCTGATGAATTTTAAATCATATTTGCATTTAAAGAAGCATGTGCACACTTGTAGATATTTTCCTACAAGGACCACAATGAACTACGTGTATTAGCAAAACAAATGTCCATGCTGGAACTACCATCTCTAGAGCAGTGGAAGGCCATGGAAAGATTCGGGAGGACCAGATACACACTACATACCCCTACAGGAGGAGAAACAATTCAAGCTGAGTTAGTAGAAAATCATTTAGGGTGCTATGAGCCATCATTGTCATGTCAAACGATCCTGATCCCTAGCCATCTCATTACCTGTTTTATCAAGCATGCTTGATATTCCTTATTTCCTATTTTATGTAAAAATCATGGATAAAATGCCACTTCACGGCTATCAGAATGTATGATGTTGATTCGATATTGATTCCCTTTGTAACCTAATTAGGCTATGTTTCGAGGTTGGTCTCGAGATCCATAGCATTATAAATATAACCTCTTCGGAGGAGAAATGGGGTTGATTCGACTTTCATATTTTTGAGGCCTCTATGCCTGGATTATAGCTATGTAAACTTTCTTGGAAGTTATAATGAAAAATGCTTCTCTGAGTTTATGAGATTCATCACGGTGTTTATATTCAGCGTGTGGTTCCTGTTTACATCATTTTCCATATGTGTATATTCCTGCTAATACTTTCTATTTGTATGTAAGGAATTCATTTTATTAAGTGCTCCTTTCATGAGATGTATCATTCGTTACGTGTCTGCAATGGTTGTTACGGAATTCATCCTTGTTAGATGCTCCATTTCTTTCATTTCCCTTATTTTTTTCTCTACTAAAGTTGTTTTCAAGGGATTCATCCACAGATAGGTGCCCCCTGGCTTCACTGGAATGCTTCTCTTTTCTCCCACCATTAATTGAAGATATTTGGATGAATATTGCATTTGCTTTGCCTCATAATATGAAAGGGAAAATCATTGTTGATTGTTTGTTGTAATGTCCTTGAATGGTCCAGACTATGAGTCCATTGCCCAATGGTTTTGATATATATCTGTCTATCAATATTTTAATTTACAAACAAATATGTCCCGTCGAAAATCTATCCTTCTGAATGCCTATTAAGATAAATGTATATGTGAATGTTCTTATGACAAGAGAGATCCCTCTCTGACTGCATTGGATAGAATGTAGTTTAAATATTGGTTTGAAATGGTTACCCCTGTGACTTCCTACCAAAACCATAGGAAAATTATAGGGTGCTAATAGTGCTCTTCGGAACAAAACTTTAGAATAAATGTTTACCAAAGAAAATCCTGAAGTCATCCACTTGAATATATTTGGTTGTCATATATTTATACATGTTCCCAAGGAGAAAATATAAAAATTGGACCCTTCAAGAAAGAAGGGAATATTTGTTTGATATAGTGATTAGTCGAAAGCTTATAGAATGTACATTCCAAGTTATCACTAGATTGAGATCAATAGAGATGTTATATTTGATGAAGATTCAACTTTTAGTAAGTCCAAAAAGAACCATGTAGATGAATATCAAGAAGAAGAACATGAAGCCCCCAGAGTTGAAGAAACCTGTGGAATGTCAGTATGCAATGTTGAAGAATAACATATACAAAAATACCATGACATGGAAGAGCCCCAAAATCTGAGGGAGATACCTTCGGAGATGATCTCACAAAAGAGAAGATGATTTTAGGCTTGTGATGTCATTCAAGGTGCATAAAATAATGGAGCTCCAAAAGGAAGCAAGGGACCAAGGAACTATTCCATCTATGTGGCCTTAATGTGTAATATTATTGTTGCAGAACCTGCCTATTTTGAAGCTACAAGAAGAAAGAGTGTATGGATGCAATTATTGAAGAATATCAGTCTATCATAAAGAATGATGTTTGGGATATCAATACCAGGAGGGAAGTCAATTGTTTCTTCAAATTGGATATTCAAGACAAAACATTCAACGTATGGAAGTATTAAGAAGTACAAGGAAAGATTCATAGCTCAAGGATTCTCACAGAAAGAAGGAATTGATTATTAAAATACTTTTGCACCAGCAGCAAGATATACCTCAATCAAAATTGCACTTGCCTTCATAGCCAAGATGAAATGAAAGCTACACCAAATGGATGTAAAGACGACATTTCTAAATGATGTGATAGAAGAAGAGGTATACATTGAACTACCTCCAGGTTTTGAAACTCATGACATAAATTCACATGTATGCAAATTGAAGAAACATTATATGGGTTAAAGAAAACACCCAGAGTGTGGTATGGAAGAATTGATGGATTTAAGATGATCTTGGGATTTACCAAAAGTAAATCAGATTCCAACCTTCACTATAATTATGTTGTCAATGAAGGTATTATGATTATATTACTATATGTTGATGATCTATTCCTAACATGTGAAGAGAAGCTTATTGATTATGTACGAAGAATCTTGTTGTTGAATTCGAAATCAAATATCTTCATATGATGCACTATTTTCTAGGTCTTGAAGTAAGGTAGTTCCTAGATGAGATTTTCCTAAATCAAAGAAAATATGTCGTTGAGATCCTAAAGAGATTTGAGATGTTGGATTGTAAAGAAATGAACACTTCTATGGTGACCAAATTGAATATATTGAATGATTATTCCTCAAATACAGTGGATGTTACATTATATCAACAGATTATTAGCTCAATGATGTATCTAACGAATACTAAACCAGATATATTTTTTGTTGTAAACAAACTGAGTTAGTATATGCTGGAGCCTTGACATGTTCACCTAGTTGCAGCAAAACATGTGATGAGGTACCTTAAGGGTACATTGTATTATGGCCTCATATATGCAGTCGATGGTGATATTAGACTACATGGTTATACAGATTCATATTGGGCTGGGAGCACTGATGAAAGGAAGAGTACCTTAGGATGTTGTTGCAGTTTGGGATCAGGTGTGATCTCATAGCTTAGCAAAAATCAGAATTTTGTTGTTCTCAGTACAACAGAGGATTAATACATTGTCTCATGTTCAACTTGTAGTGAAGAATTTTGGCTTTGCAAGTTGTTAATGGGATTGTTCAATACATAGATGGATGTGACTAATATCTACTATGATAATTAGAGTTGCATCAAGCTAATAGAGAACCTCGTGTTTCACGATAAGTCAAAACACATAGATAAAGTTCTATTATATTCTATACATGGTGGAGAAGGGAGATGTACAGCTCCAATATGTTCCTACAGAGCAACAAGTGGTCAATGTATTTACCAAGGCTCTGTCTCATGTAAAGTTTGAATACGTTAGAGACAATATTTTTGTAGTCAGTAAGTACCTCCCTCAAAAGAGGGAGTGATGATCTAGATGTGGTTGTGGTTCCTATTGCAGTTTTGTGGCAGCTCAGTCAAGAATTGGTATGTCAGCCCGATAAGGCCTAGTCGATCCCATTGGGATTTCTATATCAATTTTGTCAAAGCTTGTTTGATCCTAGGGGGATTAGTATGTTTGGATAGTCTTCTTTGGCCGGAAAGGGTTAGTAATCCAGACAAATCTTGTTTGGTCCCCAAGTATATCAATATGTCTGGCTAGTCTTGTTTGGTTTGAAAGGATTAGTAAGCCAAAAAAGGTCATTTGGGTCTACCAGAGTGCCCACCATGATGTTGCTTCAAATGATTCCAACACTCTATGTTGATGATGTGGTTGTGGTCCTAGAACTCTTTGTTGATGATGTTATTATGGTCCCAACACTCTGTGATGATGATGTGGTTGTAGTCCTAGCACTTTGTGTTTATGATGATGTGGTCGTGGTCCTAGCACTCTACACTAATGATAATGATGATGTGGTTGTTGTTCTAGCATCTCTATGTTGATGATGATGATGTTGCTACAACATTGATATGTTTATGTTAATGATGATGATGTTTTATTATAATTTTATGCTAATGATGATGATGTTGTTCCAACATCTCTATGTTGATGATGCAGATGATGATCCAGAATTTATTTGTTGATGATGATGGTTTTTTAGAAATAACATGCTAATGATGTTTTTGTTGTTCCAGTATTCACTTGTTGTTGTTGCAGATGATGATGATGTTCCAGTATTCACATATTGATTTTCTAGATGATGATGATGTTCCAGTATTATCATACTAATGTTGCAAATGATGATGTTCCACAATGATGATTTTCCATGATGATGATGATCCATGATGATGATTTTCCACGATGATGATGTTCCACGGCGAGGATGTTCTGTGCTGATGATGTTCCATGATGATGATATTCTGTGATGATGATGCTCCACTATGATGATGTTATCTGATGATGATGTTCTATGATGAAGATTATGCTTATGATGATTTTGTTACAAAACTTTCTATGACATATAGATACACCAGTTTGTTGTATAGATGTAGATGTTGTTGTTATTATTGTTGTTGATGTAGAATGTGTTCCTTGTTAAGAGGGAGTGTTGAAATAATGTAACAATGGAAGATATTCTATTATAAATATTATCTTATTATTGTCCCTCCCTTCCATAGATGTTGTTCTTATGATTAGGGATGTCATTGATTTAATTGTTCATGTAAAGTCTTAAGGTAAAACCTTCGTTGTAAGTTAGGTCAATAGTACCCACAAAAGAATTATTAAAATGTATTTTTGTGTCTCCTAATGAAGTCGGCCCTGTTGGAGAGGTGAAGTCAACCATGTTGGGTTATTAGATTTCCTAGTTGATGTGTATAAATAGATGAGGTTCCCTACTCATTTGGACACACTCACAACTCAAGAATTTCACTAGAGAGAGAAAGAGGAGTCCATTTGGAGGACAAAAATCAGTCTTTCTTAGTAATGTGGTCTTAAACCGTACTTTGTTGGATTCTATACCGAGGAAGTTTTTCTAGGTTTTCTATCCCACAAGGGTTTCCCAGGATAAATGTTTGTGTCACCTTTGTCTTTATTTCCTTGTCGTTCTTTCAGTAATATTCTAGTTATTGGGCATACAACTTTAAAAGAATCTAACAGGAAGAGTAGGGATGATTTTAAGGAACCATACTTATTCAAAAGTGTATAAATGTTGGCGAATATTACCAATTCTTAAAATGCCAACTATAAAATGATTGGCAATTTTTTTCAAAAAACATTTTAATCTCCAAGGATTGTATATCGTTTATATAATAATTTGGCGTTTTTAGGGTGAAAACATTTTACCCCATCAAAATTGGGCAAAACAGGGCTTCAAAAAATGCAAAATGGCGAATTTGTTTTGGAAGAAAAACATGGAAAAATAACCCACTGGGATAAAATTCGCCCTTAAAATTATCCCTGGAAGAGACTAGAAGAATCTAAATTTCACCTTGAGTCTGGAAAGAAAGGTACATTTACTTAGATATGCATGAAATTTTCTTTTGTGAGTTTCCTATTTTGATTTGGGAATGAACTAAGAGGAAATGCAAGATAAATACCACCTAGAGCGTGCATGTGCCATTCATATGGACTAAAGAGAAGATAAAATATCTTTGAAACCTTAATAATAATTGGTCTAGATTTGTTTATTTTTTTTCTTTTACATGAAAGAGGGATATATTATAGAATTTACTATAGAAGACATTGAATATTATAGTCACATGGAATAAAATTTTGAAGCAAGGCCAAGAAAGAGGTTCTTTGAGAAAATATCATTGTGGTTGAAGATGTTGTTTGTAAAAAATAGGTTAATGAAAATGAACCCTGATAGCATGGTAGTGTAAGCGTTGCACTATGAGGGTGTGGTATGAATAAGAAAGATAATAACTTAATGTATTCAGGGATCCATAAGAACAGTGACTCCATAGGGAGAAAAGACAGTAAAGAAGGGATGAAATAAGGAAAGTGGTTAGAAGAAAGAAACAAGAAAAGTAGTCATTTGGATAATATAAAGAATATCAGAGAGGAAAGAAGAATTCCAGATATGGGATTACACAACAAGAGTGTTAAGAAGGTTCCTATGTTCCAGAAGGGTGTATACATTCTATGCAAGAAGAGTGCTTAGAGGATGAGAGGCCTACCAATAGGTGCAGAATGAAAGAAAGTGAGATGTACAATTAGAATAGTGATATCATCCCCCTAAGGATGAACGAAATAAAGAATCAAGAAGATATTCAAGAAGATGAAGTAAAATATAATGACGACACTTGTATAACTGTAAAGTAGACTACATAGCAAGAATTGAGACCCTCTAGACATGGCGTTGACAACATATGCACACCAAGGTATGAACCCTACTTCATCCCTACTCCTTAGTGCCCTTTGTCTAATCAAGAAGGATAGTTAATATTTGAGTTTACACAAGAAGAAAGTCCTAAAGTAGAAGCTATATGCATAGAATATAGTCCTACCCCACAGAGTACTCCAGTTTCCAAGAGACCAATAAGTAGTAATAATCCACCAGTTTCAAACATAAGAAGCAGTGCACCTACACCTAGAAGTATGGAGATGAAATCAAATTCCACCCTAATATTACCTTCTTTTCATGGCATAGGAAAAGACGGTGCATAAAAAAATTGGTTAGCCTATGAGGTGACCTAGGATGTGAAAAATATAACAAATGAGGATGCCAAGATCATGCATCTAGATACCACATTCAAAGATAGAGCATTGAATTGATACATGAAGTAGAATACTATTGTCGCTACAAGTCAAACCTGGTCATTAGTCACGATCAAAACATACCTTCTGAAGTAATTTTAAAATCCAAAGTTTGAATCTCAATGCATTACTGAGATCAATGAGATTAAGAAGCACATTGGAGAGTCTATCAGGGACTACAACCAATGGTTCAATATTTTGATGGACCGCCTAAGATTTCATATCATTGTTGTACATCATCGAGAAGGTGGGATTTCTACCACATAGCATAGTTCCATTGATTCTGTAGAATGTGGGTACACAAAAAAATCTCTCAAGATCATAATTAGAGTGGAAATGACTCCATGAGGTGAAGCATCACCAATAATGGCACATGTCTAGACACAACTTATTGAGATGAATGTGAAACTACAACAACTGTCTATTGGTAAGGAAGTTGTAGAATGTGTGTGGTGTAGATTTTGCAAAATAGAAGGCCATCATAAGAATGAGTTCCCAAAAATGAATAATTATTTGGGTTATGGAGCACCTTGTCCTTTCCCTGCAACACCTAAGTTTGAGTGGTGTGATATTTGTTTCATATGGGGACACATGCCACCCAATTTCCCAATGTTGTATAAGTATCAGAGCTATAGGCATGGACAATTATGTGAATTTTACAAGTTAGTTGGACATGATGTAAATAATTGTCATGGTATAGAGCTAATGAAGGATAATACAATAGATTCCTACCAAGTTCAATGCATTGAAGAAAATAAGGCACCTAAACCAAGGGGACCGCAGGGAGAAACACACACTGGGTTCCAATGTTGAGGAAGAGGCTATGGTGGTGGTGGAAGGAAAATGATCTGTTTCAATTTTGGTGATCCAAGGCACTTGGAAATACTCTATACTAACCTACACACAATGTACTCCTACTATCATAGCACAGAACATGTAAGAGAATATTTCCTAGAACTGGTTAAGAAATGGGAAGATAAAAGAGGTTGCTATAACATGGTGACTGTGGAACCAAGGGGAAATAATAGTGGAAAATATCTTGTGCAAATTAACATAGTTACCCGAGGAGGTGCTTGGACAGGTGAAGATATATTTGGATAATGCAGTACAACCATGTCAGTTGAGATAAAAATAAGGAAATCTATGCAACATCCAACTATGTTTTGGGAAAAGGACTAGCTACAGATCCTGCACAAGATACAAAGAGTGGTCGAGGAGGATTTCCAATGGGGGGAAGACTTGTGCTAAGACATCTTGCATAGAGAATATCATTTGCATATGTTACATGAAGAAGAATATCATAGAATAATTACTATGCAGTATTTGACTGATGAGAAAAAGTTTGTCACACATTGCAAAGTTGCATGGAACAAAGAAGAACATCCTAGAAAGATGTATAAGAGCTACTAGGAAGATCTCGTAAGTACATTTCTATAGATTTGTGTCAATATATTGAATTATACACATGTTTTAAACAAAGTAACATACATGATTGAAAATTTTCTAATGTAAAATGAAGTTGAAGAACCTATCTATGTGCCACTTCCTGAAAGGAATGTGTGCACGGTAGGCAAGAAAAGAAGAACCAGGAAGGAGTTCATGTTGTCTCTAGAGTTTGGAGGATTTGAAATGAAAGATGTAATGTTGGATTTATAGGAATATGTGAATATTATTCCTAAGAATACCTGGGAGTTGATGGGTAATCCAAATATGGTATGGTTTCCCATACAACTTAGGTTATCAAACCAGTACAAAGTGTTCCCAATCAGAAGGATAATCGATGCACAACTAAATGTGGATGGCATAAATACAGTAGCAGAGTTTGAAATGATTGAGATACTGGAGGATATGGATCCCTATCTATCCCTATTGGGGATTGACTAGGAATATGAGAATAATGTTATTCTAAACTTAAAGGAAATATGCATTTCCTTTGAGTCAGAAGAACTATGTGGCGTTGCTTCATTGGATTCTACAGAAGGAGAATGATATACAGAGCTAGTTCAGGATGACATTAGTGGTGTGGAGATAGAGACCATATACATTATCATTTCTTGAAAAGAATATTATATCAACCTATTGTTATCCTGAGCTTGTAGGTTGTTGGATAGTCTACAGGAAATCAACACAAGGATAAATTCCAACTAGAAAGGCTTCGAATTGATCCCACATAGAGATGATTCTATCCCCAAGTTATTTGGGATGAAAAAATCCTATGGATACAAGGCCTCCACTAGCAAAGGGTTTTCAGATCGAGTAGATATGTTCTTCCTACAAGGAAGATCTGAGAAAGGTTTGAAGTATCTAAACAATAGACTGAGCTGTCCGAGGAAACTAAGACAGTGATTATGAAATATATTTAAGCAGAACAGATATGATGTATAATTGATGACACGAAAATAATTACTCAACATATAAAAATATAGATCAAGTTTTTTTCATGTAGTCAACTTTAAATAAAAGTAAACAATAACAATTGCAGTGCTTTATTCAAAGTATTATGTGTGCAAAAATGTTCTATCAGATAATACCAATTCAAAAATTAACATTAGGGATCAATGACTGTTCAATAGTTGCAAAAATGTTACGTAAATTATATAAAAAAATTTATTCAATGAACATTTAACATGTTAAGGTTGTAATGAAACATCAGTACACAAGTTAACATATCTAATAGGTGAGTAACCTATGATTAATCTATTAGAAAAATAGAAGAATGATTGAAATTCATGTAACAATTTTAATGAATCGCCATAAAACATAACATAAGTAACAATGCAATTGTATTTAAAATGTAAAAATGACAATCTTTCCAAAATTACAGAACTTTCTCGATATGTATTTGGCAGTCCCTTCTCCCGTGGTTCTCCTAGACTTAATCTTCCGAGCCCTTCTCTTGGGAAACACACTCCCCCTTAAACAATATTACAATAATTTTACAAAGGAGAAAATCTTCCCAAGATGTGGGATTACAAAACATCCAATTTTATGATTTTCCAAGGGCGGATCACCACTTGGAAAATGCATCCAACAAATCCTAGATGTCCAAACATTAGGAATGTTCCAAATGAAACTTTGTTTTTCAAATTAGAGATGTGATTTCTTTCTTCTTGATCTTTGCCCACTCTCAGAGGAACAGGTCAATCCTCATCATTGAGGTGAGAGGTACCTTGATACATTTCTTGATCTCTCCCAAGCTAAGCTAAGTAATGTCATGGATTTTCTCCTTGACTTTAGAAAAATCACTTTCAATTTGTTCCAATATTAGCTTCAGAAACATGGCCTCATCAATCAGATCCACCAATGGCAGATCTAGAAAACCAATAAAGGTTTATGAAGAAAACCATCTCCTCTTCCAAGGCTCCTATCCATCCTTAATGATGGACTCCACCAGGTCACATACATTCTCCCATGTCTCAATCAACACTTGGATCCTCTTGAGCTTAAGCTTGTCTAAGACCGACAAATATTTAGGTCTATCTTTGATATACTTTTTCCAGTCAACAAGGTTGTCACAATCCCTGGTTTCTTCCTTTATCCTTATGTTGTGGTTGTGGAGAAAGTTAGATTGACACTCAAATTCATTATGTATCTCCTTTATTTCATCAAATCCTTGAAAAATGTTAACCATTCCTTGGTAAAAATCATCATGGATTTTGGAGGCTAGTTGTTTGAATTCTTCTCCTATAAATTTGGAGAAAGAAGAAGTGGTCGATACAAGTTGGATATCCTTAAGATGCTGCTCAAGGATAGAAAACTTATGAGCCTTATCCTCATTCATATCATTTTCCTTGTCAATTTTTTTCTTGAGGTGATCATTTTGTTCTTGAAGTAGCCTTAGCTTCTCCTCATATTCATTTTTCAGGTCTTGGATTTCCTGCTTATGCTATGCCTTAGCCTGTGCTTTGTCCTTTTTGGACCTCTGTAATTCCTGCTCCTTTTCTTCCACCTCTTTATTCTATAAGGAAACTAAATCAAAGTTTCCCCCAACAAAATCTCCCATAGAAGTTACAATTTCTAGGGCTTCATGTTTGACATAAGTGGAGGCCCTATTCAAGATAACTTGGTTTGGAACTGATCCTTGCTTGATAGTCCCTTCCCTGGACCTCTTCAATCCTTTTTTAACCACAACTTTCTCCTTTCTACTCCAAAATTATTTTCCCAAGGAGAAAATTGTATCTTCACCAAAATCGGTCATCTCATCTGTTGTTGAGATGGTTCCCTCATGAATAGTGACTATGGGTGGAGGATGGGAAGTTTCAAGGATGGGGATCAGTGTACTAACAGAGGGACTGGTAGTGGAAGGTGTGGAAATAATATATGCAAGGTATGAAGAAATCGAAGTGGGAGCAGATGTAATGGGTTCATGGGAAGAAGTTGTGGGAATGGAAGAACTATCAGGTTGTGAAACTAAAGAATGTGAGGATATGGAAGTAGCACATGGTTCCAATGACATTGAAAGAATAGTTGAGGTGGAAAATGGATAGAAATAGGCATGTTTTGAGATACCAAGGGTGTTCCATTGGTGGCAAAAAGAATATGGGACAAATTAATGTTGTGGAAACAAAGTGTCAAAAATATTCCTAGGTGACTGGGTGGTTGTAGCAGTTGATGATATGCTGGTGGAAATAGTAACATGACATACATAGGTAGAAGGAGACATCTCCTCTTCAAGGTCACTCTCAATGTCATGTACTTGAATATTGGCTAGGGGAAGAAGATCTACCTATTGAATTGGTTGAACATGTATAATTTGTTGTTTTAGTTGTTCTACCCTTTGGCCCACTTATGGTGGAGGATCATGGATTTCTACATGTAATTTTACCTATGGAATGGCCTATTGAACCTTCTTCTTCTTTACTAGTGACTCAATCATTGCTTCCTATGCCCTCACCTCTAATATGATCTTTTCCAAATTATTCTTAAACTATGATGATTTTTGAAGGACATGAAGTGTGGATGAAGGTTGTGTTCTTACATGAACTTTGAGAACAAACTTAACCTTGTCCTTTGATTTATGAACAGGAGCAGTGGAAGAGTTGGATAATGTTTCCTTAGACTCCTTTTATGCAATTTGTTTCTGTATATTCTCTTCCATTGTTAACTTGAGCTGTCTGTAATGTAACACAGTGGTTTTCAACTCCTTTTGATATTGGAAAACATGAGTCTTCTCTAAAGGAGTGGAGAGCCTACTCACTACCTATGAGAAATCAGTGGCACCTATGTATATAGAATCACCAGGGAGTTCCTAATGTACATAGTAAATATTTGTATGTTACTACACAAAATGATTTGTAAGTAAATGCCTTGGGATCATGCATCCTCTTCGGTGCCTCTCCTAAGTTCATTTCAGTAATAGATTTTCCTAAAATGACAACATGGGTGGAATTTCGTAAATTCAAAAATCACAAATTCAGTGGAAACTTGGGCCAACGCTTCCTTTTGGCTGTTGCAAGCTTCGAGAACACCCCATCATTGACTATTTGGAAGGATATATCCTGAAGTACCATTATTTCTAGAATTATCCTTGGTAGCAGATGCACTATATTGCTGCCCCAAATCCGGATGTAGGATAAATATTCCCCCACATGCCAATATCCTATAGTAGATGTTAGTTCCTTAGCTCTGTCAAAAAAGGTGGGGGCATCCCCTTTGAAAATATTCTGGTATATTTACCCAATGAAGTGGTCACAAATTTCATAAATTTGAGGAAAAAAGTTGTCCTCCCACAAAACTGAGCAGTAAATATGGACATGAGGTGAATTCCTAGTCCAGTTCAATCCCATCGTCTAGAATGAAGACCTTGCGCAGAAAACGTCCATCACATACCCTGATAAGTAGAATGAAGTCTTCCTGGATGCCATGTTCTTTTGGTATTTCTCAATTGTGTCCTTTAAAACCACTATCAGGGTTTTCTCCCAATTGGACGATTCACCTGTAGTTAATATATGGTGAGCTATGGGAGTCCACTCAACTTTGAACACTGTGTAGTTGGGTAACCCATACAACCTACAAAGCATGGCTACTAGCAAGGAAAATGGATCCCTAAACCAGGAAATAGGGTAGGAATTGTCTATTTTTGGGACAAACTTTGCAGGGTTTTCCATTCATTATTTTATCATTTCCTCAAAGTTGAACTAGGTCATGGTCATGTCAAGGAATTGGGAAGTCAATAGCTGTTGGGGTGGTTTAAGGGAATATTCTCTTGCAAAAACTTCAGGGTGGAAATAAGCCACTTGAGTCTTACCATTGTCATCAAAATATCGTTCCTTAGGGCTAGCAAGGTCAAGTTCCCACTTGACTGGGTGCGTGTAAGGGGTTATAGTTGATTTTACCACACCTGGTGGATCACCCATTTATGGCCTTCCCTATCCCTCTACAAACTTTTTGGACCCCATGTACTTATATTATACTTTGATGTCCCAAGATCATCCTCAAATTTTTTTTGTTTATACCTATACGTGACTTTTAAAGAAATACTCACGTGTATACACAGCTTTTGACCTCAAACCCACATGCATCGGGATGTGTGCAAAATGACAAAAAAATTGGAGTTTTCCTCATTTGAGTCTAAATAACTTGACTCTTGGCCTTCCAAATACCTTTAGAATGCTCATATTCAACCCTCCATTACCTCTTTGGAGTGCTATATAGGGAATCCCTTGTATATATCAAGTTGTACTAACATTTTAATGAGTTTGTCTTGCCTTATTGAGCCTTAAGCCAACTCCCCGCTTCAGATTTATAATCCATATAGCCCAATCTTATCTCATGTCTATCCAAGTAGAGCCTTTTACATATCCTTTGAAGCTTGATCATCCCCTTACCGAGAAAGGACCTTCCCTCGAGTGTCGTTATCTTACACATGTTTCCTTGTATTAAGCATAGGTATGTTCCATTGTTTGGAACTAGTATTCCTCCCCCTGACAATCGTCTCCTCTTATCTATCTAATATAAAGAACTTTTATTGTTTTTAAAGCTTTTCAAAATATCTAAAAAATTCCCAAAAAATAAAAAAACATAAACATCCAAATGGGAAAATATGTTATCTTTGGCAGCAGTCGAGTTGTGTCACCGTTGAACAGAGAAATATATATCACATCTGTTGGTTGGGTTATTAGTTTTACTTTAGGAGTTGTACTCATTACACTGAGTTTATCTCCACTGACTGGTTATGCTTCTAGTCCCCATGGAACCTCTGCTGATGCCTCCTGTGTCACATAGATGTCCCAGTTTCCATATCAAGTCCATGATGCCTACCTTCAGTCACCACTTGCCTTATGCTCTTGTTCGAAGGATATTGAAGCATGACTCGTCCATTCCTTAATTATCTTGAATTTGCATGTCATCCATTCTCATTGCTGTTACTAGTTTGTGCACATCTTATTCGTTGATTTCTTCCACATTATACAACATTGATGAGTACCTCGTGTTGGTTGATGGGGGATGCCTTAATTCCCTCCTTCCAGCAGATTCCATTCCATCGACATCAGATAATTGATTCTAGAATAGGAGTCTAGAGTCATTTGAGTGCCTTGAGACTTACATTCATCAGTGGTAGGTTCTCTCGCCATCGACATATTTGGGAATAAATCAATGTCCCCTAATCGATGGATTCTTCCAAGTGTTCAACCTCAACACATCTATTCACACTTGTTAGATTGCACTATGTACCTTGATTCCCATTTTCATTATTGGTGGGTTATCTCATGTTTGTTAATGGTATACATCAATGACCAGTAATCAGATGATGGACTACCATGTTCGACCTCAACTCATCTATTCACATAGTAGGACATGTACTCGTAGAGGTTCATGTAGAATACCTTTCAGCTTAGTGGCATTCCATATATGCTACCTCCTTGATCATTCCAGTATTCATGAGATTTCATCTCTCGTGATCATGATTCCAGTGTTTCCAGTGTATATCAGATATCTTCCTCTACTATGGAGATATTGATATATTGTATATTGTACATGGTGATGACCACACATAACACTTTGTATATCATTCCTATTCATGGCCATTTTACTCTTATGTATCCGGGACTGCCACATGTATTTGTAGTCACATACAAAGATTTATCATTGTATTGTACTGATGAGTGGCTAGTTCTTCCACCTGGGTCTTTATTACTCCACCTTTGGGATGGATTTTATAATGTATTTCGGCCATCATGTTACCCCTTTGACCTCACACATTAGGGGGCATCTGTTATAGTTGACTTTACCACACCTCGTGGATCACACATTTATGGCCTTCTCTATCCCTTTGCAGACTCTTTGGACCCCATGGACTTATATTATACTTTGATATCCCAATATCATCCCCCAAAATTAGATGTTTATACCTATACGTGAATTTTAAATAAATACTCACGTGTATACGCATATTTTTACCTCAAACCCGTGTACATTGGGATGTGTGCAAAATGACATATTTTTGGAGTTTTCCTCATTTGAGTCTAAATAACTTGACTCTTGGCCTTCCAAATTCCTTGAGAACGCTCGGATTTGACCCTCCATTACCTCTTTGGAGTTCTATATAAGCAACTCCTTGGATACATTGAAGGAGGAGAAATTGAAGAGCAAGGAAACTATAGTCCATTGTTGCCTCAGTTTTGCTTATACTTGAGTCTGCATCCCTTTGTACCTTGGAGCACATAGTGTTCTTCCCAAGCTTTCATTTTATTTTTGATCTTGCTATCGAGAGATGGAGGATTGAAGTGGTGGAGGCCCAGGTGGAGGACTCGGTTTCTCAAGTTCACAGAAGTGCCGACAGAGTTTGTCACTATTGTATCTCTAATTTATTAATAGAAATATCTTTTCCTGTCCAATTCATCTGCATTTTGAATATGAATATTGAATCCATGGATGTATTTAATTTCTTATACATGGTTGATTATATATGCTAGAATAGCTCTAACACATTTATATATATCATGCTTTCTTTGTTTGTTGTTGTTGAGAGAAAATTGTAACTGCAATTGCATTGGAAAATCTCAATGGGGGTCTACTTCAACCGTCCGGAATAAGGTACAATTATACATCCTTTAGTGTTATATTTGCTTACTGTTCTTGCAAATTGGGAAATATTGATTTATGGTGTCATACTGTCTATTGTTGTACCCCCAAGCCATAGGAAGTTTATCTCCGTAACATAAGGCATGAATGGAGGTCTAGCTGCAATACAATGGAGCTACAAATTACTGATATTGGCATATGTTGGCTAGTCATGGGTGATAGCAGAAAAATCATCATTTTCAAAGATAGAATAAATTCTGAACCAATCCAGGTAGAGGGTTTCCAACACTTGTCCATTGGTGTCAAAAAAATTGCCAATGTTTGGGTCCTTTCTCTTCTGCTGATTCAAAGTCGTCTTACACCTGGTGTTTCTGGACATTTTGGTGGATTTGGAGGTAAAATCTGATACAAATTTAGCAACCATAATTAAAATTCAACCATGGTAAAAATCAATTGAATTTAACCACTGAGAATTGGAAAATTCACTTGTGGACAGCTTGAAAACCAAACGATTGATGGGATCAACGAGAAAATTATAGTAAAAATCTCAAGTGTAGTAAAAATTGCAGGTGAGAATGTTGAAAATTTCATTAATTCAAATTATTTAAATACACCAATCCTTGGCGGTGAAATATATCTACACCGTATATTTCAATAAAATCAATGGTTAAGATTAGAGCGAGAAACCAAAATGCAAAGATGACTTTTAACAAATTTTTTGATATTTGATTTTCCCAATCCGCAATCCGTGATTGTCGGTTGCAGAATGCAGAATGATATTTGTAATCATAAATAAATTTGTTAGCTTCTGCAATCCGCAAAAATATGCGGGTTGCAGGAAGGCAATCTTGCAATTCTATTTTTTTATTGAGCTTCTACTTTCTGCAATTCACACTGCGAGTTGCGGAAACGCGGAACCAAAAATTTAAAAATTATTCATGGAAATATTTTTTGATTTCTTCAATCCATATTGTGGGATGCAGAAAACAAAACTGAAAAATGAAACTTTATTCATAAGAGGATTTTCTGACATCCGCAATCCGCAATTGTAGGTTTCGGGTTACGAAAAAGAAAAAATCAATAAAACAAAGAAAATTTCAAAATCTGCAATCCGCATTTGTGGGTTCCAGATTGTAGGAAAACGTTTTCCGAAAAAATCCAAAAAGAGGACTTTTGTAATCTGCATTTGAGGGTTGTAGAAAGGAAAAACATAACAAAGAAAAAGGGCACTTCTGCAATCCGGAAAACCAAAAAAACAAGGTTTTGATGGAAATTTATTAAAACCAAAACATAGTACTTACAATAATGATGAAAAAAACCCCATTTTAACATAATCATGGCCTTCAAGGATGACTTAATGAATGAATGGGGCTCCCATTTTGCTAAAATGGGATCTTTTGCTGCCAGCAACAAATAGTAACTCGCTAGGTGAAGCAGTTATCTTTGTACAGATCAACATAAGAATTTCAAAGAAGAATTTATTAGTTAGAAATATATTTAAGTTTAGAATGAACATTGAATTCATGAAAATACCATTGGATCTTAGCAGAAGTGATGTGTATAATTTTCATCTTCCATCCCCAAAACAAATGATAACGATACTCAACAGATGAAAAAGTTCCAGAAGTAATGCGGTATCCCTGTAAGAAAGATGTAAGAAGAGGAGGGCAGTTTATGATAATCCTCTAGGAAAAACTTTATCTATATCATTATCATCAAACCAATAATCACTTTGGATGTACATTGTTTATTAGTGAGCATATACACAGATTAGAACAGATACATCTACTTTTTTCCTGGTCTTTTCCTTTTCTTTTATCTCTTTTTTTTAAGTAACATAAGACAACAACTTAGTTGAAACAAGACCACTGCCTTGAAGTGCAATGCCATGTACAAATCCTACCTAGAAACTAAACAGGCTATCTCTATCAGGAGACTCATTGTCCTTTGTTTTTTACACCAAAACTAATTACCATGGCTTGGTAACCACCTATCAGTAATTCCAGTCCAAAATAGGACCCATGAACATGGTCGGGTTGGCTTGTGATAATACCCCATGTCCTTTGAATACAACAAGTTGTGGTTAAAACAAAATAAAAAATAAAAAATATTTACAAATGAAAACTGCAATCCATTACCCTGGCTTGGGAAACATACTGTGGTCATGTCATTCACTGAGCGTGTCTATGAACATTATAGGCTAGCTTGTAATAATGTTGATGTATTTGTAACTTCAGAATGTATTCACTTGTATATTTTATATTGTATTTCATTGTACCCCGACGGAGATGTTTGTTCCTTCGATCGGGAGATTCATTAATAATATACTAAAGTCATGTAAAGTCATTGAGGTTAACCCTCTGTTCTAATTCTAGGAAATAGTCCCCACAGTTGAGGGGTATTAGGGTTATTAGACTCTCCTTGTGAGGTCATCCCTGTAGAGTAATTGTCAAGTGGAAAAATAGTATAAATAGAGAGTGAGACTCTCTATTTGAAACACACACTCACTCAACTATAGGGAATGAGTGAGAGAGAAGGAGCTTGCACACGTGAGAGAGAGAACAACTTTCAGAGATCATATTTGTGTTTTTTCATTTTACTTTTGTTATTGGTGCTCATTCTATCTCTGAGGAAGTTGCGGGGTTTTCTCCTTTATGGTTTCCCCAGGGAAAACTCTTATTGTCTCTTGTCTCTTGTGATTATTGTTGTGCGTGTTATTATCTCAGATAATATCCTAGATCATATTGATTAAATGATAAAAATCTAACATGGTATCAGAGCTAACCTGAGAAGAAGACACTGTGTAGTTGTGGGAACTAAGGCTTCCTAGTTGAAGGTGTTCTCTCCACGGATCATCAAGAAAGTAGGGCTAGGATAACTTGCCTCACTAGGGCACATCTATTGGTGGTATCATTTTCTAAATCATAGAAGTTTCACACAGCCAAAATACAACTACAGTGGTAGCTAATGGAAATTACGGTTTCATGCTTGAAAACCCTAAAATACTTAAACTAGTAATTTTGGTGCATTTTCTATATCTCGATATTGGGGAAGGATCAGGATCCAACACTTTTACAGGTCGAATATAAATTCCTGATGTACCCTGTGTAAAATTTTCAGCCTTAGATTCACTATATTCTAGGATATATGATTCCTCCAAGCCAGGATTTTATCCTCTCCGAGGATTCAGCCTTAAATAGGTGACCTAGGGAGAATTGCTATATATCAAGATACGAAGGTCCAAATAAAATTTATCAAGATATTCTAGATAGGGAATGGGTTTTAATTTATGTGGTAAAATATTCAGATCCCGAAGGTGAAATAGTCACACGTGGAAGTCCATACAAGTTTTCTATTCTAAACGGTCCTGAAATAAGTCATCCTGGGAAAAATCGCTTAAGTCCTAGTTGTTGAAACCAATTCTTCTAAAACCTGTGGTGTTAGAAATATGACAGACAAGGATACCTCAATGTGAATTTTTATACAAATAGGAGTAGTAATTTCAGAGATAAAGCAGAAACAATATCAGGCATTTTTGCAAAAAAAATGAAAAACTAAGGCTTCCTGTTCCGAGAGATTCCCTCCAATGTTTTCAAAAAATAAGTACATTTGAAAACTTGCCTTGAAGAGGCCCATATTTATATCCAATCAGAAGTTTGAAATTACAAGTTTTAAAAATTATGGTTTCTCTTACAAACCCTAGATTAGCCAGATCCGAAACCAGGACGGACACCTCAAATCAGTAAGATCTAAATTTGTTCTATTTATATTTCAGGTTCTCATTTTAAAATGACTAATCACACCAACTAGATGACAAGCTGTGTGAAGTTGACAACTTCCAAGTATGGAAGTATAGGAACTCTGTGATCCTTAAAGAAATTGACTTAGATCAATATTTCAGTAAGGAAGTTCTAAGAGCCAAAAAGAGATGAGGATAAGGCTAGAGCCAAGAGAATCATTGCATATTCTATTAAATATCATCTCATCCCTCATGTGTCATCCTTGAATACACCAAAATGAAAGTGTTTGATGCTATGACGAAGCAATCGAAGAAGAATAAGATATTTTTATAACCACCTTTAATGGCCTCCCAGGATCATGGGATTCATTCATTTGAGGAATGTGTGCCATAAGGAAGTGATTACCTTCAACAGACTCTAGGAAGAGTGCACACAAGAAGAATATCGAATCATAATAAGAGAAGAGAAGATGGGAGCAACTGAATATCAAGTTCTCACGATTCAAAGAAGATCCCTCGAGCAATGAGGAATATGAAGGACTCAATTCTTGAAGAACCTGTTATACATCTTATCATTTGGATAAGAAATGATGATGTTATAAATGAAGAATATGATGAAGCTAAAGGCTCAAGAAGGAGTCTACCCATGACACAAATAAAGATAAGTATTCAATTTTCATTTCATGATATTGTTTTGTTATGCATTTTTTATATATTTAGTTGATGTGTTATGCATGATGGAATGTTTGCATTAATGATAGTAAACTACTAATATGAATGTGATGGGTAAGTAGCCCATGATGATATACAACTATCCATTGCCACTTATCTATAATAAAACCTCTTTGCTGACATATTGGATTAGTGCATAATCTCAAATGATGTCATGGTAGAGATGGAAGGCATATAGAAAAGTTTCCATGAGATATGGATGAATGTTGTATTGGCTAAAATAGCTGCATGATTATATCTTTATGCATAAGAATTTTCCATTGTGAATATTCCTTATGAAATATTTCTAACAATACAATTGGTGCATTTTGAATTGTAGGAAATATCTTGTACAATCACCTACAAGAAAATAAGAATGAGACTTGTTTCGAATAACAAGTGACGATAGTTCAAGAATTAAGATTCACTCCAATATGCATACATGAATATGAACCTAAAGATTCCTGGGTCAAAGACACCATGGAAAAAGAAAGCGCTTCAGAAGAATATAAAGAGAACGGTAGATCCACCACAAGAGATGAACATCACCTTGGGAACGAGAAATAATCCAAGATGAAGAAAAATATGACAATACTTTCAAAGAAAGAAAGAAAGAGGCCTCAGAAACACTCCAGTTATGTGACAATGCCGAGCAACATCATTGATGAAGAGCCTTCTAGCTATGAAGAAGTAGCTAAGAAGAAAGGGAAGGAGAGCACCAGTTCAAGAAGAATGATGTCTAGGATGTGGTATCAATATTTGAAGGGAATTCTATAGTGTTTTCCAAATGGATCTACAAGATCCAACATGCAATAGATGGCAACATCATGGGATATAAGGAAATATTCATAGCACGCGGCTTCTCACAGAAAGAAGGCATAGACTATGAAGAGACATTTGCAGCCATTGGAAGTTGAGACACATGATAGGAAAACTCATGTGTAAGAAGGCCTTGTATGAGCTCAGAAGGCACCCATGGGATAACACATACATGAGGAGCTTAAAGATCACCTAGAGTGATGAAGATATTAACCTTGCTACAAGGTTGAAGATGAAATCCTATAGAGGATGACAAGCTCACAGATGGGTGCGAGAATAACTTTTCAAAAGGTTCAATATAGAGAATCTTGGTATCCAGTGACTCTAGATGGATACATGGAATATTAGTAGTAGAGGAAAATACTTGTCACTCTAGTACAAAATGTTTCAATACATAGAGTATGAAAGGCGAAGGGACAATGATGCTCTACTTAAGAGGGAGTGACTGCAGAAGATCTTGAGGTTTGATATGGTATGACAATATGGATAGCTTACTGATGGCTCTAGGATTTACTGAGAGTAAAGAAGATTCCAATCTTTGCTTCAAGGTTGAAGGCGGAAGACCGGTGATGCTCCTATTATATGTCGATGACCTGTTCCTGACAGGAAAAGAGGAACTCATTATAGATGCAAGAAGAAGGCTTGTTGTCGAGTTTAAGATGAAGGACTTGGTTATGATACACGAATTTCTAGGAATAGAGGTGTTCTAGAGTGCAGATGGAATATCCCTTGGACAAGGGAAGTATGCAATAGAGATCCTGAAGAGGTTCGGGATGGTGGACTGCAAGGCCATGGGCACACCTATGGCATCAAACTTGAGGATATTGAGTGATGCTTCATCAGAGACGGTTGATGCCACGATGTATCGTTAGATGATTGGGTCCTTGATGTACCTGATGAATACGAGACCATATATTTTCTTTGTTGTGAACACATTGAGCAAGTTCCTAATGGATTTGAGACATGTTCACCTGATCATTGCAAAGCATATTTTGAGGTACCTAAGGGTACAATTAATTATGGGCTCAAGTATGAAGTGAATCAGAGTATTAACCTGGAGGGTTATGTGGATTTAGATTGGGAAGGAAGTTACATTAATAGGAATACTCACTTCAGGGTGCTGCTTCAGTATGGGATCAGGTGTGATCTCTTGGTTTAGCAGGAAGCAGTCATGTATGGTGCTGAGTACAGTTGAGGAAAAATATGTTGCCACTTTCTCGACTATTTGTGAGGTGGTATGTTTCTTTTGAAAGCTACTATTTGATTGATCTAACTTGCATTTTTTGTATGATGCAGAGAGGAGCAGTGAAGCTCCAATGTGTACTATAGATCAAGGTTCCTTCCAAGGGGAAGTGATGAGTCTATGAGCCTTTTTGACATGGTGGTATGTTGGGCCTCCCATGGTCATATGTAAGTGTAGATCCTTTCCCTGGATGGTAGTAGGTGTGTCCTACCATGCTAGCAGATGTAAGTGCAATTCCTTTCTGACATGGTGGCATGCTAGGCCTCCCATGGTTAGATGTAAGTGCAGATTATTTCCCCGGATGGTAGTAAGTGTGTCCTACCATGCCAATGGATGTAAGTGCAGAACCTTTCCCCAGATGGTAGTAGGTGTGTCCTACCATGACGGTGGATGTAAGTGCAGAGCCTTTCCTCGGATGGTAGTAGGTGTGTCCTACCATGTCGGTGGATGTAAGTGTTGAATTCTTTATTGGATGGTAGTAGGTGTGTCCTACCATGTCAGTGGATGTAAGTGTTGGATCCTTTCCTGGATGGTAGTAGGTGTGTCCTACCATGCTGGTGGATGTAAGTGTTGTATCCTTTCTCGGATGGTAGTAGGTGCATCCTACCATGCCAATGGATATAAGTGCTGAGCCTTTCCGACATGGTGACAGGCTGGGCCTCCCATGGTTAGATATATGCACTAAATAAGATGAATACCTACATGGAGGCTAGGCCTACAACTAGCATGAAAAAGTGATAGCTCTGTAGAACTTCCTATGACGAGTATAATTGAGAGATAGAACCATTTGCTCGAGATAGTAGTAGCAGTGATGATGATGATGATCCAATGACCATCCAGCTTTGATGATGATCTAGTGATGATAAAATAATGATGATGATCCAGTGATGATGAACTATGTCAAGAGAATACCTTTCTAGTTAAGAGGGAGTGTTGATGTATTTGTAACTTCAGAATGTATTCACTTATATATTTTATATTGTATTTAATTGTACCCCGATGAAGATTTTTGTTCCTCCGATTGGGAGAGTCATTAATATAATAAATTCATGTAAATTCATTGAGATTAAACCTCCATTGTAATTCAAGGAAATAGTCCCCATAGTTGAGGGGTATTAGAGTTATTAGACTTTCCTAGTGAGGTCGGCCCTGTAGAGTAACTGTCAAGTGGAAAAAAATTATAAATAGAGAGTGAGACTCTCTATTTGAAACACACACTCACTCAACTATATAGCATGAGTGAGAGAGGAGGAGCTTGCACAAGTGAGAGAGAGAACAACTATCAGAGATCATCTTTGTGTTTTCGGGTTTTGCTTTTTCTATTGGTGCTCATTCTATCTCCAAGGAAGTTGCGGGGTTTTCTCCTTTATGGTTTCCCCGAGGAAAACTCTTTGTGCCTCTTCTCTCTTGTGATTATTGATGTGCATTTTATTCTCTCAGATAAGATCCTAGATCATATTGATTAAATGATAAAATATAACAAATAATACCCCCTATCTTGTAGTTTACACGTATTTGGGTGATTTATTCAGTTTCAAGGTGATCAAGGTGAGGTCAGAAAAGAACAAAGGTTAAAGAGGTTGTTAACGATTTACTGCCAATAACCATTGAGGCACCTGACATGAATACAAAAATGCTACTAAAAAATCAATCATCATCATGAGGATTAATAAAGATAGTGATTCCAAGAGGGGAAGGTCCAATTTAAAGAGTTGACATAGATCTTAGATCATATTCTCCTGAAGGAACTATTTCAGATATAAATCAACTGAAGATTTCTTATATATCCAAATTAAAATTTCCCAGTTAAAACATTTTAGAGATGAACCACACACCAACTGTAACCAGATGTTGTGTCCATACCATGTTTTTCAAAGAGTAAAACAAAGAAAAATTCAATCAAAACAAAACAAAACAAAAAGAAAAAAGGGATCAATGGAACACACCTATGTACAAATAAGCAAAGGTTACCTTAAACAAAATACCTTTTGAGGAGATGGATGTTGGTTGGATAGGTCTCTGTGAAACCTTCCAATGTCTGTAATTGAACAGTACCAGGTCAAATATTTTCTGCAATAGTGAATGGCCCTAACCACAACATTGAAACTTGGTATAGTCTTTCTTGTCTTTGTGGGGTTTGTCCCATTTCAGTACCAGATACCCAACCTGAAAGTCACGATTGGTCAAATATTTATCATCAAACCACCTCTTAACCAATTGTTGATGTTGATATAGAATATTTCTATATTTATCCCTCTCCTCTTATAATTTAAGCAATGTGATGACTCAGTTCTGAAGAGGAGAGGATTCATCATCCCGTAAAAGATATTGTGCTATCTGTAGTGATGGAAGGAGGAATTTTGATGCTAGAACATATTCTTTACCATACATAAAGAAATAAGGAGAGTTTTCGATGGAAAATTTTGGAGTGATTCAATCTGCCCATAGGGAATTGAAGAGATTAGTATGCAAGTCTTTGTGGTGTGTAGCTATAGTCATTTTTAAGATATTGATCAAATTCTTATTGGAAGATTCTGCTAAGTCATTCCCTTGGGGGTAATAGTTTGCATAATACTTCACTTTGATCCCCTTTTCAAGGGCATATTGTGTAACATCAATTGAATTGAAGTATGAAGCATTATCAAATACCAGAGACTCAGGGACTCTGAACCTGGTGACAATATTAGTCTCTAATATATATATATATATAACTGAGTTTGTATTAGCAATTCTGAGAGGAATTTCTTCTACCCACCTAGTGAAGTAATCTATTTCAATTAAGATATACTTGTTTTGAAAAGCAGAGGGAGGAGTAATGGGTCCAAAAAAATCAAGTCCCCATTGTTGAAATGGAAACTGGATAGTAATGGGCTGGAGGGGAAAGGCTATTTTTTTAAGCTTACTGTAACACCCCGGTTTTGACCCTGTTCACATTAAATGTATATGATGTAAATATTGTATTTAATCATGGTGTGGAGATAAAGGAAAAATCCCCACCTTTCATTAATATTTTTATGTTTCGACAATTAAAATCGATGCTGATGGTATTTTGTGCTAGCCAACACATTATAATATTTGGACATCATGTAAATATGCAATTTAATTAAAAACCCACAACCAACTATGTCAATGCAACAAATAATGAGATGGGGGCATGATTTCCTAAGGATAAGGGGAGGGGGGGGGGGCGATATTCAAACCTTTGGGACAATGGGGAAAATCAAAATTTCAAAGGGAGAACCCATCAAACTGTAAACTACCTTTCTTGTCTTATTCACCCAATCATTTATTACTGCTAGAAATTGGTTGAGTTGGTTATTGCATGGGATGGGAAAGGTATGGCAGTCCAAATTCGAATTGGAGAAGCCATCAGTTTTTAGGAAACGCATTTTGACTCCTCGGGCAAGTAAAAAACCAAAAACTTTTACCCATTCCAACATGCTTTCATGTTTTCCTCACCATTTTCCTTCACGTTGGGCTCTTGGAGGCAGCTAAAACTTCCTGTGTGTGTATTCATTCATGTTTTTTGGTTTTTTAACTCATTTTCCTCAGGTTGGGAAATTATTTTTGGTAATTATCAGTGGCTTGGTTTCCTCCCCCATGATTTTGCTGCATTTTCTCATTGTTTTCCAAGCTGGAAATTGTTTTTTGGTAATGCCAATGAGTGGGAGAAGAGTCCCAAAATTTCTCGGTGTTATTGAGTTCGTTGTGGCCATGTTAGGGCCATAAACGTGTCTAGAAATTGAATTGTTTCTAAGGGTTTTTTTTTACCCATCTTGGTAATTCATTTTGTTGCTGAAACCATTTTTGTTCAACCCAGAATTGTGTATCTTGATGTGTGTGCATATTTTGCTTTGATCTGAACTGGTTGGGAGTGGAATTGGATTTTAATGAGCTAGATAAACTTAGTGTATGAAGGAATCTCATAAACAGATCTAGAGGGGTTGGTTTTCTTCTTTGCACATCCTAAATAGTGCTGGAATGGAAGGAATATATTGGGGGACTATGTAGTAGAGAAGGAGATGCTTCCTTGTGTTGGGTGTGTATATGTTTAGAAGTTAAGCCATATCTGGTGCAAGTGTCCATAGCTCTATGAGTGATATCACTAGCTTAGAAATTTAGCCTTCCACCTCCCTAGCAGCCTGATAAACCCAACTCTATTTGGCTTGGTTGAATTTCGATATACCTTTGGCTATGTGTGAGCCTGTTAGTGTTTCCTTATTCATTGTGGGAATCATGACAAGATCGAGGGTGACAATGTTACTGATAGATTGATGAGCACACTGGTTTATGGTTACATGGAATGTTGCAAAGACGTAGCTGGTTGCAGGACAAGCTTCTTTCAAGATAAGTATTCTTGTCTATTTTATCTCTATAATTGTATCTGGTGCTTAATGAAAAATGATGAACATGTCTAATGTGTTGAATGGATGAATTTATTCCACTGTATAATTTCAATTGTTATGCATTTGTGTATGTTTTATTTCAATGCATTTTTTTTAGTTTATGTTCATGGGGCTATATTTCCTGGATTGTTAGCATTATAGTCACGTTCTCTCCCTGGTAGAAGGGTGGGGACGTGACACTTACCAGCACATCTCTAGTAGGACTCACACTTTCGAACAAAGATATGTGCATCTTTGAATAGTGTAGTCCAATAGTAACAAACTCTCATAACCTTATGTGTAGTTGTTTCACTGAAAAATTTCCTCCTGCAGATCCTGCATGCATTTCAAACAGAATATTTTCGGCTTCTGGCCTTTCTAAGCACCCGAGGAAAAAACCATCATAATTTCTACGAAAAAATACATTATCAATGAATTGGTAAGTTGTTTATTTTAACCTCAAAGTCCTACACTTCTTAAAATATAAGGTTAGAGTAGCATACCCATGAGTAAGATAAAATCTAATATCAGCATACCATTCAGAATATGGAGCAGAAATAACATTAACTGTGTCAACATACATATTTTCTTCTTGAATCAAATGTTGTTCCTGCTCTAGACCATTTGATTAGGATTCTAGTAAACATAAGCCTTTCCCATTGATAATATTTGCAGTCTTCCTGATCATATTCCTGAAGTGCAACCATCTAGTGAGCATGCTTCTCTCCTAACTCCTTTTGAACCAAAACATTTCTTATAGCTACGTAGGCGACGATCACCCTTGTTTTAGATTTCAATAGATAAGGCCTAAAATGTTTGACAGATTTGTGAAAAACATAGGATTTTTTATCAATATATGTATAGTTTATCTCAACCCTTTTGAATGTGGAGCTCGTATATGAAATAGTGATCTATGTGTCCTATGCATGTTTATGAGTCAAAACCGCAGCATAAGAAAATTTAGTAGCAAATGTGTACAAAATAAAATCTTTTTCAATATCAAGGGACATTAATGCAGGAGCATCCATTATAGCTTTCCTAATCTTGATAAATGTTAGGATTATTAATCCTCCCTTGTCCAAATTTGGTCATATGTCTAAATCGGGAGTCATGTCTAAATCGTGAGTCCATCTAGTCTATTTATAGTCATTAGCACCATTGGTTAAACTTGACCTAATTGGGGCACATGTTTCAGTTACCAAAGTGTGGGGAACACTAATTGAGGCTCACTGCCACTTATTGCACTTGATTGCATAAGTTTAGGAGTCTCCTAGATCAATCCCTACAATTTAGGAAGCAACTGGGAGTGCCGAAACCAACCAAGGTCAGTTCACTTCAGTTAATGACTAGTCAAGCCAAGTTAGGAGTCAGTTACATTCAGTTCTAGCCCTCTACATTCAGTTAGCGCTAGGTTCAATTGATTGCACACATGTGGGGCAGTTTTCTCACCTACCACATTCAGTTAACCATTATTTAATACTAAATGTAACACTTGGTTGTGTTTTAGAACTCCGGTTATGATTTAGACAAGGACAGTTAACTACTGGGTCCTCCAATTGTGATTTAGACAAGTCTTGGTTACCTACAATCAAGTAGAGTCTAATCAATTCGAATTTCCTCATGTGGATTCGAATTGCTTGTGGCTATTAAAGCCATTTTACATTATTGTAATTATCATCTGGATTACTTTCTTGATTAATGAAAGCATTCACAGCTACAAGCCTTTTGCACTGTTTCATTCTTCAATGGCTGAGTAAATTGTGAGATATTCTTTGTGAGTTGTGTGTTTGTCTATAGATCTATATGCTCAAATTTAACAATAAATGCATCCTTTTGAATGTCGGGCCATTTGAATAAAACAATCTTGCAGTGGACTAACAATCTGTACAGATTTTGGTACAAATCTGCTAACAAAATTTATCTTTCCTGGAAAATATTGCATGGGTTTCTTTGAACTCGGGATTCTAATATTTGCAATAGCCTCAGTCCTTTTAGGGTCAATTATCATTCCATCCTTGGAAACAATAAATCCCATAATCTTACCTTCTGTAAGTGCAAAAATTGACTTCTTCGGATTGAAAGAAATCCCATACCTTCTACATCTTTCAAAAACCTGTCTCAATGCAAATAGATGATCATCACATTTATTTGAAAAATTAGTTTTGTCATCCAAATAAACAACAACGGAAATTTTCATCATACCTATGAAGGCTATGTCCATAGCTCTTTGGAATGTTGCATCAACGTTGATCAGTTCGAAAGGAATTCTAATGTAGGCTAATGTGCCCCAAGGTGTTATGAAATAGGTCTTAATTTGATCGGAGGATGTGACCAAAAATTGATTATAACCCTAAAAACCATCTAGCAGGGAAAAAATTTCCGCACCTGAAACTTTTTGCAGTATCTTCTCCGTTGAAGGAACATCTTATTGTCTTTCTCGAATTCTCTATTTAAGTTGCTAAAATCCACACATAGTCTTATTTCCCCATTCTTCTTGTGGACATGGACTAAGTTAGAGATCTAGTGTGTGTCTAACTGGAACAATGATCTTGGATTTCAACATTTTTTTTAAGTTCTTTTTAATGGATAGCTCAATACTAGGATGCATCTTTCTCAACTTTTGCTGATAGGGTTTTATGTCAGGATTTAGAGGTATGTTGTGCTGCATGATGGAGGAGTCAAATTTTTTTAAATCATCATAAGTTCACACAAACACATCTTTGAATTCTTTACAGAGTTTAACTAAATCCCTTTCTTTCTCTTTGGAACAAGTAACCCCTATGTTAATGAGTTGAGGGTTTTGCTCATTTCCAATATTGACAGTTTTAAAATTAAGAGAAGAACTGTGAGTTTTGTAGTTATGATTACCTTTAAATTTATCCTGCAAGTCATATTATTTCTCTAGATTGATGAATGATTTGGGGATCAATTTGGACAGGAGAGTATGGTATGATAAAGTCTTATCGTGCTCATCCTCATCTATGGATAAATCCTTAAAGGTGTCTTCGTTTGTTAAGAATTCTAAAATCTGAAGATCATCATAAAAAACTTTCCAACTTGTCACATTATCTGGGTTAGAGGGTCTGTACATAATCTCAATAGAAAAATTATCAGGGAACAGACCTTCTAGGGGAATGATCCTAGATGTAGTGTTGGCTAAAAGATATGCATCAAAGTTATGTGACCTAGGGACATATTTGATATTAAAATATTTTAAGGAGTTCGTGATGTCCCTAATCAATTTCTAATAATTAAGAAAATGGGGAGACAGGAAATGGATCTTGTTCCTTATTTTATTTACTATAATTGTGGAATCCCCATAGCATTCAATGACTTGTGCACCCAGATCTATATCCTTCCTGAGTCCATGTACCAAAGCCTCATATTCAACAATGTTGTTTGTGCATTCAAATTCAAGTCTATAGGAATTCATGAGTTTGGTTCCTTTTGGATCAATCAGTACACAACCTGCACCAGTACCATCCTTGGATTTAGACCCATCAAAAAACAAATTCCAAGAAGATAAATCTAACCTAAAATTTGTATTAACATTATATACATTATGAACAATATCACTAGTGAATGGAACAACTATGAAATTATTGATTTATGACAATTTATCAACATCCTTAGTGGGGGAGGAATCAGCCGGGAAGCTCACAAAGAAAGAGTAAAAGGTACGTTGTTCTATGGATAAAGTGAAGAAAATGGCAGGTTCACTATTTGAAAATTCTTTTAGATATGTGACTCTTTGCTTCATAAAAGGTTCCCTAACAATTTTGAACTAATTTGTTTTGCCATTATATGGTAGCCAAAAGTGTGACCAATCAGTGACAAAATAGCCCTTGAGATTCTCTGACCAATCCCTACTTAGCCACATACCATAGGTTTTAGGGATATCTTCTACAACTATGTCAACCGTATGATGAATCCTAGGATCTAAAAATAATTCCAGGAGGACATTCTTTAGTTCACCTACCACCTTCACTCTAGATCTATCCAATTGGACTACTTAGGTGGGGCAGGGTTCCCAGTTTGCATTAAATTTCCTACATACAGAGACTAGAATAACATTAGATGATGCCCCTGAATCAATCATACAGTCATGGGCATTCTTATTGAAAATTTTGAAAGTGAGCAAGAATGGAGGGACTCTTTTCATAGTAGGTTTCTCACCGTCAGGCTTTGCACAAATTTCTAGATTATTATTTTGAACCTCTCTTGATTTATTTAAAATCATGTTTTTAGGTAAATTTTCCCTTATTGATTGTATTTTAAGAAGCTCAAATTGTGGAAATTGAACCCAGGTGTTAGAACAATTACACTTGCAACAATTGCCAATTACACATGCAAATTACTCACAAAGGAGACTGAATATGGAGCAGAACACTAATCTGTATTGAATAAGTGTACAATATCCAACCTTGTGAAGTCATAGGCTGCCACAATAAATAATTACATGAGATATTTGAATTCATAAGGATGCCATTCGAATTTGGTCAAAAGCAGGCTTACTAAATCTAAGCAAATCCCCCATAGGTGCATAAAGCAGTTTCCAAATCTGTCTAGGATCTCACGAATTGGAAAAATAAATTAGGAAAGATAATAGATGGTGGAAGTACAAATCATACATGCTTTTCATAGGAGAAAAGAGTGGAGGATGATGAGGACAAAAAACAAGTTAACTTCACCTAGTCAAACTTTCCCAATTACCTTAAAACTCAGAAAAAGGAGGCAATAAAGCATAAAAAGTAGACATGTGCTAGGAAGTCTAGGAATAAAGAAGATTTGATTCTAAGTGGTTTTCCAAGCACTCCATGACTCAAATTTAGCAAGTTTGACCACTTTGGATGTGTGGAGGACAACTTGCATAAGGTGGAATATGGAAACTAGGCAAATAAGACAAAAATGGATTAATTAATGTCTAAGGTAGCTAACTATGGGTTGATTATTCTAACACCCCCCCTTAAGCCTAACTTATGAGTAAAATATTAGAAAATTATAGGGCCTAGCAACAAGGCTTAGTCACCCTTTACATACTGCATGTCCATTTAACCAAGGAAAGAGGCAAAAACCTAGTGGGAAAAATCCTCCCTTAAACATGGACAGTAAAACAAAATTTGAAAATCTTGTCATCACTCATGCTTCACAGCATGATCAGTAATCCCCAGCAGTGATTTGAGATTTCTGAATGTCTTCTCACAAAAAACTTTGGTGAAGATATCTGCTACTTGTTCTGAAAATGAACATAACAGTAGGTGAATGGTGCCATCATGCACAAGCTGTCTGATGTAGTGCATATGGATCTCAATGTGTTTGGTTCTCTGTTTCTGAACTGGATCATTGTAGATTCGAATGGTACTCTTATTATCACAATAGACAGTAGTTGAGTATTCTGATTCGAGGCCACACTCACCAAGTAACCCATGCAACCATAAACATTGAGTTGCTGCATTTACAACTCCTATGTACTCTACTTCTATAGATGAGAGTTCAATGGCACTCTGTTTCTTGCTTGACCAGCTGATTGGCCCTTCAGCAAGCATGCACACATATCTTAATGTTGAATTTCGATCTGTGTTGTCACCTGCCCAATCACTGTCAGTAAACCCAATCAAATCAAGATCAGATTTAGCATTATAGAAGATCCCATGAGTCCTTGTTCCCTGAACAAAGTTAAGGATCCTTTTGGCTGCTCTCCAATGGATCTCATGAGGCTTATCCATGTATCTTGAAGCCACACTTACTGCATAATAAATATCATGTTGAGTATGTGTAAGATATAGAAAACATCCAATCAATTGCCTATACAGTGTATTGTTTACCATAGGTGAAGAATCAACTTCTCAAAGCTTAACTCCTGAAAGGAAAGGAGTCTTGCTTGGCTTGCAATCCTTCATGTTGAATTTGTTTAGAAAATCCAAGGCATACTTGGACTGATGTACTTTTATCCCATATTTGGTTTGAGCAATCTCAAGCCCCAAGAATTGGCTCAATAAGTCCAAATTAGTCATTGAGAAGGCATGGTTCATTACATCCTTCAAGGAAGAAATTTCATCCTTTGAGCTTCCTGTAATGATAAGGTCATCAACATACAAAAAAAAAATCATTAATGAACCATGAATCAGCTTCAAATAGACATTTGGATCTGACTTGCATCAAACAAAATTCAGTGATAGCAGAAAGCTATCAATCTTGGCATACCAAGCCCTGGGGGCTTGCTTTAGCCCATACAATGACTTCTTTAGCCTGCACACAAGAGATGGATTAGTATAAAATCCTTGAGGATGCTGCATGTAAATCTCTTCAGTGATATCTCCATTCAGGAAATCACACTTCACATCCATATGATGTACCTGCCACTTCTTTGAAGCTGCAATGGCTAAGGCTAGCCTAATGGAGTCCATCTTTGCCACTGGTGCAAAGGTCTCATTGTAATCTATGCCATGTACTTGTGAGTATCCATTGGCTACTAATATGTCCTTTTATTTCAAAGGTGAACCATCAGCAGCAAATTTGGTTTTGTAAACCCACTTACACTGAACTAGCTTCCTCCCTGGGGGAAGATCAACCAACTCCCAAGTGTTGTTCGTCTAGAGTGAGCTGAACTCTTCTTTCATGGCTGTTTTCCATCTTGGATCATTTGCTGCATCTTCATATGTCTATGGGTATTATTCAACCATCATATAACATTTCTCAGCAAACATAGGATATTTCATGCACAGAGCACTCTCAAACTAAGATCTAGTCCTCCTAGGATCATTAGGATTTCCAGCTAGTTCTCCAGCTGCATGAATGGTATTTGCTTCCCATTTTGGTCTTGTATGACTGTTAGGATATTCAATTAAATCATAATGATCAGAAATATCAGAATCAGCAAGTTCAACTATCTCTTCACTTACATTCAGAGGTTCTGGTGGTGAAGAGGATTCTCCAACTTCCACTGCTGCTAAGGGCTCTTCTTGGAACTGAACACACCTTTCAATGAAGGATTTTTTTGTGCTCAAATTGATCAGCTTGTACCCTTTTGAATATTCAGAGTACCCAACAAATAGACACTCTTGTATTTGGGGCTGCAAAGCCTTCCTCTTTTCTGTTGGAATTCTATCCCAAGCCCTTGAGCCAAAAATCCTGAAATGGGTCACATCTGGCTTGTGCCCACTCCATGCTTCAAAAAAATTCATACCATAAAGCTGTTTATGAGGCATCGTATTCTAGATATAGGCTACACAGTTTATAGCTTCGTCCCAAAACTTTGGTGGCAAAGTCTTAGCCTCCATCATGCATGTTGCCATCTCCTTCAGTGATCTGTTCTTCCTCTAAGCAACACCATTATGCTGTGGTGTGTAAGGGATAGAATGCTGCATCTGAATACCTGCATCTACACAATATTGAATGAACTCATAATTGACATACTCACCACCATTTTCAGATCTTAGGACCTTTAGTTTCCTCCCAGACTGGTTTTCAACCAAATCCTTAAAGACTTTGAAGAGGCCAAAAACTTCAGACTTGTGTTTCAGGAAGTAAACCCAGCAATACCTGCAAAATTCATCTATGAATGTCAATTCATATTTGTCCTGACTCATTGAAATATGAGGAAATGGGCCAGCAACATCATTGTGGATCAACTCAAGAGGTGCAGAGGTTCTCTCATGACTAGCTTTCTCAAATTTATGCTCTGGGTGTTTTCCTAAGATGCAACCTTGACAGACTCCTTTGGAAAACTTAATCTTTGGTAACCCTATGACCATTTATTTTTCACTAAGATCAGAAAGATACTTGTAATTGAGGTGGCCAAATATTTCATGCCAAATCTTGCTTGCCTCATTAGCATGAATCAGAAGAGCAGAGGGGTTTGAGTAGGGTAGGAAGTGTGAGAACATGTATACCTTCGAAGTGTGATTTTCAATTCCTTTTGCAATGAATTTACCACTTGAGATCTCTATGATATCAACTTCATCAGGGGATAATATGACCTTCTTTGGAGACCTTGTGTGGGTCATCTGATACACTGATAAGAGGTTAGATGCAAGACCTGGAACATACAATACATTGCTGAACTTACCATGGTCAAGATCAATCCTCCCTTTGCCCAAACTTTCAGTGAGAGAGTCATCTCCCAGTACTATTGGTGGACCTTTCGACATGTCAAGTGAGGTGAATGCCTCCTTGGTTGAAACCATATGTCTCGAAGCTCCAGAATCAATGATGAAACTAGGTGAGCTTGATGTGCCAGCAACCAATGCATGAAATCTCTCTCTGTCTTTTGAATTTGATCCTCCTTCCCTCTTCTTTGAGCTGTTAGGAATGGAGATGCCATTCTTCTCTAGGTGTTGGGTCAACATGTCTATTTTCTTCTTCATGTGGGAGCTTTCAGAATGATTTCCCTTACTGTAGTATGCGCACTTGCTCATTTCTCCTTTGTTCTTCTTATTCTGGGGGTTCTTCTTGGAACCTTGAGGCTCCTTTGGAGACTTGTTCTTGTCTCTCTTTTGCTCAGGTGGCTTCTTAGATTTCTTCTTTCCTTTTGAATCCACCCTAAAATCTCTAGCAACTAGATCTTGCTCTTTGGAAGGTTTGATGGTGCCCATCATCACCAATTTATCTTGTTCTTGTGTGAGAGATTCCATGAAATCTACAAGGCTAGGAATTTTCCAGGCTCGAGCTATCAACTTTGTGGCATACAAGGTCGAGACAAACACTGAATAGTCCGGTCCAAGCTTTGAGAGTATGGCCAAAACTAGTTTCTCATCCTTTTTTTCGATCCCACACTGTTCTAGCTGCAAAACAAGGGCTTTGAACTTGGAAAAATAGAGTTGCAGGGATTCAAAGCTATTCAAAGCCCTTGGAAAAATAGAGTTGCAGGGATTCAAAGCTATTGGGACTCAGGGAGATCAATTCATTTTCAATTTGATGTCCCCTCATCTCATCTGTCTTACCAAAAAGATCAACAAGCTTCTCCCATACTTCATTTGGTGATGTTAATCCATCAAGATGGAAAAGGAGGTCTCTGGATATGCTCAGACACAGGAGACCATAGGCCTCATCCCTCTTGTTGTGCCATTTAATTTTCTCTGCAGCTGCATTGGGCTATGATTCTATTTCCATAGTCACTCTATAGAGGCTTTTCTCTCTCAACAGTATCTCCATCTTTGCTTTCCATTGAAAGAAGTTAAATGGAGTCAAGCCTGATCTTCTGAGATTGATCCCCAGCTCAGAAATTGTCCCTTCAGTCAGCAGAATGCAGCCAGTCAATGATGTCAAACCTGCAATAACAAATTGGAAGGAGATAAATAAATCTACAAAGTCTCTGATACCATGTAGAAATTGAACCTAGGTGTTAGAACAATTACACTCACAACAATTTCCAATTACACATGCAAATTACTCACAAAGGAGACTGAATATGGAGCAGAACACTAATATGTATTGAATAAGTGTACAATAGCCAACCCTGTGAAGTCACAGGATGCCACAATAAATAATTACATGAGATATTTGAATGCATAAGGATGCCATTCGAATTTGGTCAAAAGCAAGCTTACTAAATCTAAGCAAATCCCCCATAGGTGCATAAAGCAGTTTCCAAATCTATCTAGGAGCTCACGAATTGGAAAAATCAATTAGGCAAGATAATAGATGGTGTAAGGACAAATCATAAATGTTTTTCATAGGAGAAAATAGTGGAGGATGATGAGGACAAAAAACAAGTTAACTTCACCTAGTCAAACTTTCCCAATTGCCTTAAAACTCAGAAAAAGCAGGCAATAAAGCAAAAAAAGAAGACATGTACTAGGAAGGCTAGGAATAAAGAAAATTTGATTCCAAGTGGTTTCCCAAGTGCTCCATGACTCAAATTTATCAAGTTTGACCACTTTGGATGTGTGGAGGACAACTTGCATAACGTGGAATATGGAAACTAGGCAAATAAGACAAAAATTGGATTAATTAATGTCTAAGGTAGCTAACTATGGGTTGATTATTCTAACACAAATAAAGAACTATTTACTTTGGCCTTATTCAAATCATCTACCAAATTTTATTCAACTTCAGGAATTACCTTTTCTTTTGATGTTGTTGCTTTACATGCAGTTGGAGTGGATGTCGATGGTGGATTGTCTTGCGACGTTTGACCCTTGATCCTGGTATTATAAGAATGTTGTATATAAAATATGGATTCAGATTCATCTTCCTCTACCATTTTTAGTTCCGAAAAACAATTAATAGTGTTTAAGTGTTGGTCTGGTTTTTCATCAAGGGGTGTAGAATCTGTATCTCCTTGTGAACTGTCTCTACTATCATCATGTGTAGTTTGGGGTCCAGAAGTTAAGGCCTTGAAGATGGATTAAATCTCATTGGAGGTCAATGTTTCTTCAAAATTTGGAGGAGGTTGATTTTTGAGGAGGTTGGTAAGGTATCATGAATGGTGGCCTTGACAAGCCTCTGTTATTTACCTGATTTTCATTATTAGTTATCTTGAGATATACCATGTCATTTGAAATATTTTGCAATAGCTTCTTCGTGTTGTCCATATCATAAGGGTATTTTTTTTTAGGTGTGGGTTTGGGGAAATTTTCTTGCCTCCTTCTATATGTAGAAGGTTAGTCTTCCTAGGCATCGAGATTGTCTTTTAGGCAGAACATATCTTTGTCTACTAAGATAGCTTCTGAAAAATATTCTTGCAGAGTAGCTTTATGTGCCCTCTTTACCCACATAGAAATTAAAGTAGTTAAATCCTTAATGTAATAAGCTACCAACAATTCTTCTGCAGAAAGAACATTGGTAGGAATCTTGTTTTTCAAACAGGAAAACCTCTGGTTAAAGTCCTTGACTCTCTCTTTACCCTTTATCCTCAGGGAGGATAGATCCATCAAAAGATATTTGGGGGTACTTTCATCCCCATATTTTTCAAGAAACAGTTTCTAAAACTCATCCCATGAGTTGATAGTACCAGAATCCATGGAAAATACCAAGTGGAAGCCTAGCCCTAAAAGGAATAAGGGAAAAATCTACACACCACGTTCACATGTACTATGTTTCTTAACCTAATGGTTTGCATAAAGGTCTTGATATGGTCCTCAGCAAGGGATCTATCATCTAGATTGAACTTTGGGATCCACTTCTCAGGATTCTTAGGTAGCTTGTGTTGCTTCCCAGGGACAAAGACAACATCCTGGTCTAGCCAAGGTCTGTTTAATTTCTCTGCTATTGGTGCTTCTTTGAATGAACAAGGGTCTGAAGATGTATTACTATCTTAGGAGTCCTCATATGGTGATGAAGATGAAGAAGGTGGTGTAGGTGGTTTTCCACCATGCTATAAGTTGGGATGAAGATCTACTTGATGTTTTTCTACCTGATCAAACAATTGATCTCTTTGAATCTCAGAAATCTCTCCCTATTCAGTAGTGTTTTGAGTGTTTGTGTTAACAGGTGAGTTATTAGTTGAAAGAGGTAAGGACCATAGTGTCTCTAAGGCTTCTTAACGCTTCATTCCTCTCCTCTACCCTAGCAATTATATCATGTGTTCTCTTTCTTAATTGTTCAAGGGTGAGGTTTCCCCTCACTAGTAGAAAATGAGAAATTAATGACTAAGAAAATTACTAAAACCAGGTTATAAACGACTATTTTTGACTCGGTGACTAATAGTAGCAAATTTCCACTATCTTATAGCTAGTCATCAATAGCTTGACTTAGTAGTCATTGATTTAGTCATTGATAGACAATGATTTAGTCATTGATAGATAATGCTTTAGTCATTGATAGTCAATGATTTAGTCATTGTTTTATTCATTTATAGTTAATGATTTAGTCATTGATTTAGTCACTAAGTTAGTCATTGATTTAGTCACTGATTTAGTCATTGATTGCAACCATTAATGACCAAATATAGGACTAAATAAACTACTAGATGTTAACATATTAATGACTAAGCTAAATACGAATAAGATACGGGAAATTAGCTACTAATAGTCGTATATATGCGAATTTAGTCGTTTTTGTAGTCACAAATTTATGATAGGGCACGGAGGAATCGAACCACCAACCTCTTGCCTATAATTAGGCAAGCTCTCTACCATTGAGCTAGCACCCTTTAAGAGGTTGTTATTTCTTAACAATGATGATATTCAAACAAATTTATTATAGATATCAGTCTACAAACTACATAATCATTACTATTACAACTTACCAGTAACTAGTATTTATGATAAACTAATTCCTGAGAGCTATGTACAATTTTCCTTGTAACTAAAGCTAATAAAAATACTACAAATACTCTTACCAAATAGATTTAGTGATGAGTACCTCTTCCAATTCTTCATCACTATCATTCTCATAGTCCAAAGAAGAGTCCTTCCTGAAAGGATTTCAAAGCCCAATGACATCACTGCATCGAAAACAAAGAGTCAAAAATAAAACTTTCCCTCTTGTCTACTGCAATATTAAGAATCCATGAGCTTCAAGGTGTTTCAGATGTTCCTCATCATGGGCTATAAAAATTAAAACACAACTTGTTGCTTTGATAATTAATAAACTTAAAATTATGCAAAGTATATTCACCTTTTCTTTGAGAAGGTTCCATAATAAGCAAGTCTATGGTTGTGATCAAACTGCAAAAGATTTCTTCTCTTATTGTGAAGCCTATTTTATTCTAATCAAACTACAAAAGTTTTGGTGTGGGGTTATATTTACAAGTACAAAGTTTAAGGTTCATGAAGAATTGTTCAAAACCTACCATTAGTACAGCATTATAACGTAGGATATGTTTCTGCGGGAGGATAGAGGTAGGGGAGAGCTGATGGTAAGAGTAAGAGAGGGTCTGACCTAGCTAATTTAAAGAAAAAAAATCTAAATCTTGGTTGAATAGAGATTGAATAGTCTCTTAGTAAGGGGTAATGTGTTGGTGAGTGAGTGTAGTGCTAAGGCCTTATATTTCTTTTCTCTTAGGCATCGATTTTGGAAAGTGATGCTAAGAAGTCACCAAGATGGCCAAGGGATATTTGACAATCCTACACAACATTGGTAATGTCCCAGTGCAACTTAGGGACATCCCTTGTGCAGTGTTATATCTTAAAATATAGGCTCATATAAAAATGGTTATCTCTTGTATTTAGATCCAAACAAATAAGTCTATATCCATAGATAACAAACTTGGAAAAATACAAAGGATTAAAATGGCCGTATAAAAGGAAACAAAAGCTATAAATGCCATATTAGCAAGAGATAAAACACAATTATTAAAAGAAAATTACTAATATCCAACAAAAAAAGAAGACAAAACTCACCCTTGGCCTTTGAAGGAACCAAAAATGTGCTTCCCTTTGAAGTACTCTGAAATCCTTTCACCTTTGGGCCAAAAGAATTATTAGATAGTCCATTAATATTCAATAATTCATGTCCATTTGTGCTTTCCAAAACATCTTGTCCATTTTCCCACTCCCTCTGCAATTTCCTAGACGATGCTAAATTAGGAGTGGAATAATGGCTTGATCTTTCTATAGAACCTTCTGATCTTGCAATTAAAAATATTGACTGCTTTCTATTCTGAGACTTCCATGAACTTGATATTTCCTTTAACATCCCATTGCATTTATCAGTCTCAACAAGGAGAAAATTTGCTAAATTATGAGGACTATTTAATACACTATCATCTGAATCAAAATTCAAAGACAATATGTTTGAAATTATACTGTTTTCTCCAACATTTGAGCCATTCATATAAACTTCTAGAAGGATATTACACACCAAATTCTCCAAGCATTCTAGCTTTCCAGAACTGGCATTAGAATCTCTAGCAATTTCTACTTTCTCGGGAATTTGAAAACCAGTACTTGTACTTCTATCGGTTGCATCTATCATAGACTCATTTTCAAAATTTTGGATAGAGCTTGTACTAGTTTTTCCAGCTTTTGAAATTGATCTTTCCTCTAACATAGGCTCATTTTAACAATTTTGGATAGAACCTGCACTAGTCTTTTCAGTAGTTGAAACTAACACGTACTAGTATTTCTAGCTTCTGAAACTGATCTTTCCTCTAACATAGGCTCATTTTCAAAATTTTGGATAGAACCTGCACTAGTCTTTTCAGCAGTTGAAACCAATCTTTCTTGTGCTTTATGATCAGTAACTCTAAAGCTATCACTGTAACCATTAAGGGTGCAAGTATTTACATAATTTTGATGAAGAGAACAATCTAGTGAAACCAGTACTTGTAATTCTATCGGTTGCATCTAACATAGACTCATTTTCAAAATTTTGGATAGAGCTTGTACTAGTATTTCCAGCTTCTGAAATTGATCTTTCCTCTAACATAGGCTCATTTTCACAATTTTGGATAGAACCTGCACTAGTCTTTTCAGCAGTTGAAACTAATATTTCCTTTTCTTTATGATCAATAACTCCAAACATGTCACCGTCACCATTAAGGGTGCAAGTATTTACATACTTTTGATGAAGAGAACTAATATCCAACAACAAAAGAAGACAAAACTCACCCTTGGCCTCTGAAGGAACCAAAAATGTGCTTCCCACTGAAGTACTCTGAAATCCTTGCACCTTTGGGCCAAAATCATTATTAGATAGTCCATTAATATTCAATATTTCATGTCCATTTGTGCTTTCCAAAACATCTTGTCCATGTTCCCACTCCCTCTGCAATTTCCTAAATGATGCCAAATTGGGAGTGGAATAATGGCTTGATCTTTATATAGAACCTTCTGACCTTGCAAATAAAAATCTTGACTGCATGCTATTATGAGACTTCCATGAACTTGATATTTCCTTTGACATCCCATTGCATTTATCAGTCTCAACAAGGATCAAATTTGCTAAATTGTGAGAACTATTTAATACACTATCATCTGAATCAAAATTCAAAGACAATATGTTTGAAATTATACTGTTTTCTCCAATATCTGAGCCATTCATATAAACTTCTACAAGGATATTACACACCATATTTTCCAAGCATTCTAGCTTTCCAGAACATGCATTAGAATCTCTAGCAATTTCTACTTTCTCGGGAATTTGAAAACCAGTACTTGTACTTCTATCAGTTGCATCTAACATAGACTCATTTTCAAAATTTTGGATAGAGCTTGTACTAGTATTTCCAGCTTCTGAAATTGATCTTTCCTCTAACATATGCTCATTTTCACAATTTTGGATAGAACCTGTACTAGTATTTTTAGCAGTTGAAACTAATCTTTCCTTTGCTTTATGATTAGTAACTCCAAAGTTGTCACCATCACCATTATGGGTGCAAGTATTTACATACTTTTGATGAAGAGAACAATATTTAGAACTATAATCATCCACTGAAAAATGGACTTTTCCATAAAGGGAGGCACCTCTGCTTCTGAAGAAATAGATTTAGAGAAACCTTCACCATATGGTTCTGCAAAGTGTTCTTCATAATTGTTTTGATACCTTTCATCAAATGGAGAACTTTGTAGACAATTCTCAGCATGGTTTCCTGGAAGTATTATATTGCTTTTATTTAGAGCAATAACATTCACTTCACTGTTGCTTTGAAAAACAGAGTTGCTTTGAGGGACAAAGATTGGAAAGCTATCTTTAGAAAGTCCAACACAGACAATACCAGATGACATTGAAGATGCATCTGTTCTTTCACTTCTTGTCATTTCAATGTGCCCACTACCTAGCTCATATGAACCCTTGTGTGTGTCAGAGGATGAATTCTTCAATAGACTTTTAAAACCTTCATGACTCCTACATTTCATAGTAGGATCAACTAAACTGGCATTCTTTCCATGGAAAGCTTCCCCAGTGGTATTTACACATGAATTTAATTTTATATATGTTCCACTCATTGACTTAGGTTTGGCATCAATATGTTTTTTAGATATAAATGTTGATGACTCCCCACCCTTATTGACCAACAGCTTGCCATGATCAGAAATCAACCCTGATGCCGCAGCTTCCACTGCCAAGGTAGGGAGATTTAATGTTGGAGACATTGAAAGTGAATGAGATGAAATTTTTTTAGGATTGGAGGAGCCCTAAATAGCTGGGGTCCTCATACTAAATGATTTTTCCTGTGCAACATGGGAGCCCCTGCAACAACCATTAATGTCTCAATATTCAGTAAGATATGTAATATTTCACCACAAACTTCTAAATCATATGGAAGCTTATGTTCACTAAACTTAATGTGTAATGTCACTCTGCACCAATCTAGGGGGGTGCTGGAAAACTAAACAAATATTCCATGACAACAAACAGATTTCATACCAAGACGCACTAGCTGGCAATACAACTGATCTTCCAGCAGCTCCACTGGCAAGGGAAGTCTCAGCACTACCTCCTGTGTTCTAGTTTCACATGGAAATATGAACATGTATATATTATTAGGAAATGAAAATGAAGCTGTGTATAAAGAATCTAGAAGACAATAACTGAAGTAAAACATAAGCTATCTAAAGAAAATACACATTAGCTTCTATACTAATGATTATTTAGGACTGAATCTGAAGCTATTAAATAATCTAATATGGAAGCATAGAAAAAGCTATCTGCACAGATATCAATAACAAATGCTAAAAATAATTGGATGGAAGTACAATATACTAAAATACTAAAGTCACTTACAGGAGCCAGTGATTTGCTCAATTTACTTGAAGAAGTTGATCCAAGCAAGGAAACCTCTGCCACTGGTGGAGGTAAACAAAGTCCCCAATGTTGTTGTGAAGGATTTGTAACATCATAGAACTTCTGAGTTTTGCTGCTAGAAAAATAGGACATAGAAAATCAAAAATCATAAAAGCTAAATGTGAAATATTTTTTAAAACAATTTATCCCAATAAAGAAAACTTTGTAAATTAATATAAATATATTAATAAGAATATTATGTCGAATGTTGCAAAATGAACTAAAAGAGATAACTGGGGCAACAATACAGTAAATATTACATCCCAAAACTAGTGTACAGATATACAAAGTAGCCAAGGCTGATGTCTGAAAATTTGTCCATTCCAATTTCCTCCAACAAATTTTACAAAATTTCCCCCCAAATGTCTCTTGAAGGCTTTCTTCACTATAGCAGCCAATCCCATCCATGTGGGGCCTTCCTCTTCCCATTGCTTCAAGCAATGAGGTCATCGTCACATAAATCTAGGATTCAAAGCATGGGATAAAGTGTGCAAGGGGGTGTTGAATTGGTTCCACATGTCAACAATGATTGTCATCACAACGCAAAATCTATATCAATGATTGTCAACACAACCTCTACAAAATCTACATCAAAAAATAAAAGCATAGGAACCCTCCTGTCAAATGGTTTCCATAGATTTCTCATCCATGGTATCCCTGCCATCATAAATCTCTCCCCAAAAAGGCTTGAAGTGTCTGCATTTCAAAGAAGCTCAAATGTTGGTGTTGTGAATTTTAGCAAAAGTCAATATTGATCCACCACTTCCCATCAATCACCAGTCTACACAGCACTCCTCTCTAAATTTGACTGTCTCCAAAAATACTAAATCTCACTCACCATATGCAATAATGCAACTTTCACCTATACAAAGCGATGCAATAGGAGGAAGTTTGAGGCACATCTTGTCTCAGCAACTTTCAACGACTCCAGCTTGAAGAATTGTCAAAAAAATGGCTTCAAGCTGATGATGGTTTATGATGGATTCTAGGGTTGTTATTGCATGATGGTTTATCAAAACTTTGGTTTATGAGTTTCCATGCATCAAATCAAAATGTTGTTTGGGTTATAAGGTAGGGAATTTTTTCTTCTACACCTAACTCCAAACAACCTCTAGATAGCTCCATTCATAAGAGGCATTATAAATAAACATCACAATTTAGAAAATTTGCTCCTTGTTGAGATTGATAAATGCAATGGGATATCAAAGGAAATATCAAGTTCATGGGAGTCTCAAAATAGCAAGCAGTCAATATTTTTAAATGAATATTAATGGACTATCTAATAATGCTTCTGGCCCAAAGGTGCAAGGATTTCAGAGTACTTCAGAGAAAGCACATTTTTTGTTCCTTCAGAGGCCAAGGGTGAGTTTTGTCTTCTTTTGTTGTTGGATATTAGTTCTCTTCATCAAAATTATGTAAATACTTGCACCCTTAATGGTGACGGTGACATCTTTGGATTTACTGATCATAAAGGAAAGGAAAGATTAGTTTCAACTACTGAAAAGACTAGTGTAGGTTCTAGTACAAACTCTATCAAAAATTTTGAAAATGAGTCTGTTAGATGTAGGTTCTATCCAAAATTGTGAAAAAGAGCCTATGTTAGAGGAAAGATCAGTTTTAGAAGCTAGAAATACTAGTACAGGTTAGTTTCAACTGCTGAAAAGACTAGTGCAGGTTCTATCCAAAATTGTGAAAATGAAACTATGTTAGAGGAAAGATCAGTTTCAAAAGCTGGAAATACTAGTACAGGTTAGTTTCAACTGCTGAAAAGACTAGTGCAAGTTCTAGTACAAGCTCTATCCAAAATTTTGAAAATGAGTCTATGTTAGAAGCAGGTTCTATCCTTGTTCAGAGATTGATGGTTAGTTTCAAAATTGTGAAAATGAGCCTATGTTAGAGGAACCTAAACTAGAACATTTCATCTTTAGACATCTTGTCTTATATGAAATCAGTTTTAGATATCACTGCTTGCTTAGAGACTATAATATCTCCTTAAATATTTTCAGATAGTAGGAGGACAAGAGATGTATCGCCTTGCTTCTTCAAGAGATACTTCACTTCTAGCAAAAAAATTTCATAGATAGAACTCCCTGCATTGCTAACTCAAACCTCATCATTTGTTACTTACAACCTCTAGATAGCTCCAATCACAAGAGGCATTATAAATAAACCTCCAATACTAGTTCTACCAGGCAGTATAAGCTTCGAGTCACACAAACAATGGATAGAAAGAAACTAAAAACACCCTTGAGAATATTAGCCTTGGGTACTATAATAGTTGACAATAGACCGTGTTGTTGGTATTGGGCTTCTTCCTTGAAGTCCCTTGAACCCTCACTCATTTTGATCTTTCGGGTTCTCTATAATTCAACAGTAAGAGTTTTTGCATTCTCCTTCCAGTCTTCTATTTCTTACATGAAGATAAAAAGGATGGTGAGGCAAGCATTGGAGATATGCAAATGAACCTTACTTGAAATGTCTATCCATTTGAATCAATGGAAATAGAAAAGCATATTGGTAATCAAATATTTATCATTTGATGAAACATACCCCAGAAACAAAAAAATTATTGCTAGTATGACTCCATAAAAGATCCAAATATGTCTTTGATACTTTTATATAGAAGTACTTACTTTTTCTTGTCAATGTCTGGTATGCCACTCTTCTTTGCCTTCTCAACAATAGCCTGCAAGATTTTAGGGGTAAACCGGTAAGACACTCATTTTCTAGCAAAAAATCTCAAGCAAGGTAGTAAAAAAGACCTATCCGCATTTATATCTACTGTATTATTTGACTGAGAAAATATTCATTAGCCTGACAAATAAAAGGATTTCTTAATATGGCATTAGTTCATGAGTTTACATGAATTCTATCAGGGTACTTGTTACGGATTCATCCTACCTCTGATTTCCTCCTCTCTATCACAAATACCAAAGACATTAGTCATAACTTATATTCTTAAAAGAAATTAAAGCTTTCAGAATATTGAATGCAGAACAAAACAAAAACCTCTATATACAAAGGAAAAATCCATATCGAAGCTAGATGGCATTTATTGAAAGCAATTAATTTTAAAGAATATACTTTAGTAATGTAATATTTTATTTACTTCAAACTTTAGGAAGAAGCTTTGCAAGACCCTGAACATTTTTCACCTAGAATTGAAATAGCAGCACTAACAATAGCAAAAATCAACCCTGAATTGGAATGATAATTGTTTAGTATGTATACAAGATGAATTTACACCATTGTATTTTAATAAAATAAATACCCTATAAAATAATCTACTAGATTTAGTAGATAGTATTTTTCAATACAATCTACTAAACCATTTTGTTTTTGTGGCTTGCTCCAGTCTATAGACTTTCCTTGCACCTATTTTTCCATTGCAATAAAAGGCTGCAATATATCATACCTACACTTTTGTATTATGATCAGAATAATTTTATAATAAATGACCAGATATCAGTTGGAAGTTGCTAGAAACTACTCAACAACATTCTCAAAAGAAGTTGAACATAAATGCCTGCCTAATAATCAAGAGAAGAATGCCATAAATGTCCAAGGCTTACTTGAAATCTCTTGGTGACTGCTAGTCATTATCTATAATCTGCTAATGTGGCATGAGCTAACAAAATCAAAATAGGTCATCTCTAAATAACCCCCATTTATTTTTGGAGAAATGCATTGGCATGTATAAAATGAGGGAAAGATCATTAAAAAGATAGGATCTATTGATGGCTAAGTCATTATTTCCTTATGAAATGTGATGTTAGGATTATACCTTTTAAATAGAATAAATAGTTGAACCTGGTTACTACCACTTTATAGGGAGAATCTACAGAAAGAGGCAAATTATCACAACACAATCAATATTCTATTACTCTTTAGAAAATTTCCATGATACTGATGTTGAGCTAGCGTTTTCCTCCTCTGTTGTACCTAGATCCTACTACACCCTCATTTATTGTTAGTTGTACTTAGATCCTACATTCCCTTTGAATATAGACAGTTGGTTGCACTCTCAAGACCCATTGACCTTTTTGTTGGTCATTTGTTGTATTAAGAAAGATATGACATCTATAACATCCATCCTCATTTAATTCCTAAGGAATCACCCACAGGCCTATTAAAAATAGTGGGGCTGTATAAACAAAATGACATACAGAAACAAAGTGACTACAAAGAGAGGGAGATAAAGTGCAAGAGTTAAATATAAAGTTGCAAACCTTTAAGAGGTATAGGAGGATGCATACCTAGAGGATGTTCCTTCTTGAAGTTATTCTTTGCCATTTCTAAATGTCCTTGTTTATAGATTGACTTCCTCTGTCCAAAGCAACCAATTTCACCTTCCTGTAAAACAAGCATAGGAATGAAAATAAGTAAAATGCACAAAACATGCAAAATTGCAAATCATTAAACATTTTCCTTGGCTTGTGAGCATGACAAATACATCCGGTGATTGAGACTTCCAGCTGATTGCGAAATATATCATCCATGGGTACATAGGTAAGAAGGTATCAGTAGACCTAAGGACCTAAGGACCTAAGGACCTATATTACAATCCAAGGCACTCAAAGCATGACCCTTTGAACAAGATACAGTGGCAGGGCTATGGTCCCATGATGACAAGAGACCCATCTATGGTCCCCTTCCAAAACTATATTGATATATGATATACAAATAAGAGCTAGGAAAGGCGTGCCCATTACAAAGGTATATGGTGGTGATATGGTTCCTTATTTCATTTATATGCAGTACCCATTAGAACACTTTTCTCTTTTTCTAGGTTTTACCTTTCTATTTTCAACCTTGCTTGTTGTCTAGCAATTTCAGTATGTAAACATACACCACTCAAAGAAATTATTTTGTTTACATCATGAACAACAACTAAAAACAAGAGGATATTGCAGAAATAGATGCACTTAAATAGTCATTTTGAGTTTGCAAATGCTAAAATAAATTAGTTCACGATGAACAATAGGATCTAGAATTTGTCAATAACATTGTGTTAACTATCTGACTAATAGTTTCTCCAAGTAAGGAAATGCACTGATGCAATAAATAGTTAGTACATATGACCTAAAGCCCAACAAAACAAAATTGGCCAAGCATACATTAATGATATCTATATAATTCTTTAGTAAAACATCATCATCACTTAGAACTTGGAAAGGAAAACCTGCAAGACATCAATGCAAATGCTGAATAGACCTTTTGACAGGTAATTTCAATGTACTTGAAAGTCTAAGCTGTTGAAATTCTCTTAAAATCCCAATAGGTAATATATGTGTGCCCTGTTGTCTCCTTTCACACACCTAGATCATGTGGCAGAAATCTTCAAGCCACTCGGTGTGTCCTTGGGGGCAAGTCTCGAGTCAAGGATGTCACCTTGTTCTTGACTCCTCCATTTAGGCTCAACTCCTAACGAAGCCAAGTGGGGTATACCCTATTAAGTTACTAAGGATGATTTCTTAGTGTGATGATGTTAAACTGAATCAGTTACTTCGGAGTTTGAATATTTTAACTATAGACAATTAAAGATGACGAGATACGAAAATAAACACACGAAAGCACAAAGCTGATACACAATATATATATGAAGCAAAAATGACCAATGCCTTAAAATGGAGTCAAATCAATAAGATCAATGTGCTTGGAGTGAATGTTTTGTGATTGCATCTTGGTATGTTTTAAGTTAAAATTGAAGTATGAGTTGATTAAATTAGGCACAGGGGGGACTCCAGATATACCCGAGAGTACTTGGAGTATGTACAAAACTAAACCTTCACGGCTACCCGCAAGGAATATGTGGGATGAAATGGAGTCTCTGGGGCTATTGTTTGTAATGCACCCATTAGGGTGTGACAGAGATCGATGCCCCGAGGTTACTTTTCAGAAGTTCCTGCTTCCTTTGGGTATTTTGCCACCGTAGAGGTTTGATCTAGGTGTTGGATTTTCACCTGATGGTTTGTCAATTGGGGAGAGTGAGTCCTAATTATGCTAGTCACCCAAGTGCTTTTGATACAACTTGACTGATTGGACGAACCACAGCCAAGTGTAGAACATACACACTGGACTCTTGTAAATTTTAATAAGTTTTAAACTGAGTGTTCTTGTTTAAAAGAAAACCCTCCAAGAACCTCTTTTGATCCAAGTGGATCTCAATCGGGGAATCAAGGAGGGGTTAATTTTATAATTTCTGATAAACAAATGATAGAAAAAATAAAAAAAGATACAAAATTATCGTTTCTTAATTAATCGTACCACGAATCTCTTTCCCCTTTCGGGTCAATCGGGAAATCGTGGGGTAAGTATTATGATTACTTAGAAATGTAAGATATGGAGTATGGAATTAATAATGAAATATATTATACTACCCTGCAAATTAGATCAATTCTAGTTAAAAAATAAATAAACATAAAGCGATGAAAAGGACACCGACGCAAATCCCCCCAAGGGGGATGGGGAATGGGCTCGAAAGAGCCTATTCCAAAAAATGATTTTATTTATTATTGGTTACAGAATCAGCACACTGAAATTATCAGAAACTTATTGGTCCTTATAGAGGATGAAACCAAGATTTTACAACTATGGAAAAATTTTGAGTTTTTAATGAAAAGGGAGACCCCTGGAGGGATTTGAACGCTCCTGAGACCACTTCGGACAGCAGATTATTTTCCTTTATGTAATACCTTCTAAAATACAGCGAGCATATTATAATAACATACACCCAAAATTACTTTAAGAGTACCTTTGGATCAGCCTACTTTATCTGACAAAAAATGAAGTTAAAACTAGCTAAACAGGCAGAAAAGGAACCAAGGAAAGCAATATTTCCTTGGGATATTGGATTTCTGTTTGTGAAGCCAACAAATATGCACTGATATTGCATAATATTGAATTTTATAACAGTGAAAGGAAATCTAATGCATGCGATCTACAAATTTCCTTTAAATTTTCATGCAGAAAAGACGATTTCCCTACAACTAGATCTAGGATGCTTATGAAACCTTTTTTAAGTGAAATATATAGGATATGAGCTATGAAATATCATATATATGTATATTTTACTTTTATGAAACAGATCCAAATGAAATCACAGATATGAACTAAAAAAGTAACCGGGTAAAGTGTTGATTTTGAGGGAGGAAGAAGAGGAGAAAAGTGTTGTTTTCCTTGAAGATCCACAGTGGAGATTTTAGGTGGAATTTCAAGGGACTATGCCTTTTGGAATGTTTTGAAGAGAATGAAGAAACAAACTAGATCGGCATCCTCTCCAAAGTATGAACCTGCAACTCAGCTGAAATCAAAGAACTTGCCAAGAAACTTGTGAGATCCGATTAGTACATACAAAGAGATTCAAGATAACATGCATATAAGCTTATAGTACATGCTAGATATAGATCTCTAAACATGCATCAAAGGAGAGTGACAATCAAGAAACTTATTGAAAAACACCTTTCCTATCATGATTGTAATAAGCTAATTACCAATCTTAACCATAGATCTACAAGAAATTAGCAAAAAATGACCACAAATACAGGTTACCTCAGTAAAACAATGGCAATAATCATCCACACATTTAATGGCACCACACCGTATTGCCTCCAAAGCTTTTCTTTATTTCAAATGAAGAATTACAACAATACAATAGAAACAGCACCTCAATCCCAGTTCTAACTAGCTTGGAAGAGGAGGTTGTGCCTGGATATATACAAATTACAAGCCATCTATCCCAGGGGGGTGCAATTCCTCATGGAATCAAGTGAAATCAACTGATGGAGAGTTCATCAATGCAAGAACTGAAGCTGGACTGAGCCTACTTATCAACCAGGGGCTTGATTGAGGTGACACATCAACCCATACACCGACAAATCGGCCCACAGAGCATCCAGGAGAGTCCACACATGTGGAGGAGAGAGAGAGGGCACAATTCCCCATGAAGACAACTGTAGATCAACTCTAGATTTGATTTGATCCCCTCCTTCAGTCAAGGATTTGTCAGATCTAGTCAATCTGCTCTAGATCTGATTGATTTCAGTCAAATCGGTTGAGTATCCACTGATTTATTGATTTTGGATTTGCTCCATTATTCATCAATTTATTAATTAAAATAATCAATAATTGATTTTTGGGGCTTTCTGACCTAGGTGATGGAAGATCGATCAAAACTTAGGAAAAAGTGGGTCCATGGGTTTACATGGTGCTCTTAGATTGAAAATGAGCACCTACATGACTGAAACCGATTATTTGGCCCACTTTTATTACAAAATCAATTTTTCGAATTAAACTATTAAAAAATAGCCTAAGTTTTGGAAAAATTAAATTTTAATAAAAAACACTGAAAAAACTAAAAAATTAAAAAATTAAAAAACACCTAGGGGGACTTAGACATGTTCATATGACTCAAAAATGATGTCTAGCATGTCTATACATTGACACATAGACTCTAATAACCTCAATAGGCCTAAATTCCAAGCTGACCACCCCAACTTTGGAGGTATGGAGCGAAAAACTCAGAAATTATCAGTTATTTGTTCAACAACCAATAATAACCAAGGGAAAAAACACCCTAGGCCAATCGGATTGACAAATAAAGTATAAGAGACCGATTCTTTTACAGACACTATCATGCTAGAACATTTATTACAATTCCCCCATGGGGTATGAACATGTGATATGATACAACAAGCACTTCCCAGAAGTACTTCCACAGGTCTTCTGAAGTCCGAACAAGTTATCCTTGTCTGGTTCACCAGGCTCACTTGATAAAAAAACCACTAAGTACAACTTAGGTGGTAACATGCCCCATCAACCTTAACTGGCACATGTTAAGGAAAACTAACTATAGTTAGTTAAGGGCCACTGGAATCATGATTTTTCAAAGCACAAAAGCACAAGACATAGTATTTTGCACACAGCTGACTTGATTTCCTATTGCATATTATATTTTAACACATTTATAGTTCCTATTTCTTTTTAAAATTGTACACTGAAGATAGATTGTATCTCTAGGAAGAAATATCTCACCTTATAATAGATATATCTTATCTCGAAACCATCTATCCTATCATATTTTGACCCTAATACTTTTATCAAAGTAGGTTTCCCAACTAAAATGGTCATTACCTCTTTAACACCCCTGTCCAACAACCATTTTATTTTCTTTTACGCCAAGAATCTTCCTAAACCTCTAAAACTACTCCTTGCTCAATGCTTTCCTGAAGATTTCAGCAAGATGAACTTCAGTCCTGTAGTGTGCCACTTCAACTTTTGCTTTTTGCACCTAACCCCCTAAAAAAGTGATAATGGATCTCAATATACCTAGCCCTTGCAGAAAACATCATATTTTTTCTTAGTTAAATCACACTCTCATTGGCACAGTAGATGGGTGTGCCTTGACGTTGTTGAAGGTTAATGTCACAAAGAATGCTCCTTCACCATATCACTTCACAAATGGGTATAACTACTGCTTTGTATTCTGTCTTTGTGGAGATAAATTAAACAGTTGGTTGGCTTCATAAAAATCCATGAAACTACTCCTAATTCCATGCTGAGAGAGCAACCTCTGGTGGATTCTATTTCATTGATGGAACATGTAGCCTGCCCAATCACAATCTATGTACAGGACCAAGTTGAAGTCACGACCTTGTGCATGTTCAAGGCCAACAGAGTTTCTTTGAGGGACAGAGATTGGAAAGATATCTTTAGAAAGTCCAACATAGACAATACCAGATGACACTGAAGATGCATCTATTCTTTCACTTCTTGCTATTTCAAAAGGGCACTCACCCAGAAGACAACTGTTTTCACAGCTGCTGCATGTTCTTGCGTAGACTGTTCAGAAGTTGGTGAGCCCTTGAGTTCACCAATAGATGAAACTATGTCTAGAGCACCTTCAACAATTTTCTTGACCTTTTCAATTATCATTGGATTCATGTTTCCCTCTTCTGGTGCATCACCATTTGCACCTTCATAATTATCATATTTACTGCATGAATCTTTTTCCATGTTATCATGTTGTCTTCCATAGGGTTCTAACAAAGAAAAATGACAGATATTAAATATGAACTCTTGCATAGCCTCAAGCTAACTCAGCTTACTTAATCCTCTACATGTAATTTCTTTTAGTGCAACTTAGTATCTCAAACATAAAAGGAAGAGTTAGTACAGTAGTCTCCAAATGCATTCAAACATTTGAAAAAACAACAAAAGGGATCAAAAGTAATACTATGTAGCACTATACATGTTCTTCAAAGTTCAATGTCCAATAATATATATAATTTCCCCAAATAGAAATAATACTTCTAATGACTACAATACAACATATCTATCAGATAATACCAATAAAGTAATCACTTTCAAACCAACATATAAAATAAGGATGAGATATGGAGTTACCCAACAACATTCAACACCCTTGTATAAGAAATCCAACATTCAACACCCTTTTTTTATAACGGAGTCTCGGGTATGTGGACCTACTATGGGGTATGGCAGGGTATGGCAGGAGATGTACCCTAGGAGTACCCAAGTACCCCGTATAGGTATGTGTACCTACCCCTAGGTACGGGTACCCTATAAACATAGCTTAAAACATAAGTATGATCTGCCAAACACTTGGGGATTTTGTCTCTACGATCTTGCAAAGCTATCTTGAATGTTCACAGAAATATTGATGTATAGCAACAAGAATGTGCTTACAGAAGCCATTCACAGAAGTCTTGAAATATAGCTAGATAGTAATTCTATAGTCGTGTTCCATATACCAAATGAATAGGAAAATCCACCTCATTTCCTTCCAAACAATCTATTACTTCAACTACCAAAAACTTGTATTTCTCAAATCATGGAAAGATAAAAACAACTATGTCAAAAAGGGTAAACATATCCTGGTCTTGGTGATAACTTCCCAGGTTTGTGCACTAGTACATATTTAATAGTAGATAAAGCCAAATAATATGTTATACAAATTCATAGTACTAAAACAATGTAAGTCTCATCAATTTATAAAGGCTGAAACAATTTCAAGGAGTGATTGACTTCCATGACTTGGAAATGGCGTTTCAAATGTGCTAATTTACCCAGTTGCAATTTACATATGTACTGAATTTTGAGGCGATTATTGGTCACAGTTTGTACTATTGGTTAGAAACCAAGACTTGTGCATTTGTCCTATTTACAATATAATAGGATTAGGGTTAAAAAATCAATGGTAGAAAGCCTATGGTGTGACTTGTAATAGTGCATCAGCCGGAAACAAATTGACAAAATAATTATTCTAACTTCTAATTAAGAAAATGAAATGCAAAGCCACCTTTGAAAAGCTGTCATATGTATTATGAATAACAGAGTTGCACCTAAAAAGTAGCGATGATTGATTTGCAGAATTATTTGGGTCAGTAGGGCTGCCAAAGCTAAATAGTGGGGTCTAAGCTTTTGAAACCGAAATATTAACAACTTGATCAGAGTACAGACCCATCTAAACCTAGGTCTAATAAGCACCTTGAGGCTGCATATCTCAAGTTACAATGTATTATATGTTAACCATTTATGTGATGTCTTATATGTCAACCATTTATGTGAACTCCAAATATGCATCCTTGAGCTTTGCATGCATATCAAATTATATTATAGATGGGTCTCTGTTAGTTTCCATATTCAATGAATGCAATGCACTATCTAGATTCATGGTAATAACTTTTTGTAAAGGCAGACTAGTTGTGAAGGAAGACTGGTTGTGAACCAGTGTGATTCTCTTGTCAAAAATCAGTCCTAGACATATATCAATAAAAAAAAAATTAGGATAAACAGATATAGATGTTATAGTAGTGAAAAAGCAGGAATTTATCATTGTTTCTTTAGATGAAAATAAAGATAGCATATGAGAACCCAAACCCAATCATCACTTTGGGATGTCTTGTCAGACTCATCGCCAAAAATGTTATCCAATTCATTCTGAAATGATAAGCTGCAACTGTCATCATATGAATCTGAACCATCGACATAAACAAATTTTGAGCCATCTTCTTGCTCTGATAAAGCAAGGTTTTCTTCATAAGCAGTAGTTGTTGCCTTACATTTCTTCTTCTTTCCTGTGTTCTGCTTCACTTCATTAGCAGTCGTATCTGCATTGTGCTTCTTTCCTTTCCTGTTCTCTTCACTTCATCTGCAGTATCCTTCTTCTTGGGGTTTTTATGCTTGTTGCTGCCCCAATTTACTTTGTTTTTGTCTGCAGAAGGTATTCTTACTCCCTTCATTCTTAAAACAACAAAAAAATTTAGGTAGGAGTGAAAGAGCACTAAATCTATCAATGAAATACCAAAGAAATCATGGCTCATTAGCTTTTTAATTTAAGAAGAATGGCCATACTTACATGCAAGACATAAATGATATCACCTAGCTATAAATTTAATATCAATTTCAGAAATACAGCCAGAGAAATATTTTACTGTACACTCTTCCACCCAAACACACTAAAAAATATAACCACCAACATGATCTAAATCATATAGGGAATTACAAAAAGGCCACAACCATTGTGGTATAATGGTCGCTAACCAATCAATGGCTTCAGCGGAAGGCACCAATTAATACAAATGTATGGAATTGTGGCCCATTTAAAGAGGATATATATAGAGAGAGATAAAATGCATTTGGGTTTCCATGAAAATCTTGGAAGAGGGGGCAGGGATAATAATATGGCATTCAATCTTCTTCTTTCTTCTACCTAGTTTCACCATAGTCAAGTATGCAGGAGGATAATTCACCAACATTTCAACATCTGCTCAAATGATTTAGTTTAAAGTCTGCAATTTTAGTACATAACCTAAATGAATAAACTCCACAGAATCCATTATTCCTCCCTTCATTCTTAAAACAACAAAAAAATTTAGCTAGGAGTGCAAGAGCACTAAATCTATCCAATGAAATACCAAAGAAAAGAATCCCATCTCATTATCTTTTTTATTTAAGAAGAATGACCATTTAAGATAAATGTGAAAGCATAAAAACCATGGAAAATAAACTGGGGGTGCCGAGAAGAGATTTCCTTTTACTTTTATGAATTTTCTGATTGTCTTGCATGCACATTTGTATATAATGTTAAAAACCAAGCTATAATATGAATTCAAAACTATCCCATTGATTTATTTATCATGTGTCTCATTTCTGATTGTGTTGGTGTCTAAACCACCTCTCCCAAAATATGACACTATTGCCTCTTCATCTTTTCCATTCAGAGCATACCCTGCAATAATATCGCTTCACAAAACCACATTCCATTTAGGGATATTGTCAAACACTTTCCTTGCATCCTCAACAATAAGAGGAACAGGAACAACAAACATGATATCCCCACATTCTTTGAGGACTGCAATGAGCAACAACAACACCGTGCAATGATCAATTACCCCCAAACGTGAAATGAAAGCAAGCAAACACATGCATGGAAACATTAAAATATCTCATTTCCTTCTTTGTTTTCCTCGATAACTGTTGGTTTTATTTCTCACATTGAATTTCCCAAGTTTTCCTGGACAACTCGTGCTTCATGCTTGCAAGGAGATTCAATCCATTTCAACTCCACCACATCCACAACAACCAAAAAAAACCATGAATAAAAAAAACACAATAAGTAATCAAGAAAAACATAGAAGAAAACAAACCTAAAGGTCTAAACATTGCTTCCATTCTGGAGGTAGTGGAGACTCAACGTGAAGCTCAATACCAATATTTGACAGTTTCAATTAATGTCCACCGACACCAATCTCATCACAAAGTTTAGAATTTCCTGAATTCTAACTCCATTTACTCTTCTTAGATGCGTCTTCAAGCATCTTCTTATAAACCCATTATAATCCTGGCACATTATTAGCGTAATAGTGCTCGCTCTCGACCTGCACCTTAACCCACCTCACCTGTCCTTTCTTTTCTAGGGAATGTTTTTTTAACACACCTTTGCCTCTTTTTCTTATGTTGGATCAACAAGTGAACTGTCTATGCTCCTTCCTCCACTTATGACTAAAATCGGTCAATTTATGGAACTGGGTGAAGTTAGCTATTGCTCTATAAGGAAAGAGACAACTCAGCTCTTCCCAGGAGTTTGCCAAACCCCATAACAGATGAGCAAAATTGAACCTACCATATATTTGACTTGTCATCTTGAATTATGAATCTCCTCATGTCTTAATTTTTCCTTTGTCTACATGATCTCCAGCCCACCTTGTCATCTACTCGCCTCTAAGTTTAACTGCTCTGTATTTATATCTGTTTTCGCTGGTACTTTTCCTTTCCTTTCCTTTACCTTGTTGCCTTTCCCATCTTTGCAGCAAGTTATGGGGTATTTATTAGCCTAATTTTAACTACTCTCAATTTATATATGTTTTCGCTGGTGCTTTTCCTTTCCTTTACCCTCTTTCCTTTCTCATCTTTGCAACAATTTATGGGGTATTTATTAGCTTATTGCCTTTCCTGTCTTTGCAGAAATTTATGGGGTATTTATTAGCCGAGGAGATACCTGCGTGTTATAAGTTTTGTTATAAGTTTTATCAGGTGACATAACATCTCTCAGATCTCAAATCCAGACAGATTACTTCTAAATCTAGTCCTCTTATCCTAAGTCTTCAATACCATAGGGTAGGGTTGTGATTCGTATAATGGGGCAAGGGTTTCTTCTTGGTGGCCACAACCTCGGCACATTCTTTCCCTGCCCTATAAATTCTCTGATACTCCTCCTAGCCAAAAAATTGAATGAAGCTTTAACTTCATTGCATAAAAACCCTCAACCGTGATCTACAATCAACCCTCTAAAACTTCCAAGCGTCGGCTAAAGTTACAATCTCTTCATTGTTGCATAGTAGAATGCACCTAGCTTCTCTCAGTAAAAACATTTAGGGAAAAAGCAGGATGGGATTAAGTTTCCTGCATTCCTAATAGTCCAGATATTTGCAAATGTGAGGGTATGTCTCGAAATTATATCAGCAACACCAGCATACAGAGGATGGATGAAAATCCCCACTGCCATATTCATTATTACCAAAATAAAAACAGACCCTTAGCAAGCTACTATCCCCAATTTAACCAAACCATCCCAATAATCAAGCTAAAAACATAATCTAACTCAAGCATCTAACCCAACCAATTAAAAAGATCAAAATAAAAAGAACATAAGCTTGAAAATATATTTCAACAAAAAAGGACAGAATTTGAGCAAGAGGAAAATGAGATCTATCATCCAAAGGAATTATGCTTTGGCCTCTAAATCAATGCAAGTCATCATGCAGAATAGGTGGCATAGTTTCACCTACATCCTAATATTGTAGAGTGGTTCAGAAAAAACACGTTATAGATATTAGAATGGGAGTGTAATCCTGAATCCTTTCTATATTTTGATATGCTCAGTCAATCCAAGACAATCAATTCCATGGAGGATAGGTAAATCCCATGGCCAACAAGAGACCATTGGGTAGTAGAGAATGGAAAGGGATACTGTGCATCTTACTGAAGCACCAATTTGGTCTTGTGAAATAGTATCCACATCCATATGTAAGAGGTTTCAAGTTCTAACTAAAAATACATTGACAAATAAGTTAATGCAGGGTAAAATACCCAATGTATAGGATTCTCATAAGTCACTATGAAAGCAAAAATGATTTATATGCAAGATATTCATTCTTCACTCTAATCCTTGACAATTTTCATCATTAATTTTCCAAAAGTAAAAAAACCACAGTAATAAAAAATAAAATGAGTTGCTTGTTTACCATACTGGAAAATAATAGATATCAAGGTTACCTCACCAGCAAGGCTATATTTTTCACATCCAATAGCATGAAGCGATGCTTTGCCAATACTTTCCTTCGTCCTTGACAACGTCTCTAGCATTCCTTCAAAATTATACCTGACAATTGCTACTTCTGTATCCCCACTAAGTGTCCCTCCAACTGATTTTATCTCTGATCTTATTTTACCTTCTTCACTTGATTCCAGATCCATCGTATTTGGAAAACCCCACTGTTGCACATTAAATCTGGGACTTCATGATTCTATTTGGGAAATGGCATCCTTTGTATCCTCAGTTGACTCACCATATAACTGAAGTTGGAGTGGTGAATTGTGATATGAACTACCTCCTCGGATTGGTGAAGGACTGGAAATAAACGGAATAGGATTCTCAGTTTCTTCAATTGAAACAGAATGTGGCAAAGATACAGAACATGCTTGTTCTCGCTTAGCTAGTGCAGTTTCTATAAGATGCTTCATAGATGTAGATGGGGTAGCAATGTCAAAATCATTTGACATAGTTCTGAATTTCACTTCTTTTGCAACATCATACCTGTAACATAAGCGAAAATGATAAGAACAACAAAGGAAGGACAATGTGAACATTAATAAGTGGGCATCTAAATATAACAACAAAAGGTAGAAAACTGTAATTTGAAATGCAATTGAATTAATATAAGACTTACACTTTTCTGAGCTTGTTTGATTTTTCTAAATGCAACTCTATAGATACTGACACACAATCCAATTTAATTATTGCAGTACCATTTATCTTCAAATTAAATTTTGATGAACCTGTCACCTTTTTTGATGAAGGTTTAGTGCCAGATTTTATAGTGGAAACTTGCTCATGCTTGTAAAAAGACAACTGCTTGGCTAATTTCCCTTGGTTAAAATTATCTTAGCTAGATTTCCCATGATATTTATTAAGGCCTCTTCTATTTTTCATTGCTAAGTTCACACAAGATTTCTTCACCCTGATGCCCTTTGACTTGTATTCATATTTCTCAACCTCACCCTTTTGAGCAACACAATCGTTGATAGGATTTGTACTGGTTGAATTGACTTTCCTTGAATCTAAATTGAAGCATCTTGCTTCTTTGGAGAAGGAAGTACTGGTGCAGTCACGCTCTATATCTTTTGTTCTTCCATTTTTGGATCAGTCAATGATTCAGTAGACATGTTAGCATGTGCACTCCTCTCATCCTTATCTCCAATATTCCATTTATACATATTCTTAGAGGAAATTGAATCTTCAAACCATGGATCCATATGCTTCTCCTCTACCCATTTAGCAGGTTCTAAAGAAAACCTTATAAAGGATTAATATGAATCTGAAGACACCACAGGTTTCTTATTGCCTCCTATTTCTATTGCTTCTTTTTGGATCAATGTGTCTACTTTGACACATTCCTTATTTCCCTTAACTTACTTCTTGTCATTGTCATCCTGTCCAGTCACACCAGTTGCCACTGGCTGCACTAAAGTAGTTGCATCCTCTGCAACACATGGAGACATAGCTTCTTGAGCCTGGAGACATCGTTTAGAGGGAGGTAGGGAAACATCATCACTCGGTAGAATACTTCTCAAATGATATTTATCATCCTTTGGTGTGGTGAAAATGATGGTGACTAAGACCCTTTTGAGTTGGCTTATCTGCGGGTCCAACCGGTGTATTATCGACATTAGTACAAACCCCTAAGTGCTCCCTCGAATAGAAAAATCAAGTGTTGAAGTGCGAACTACCGGCAATAGAAACTACCGACAATGGAATGAATCCCTTAGTGAGAACTGGCACTAACTAATCGAATAACAAGCAAGCAGGTCATATTTAATCCCTCGGAATGGTATGCTGACCAAACAAGCAACATTGGCTATGTGTTTTATATCCATGGACTGGAAGGAATACTCCCTAGGTAAGAACTAACAACAGAGTGAATACTTTGGGCATACTTAATCCTCTGGGGTGAGAACTAACAGGCTGGTTGAACAAGAAAACATGTCTAATTTAATATCCTTTTCAGATGAAAGTGTGTGCACCCAACTAGTAGAAGGATAAAAAGTGATATTGTATGTTGAAATTGTAATAAAAAAGGGCATGTTATAAAATATTATCCTTCTTTAAAAAAAAAGAAGATGTTGTTGTTTTATCTATTGTTGGTCCTTGCTATGTTCTATTTACCTTTTCTCTTGCTTACTACTCTCTTGTTGTAACTGCTTCTTCTGCTGTTGGTCAGATTTGGTCTTACAATAATAAAAAGAGTCTTAGCCTAATAGAAATATATCTTTACTCTATTTGAGGGTACCCCCTCTCTAGCCTAAGAATTGGCTCGAAGTCCTAGATTGGTGCAAGAAGGTTATCCTGCACATTATGCCCATGAATTTGTCCTTGTGAGAGCATAAACAACCTGGGGAACAACATAAGAACTGGCACAGTTGTCAAGGGCTCTATCTCAGTAAACGACATAAGGGTTTCTTTCTAGATGAAGAGACAAAAAGCTCACAGACAAACTATGATTAGTGTTTCTCAGTACCCTAAATTTTTTAGCACAATAAGGTGCTGCACTTTCACAGAGATGGGAATGAAAAAGATTCACATAGAAATTTTGGACGGATGGGTGAACATATAACATTCATAGGCTTCAATAACACTTGCTTCAGGGAAGGAACTTAGCAGTAGCAACACTATTTTTATTTGAGGTGTGGTCATTCATTTTGTTGGGCACTAAAGAACTGAATTCTTACCAATTATTTAGGAATCAAAATTCACAATAAAGAATCAAGATTCAGGATGATAGACAATTTTGAACATTCACAATGTAGGATGCTAACCAAGACTAACATGCATAAGCTAAATTTCCAAATAAAACCAAGAAACCAACCTGCAATTCATCACCCACCTCTTTAATAGCATCCAACATCTCTCGAATGCTCTTCTATCCATGGAAGAGCTCGAAAATAAATACCCAAATTCTAAACCCTCGGCAATGGTTTCTAAGCATGACAATTTCGCGACGAGCATCAATGTGACCTGATAAATACCCAAAACACCAAAAGTGCCTCTCAGAACAAATTCACAACTATTTTCCTCCCAAAACCCACCAAACCCTCATGGCTTCTTTCCAACAGAAAATATTTGGCGCCAAAGGTCTATTTAGATAATCCGAGTAGGAAATCTCCACGAATTCAACATAATTATTCATACTTGGGTAATTTGGGGAGGAATTCGCCATGAATTCAGATAATGTTGATTCTGGAATGATAGATTTTACCATGTATGAAGAAGGAACAGAGAAACACTGTTATGGAGAGAAATTCCTATGGCTTGGGGTACCACAGCAGACAACTTGACTCCAGAAATCAATCCTTTCCAATATGCAATAGAAATCAAATATCTAACACTAAAGGATCAGACCTCGTACCTTATTCCGAATGGTTGAAGTAGATCCCCATTGAGCTTTCCAACTTCAGCTTGAATTGATGATTCACTTCCTCAACAACAAGTAAACAAGACAAGCATACTATATATATTGGTGTTAGATCTATTCTAGCATATATAATACACCAATATATATAGTATGCTATATTCCTTATATAGCTTTTCAAAGGGGTAATGAAAGGTCAAATCCGAGCAATATCAAGGCATATGGAAGGCCAAGAGACAAGTGAGTTAGATCCATGTCAAGGAAAACTCCAAAAGGATTTGGATTTTGCACACATCCCGATGTACGTGGTTTTAGGGGTCAAACCCACATATATACACGATTAGGGGTTTAAAAGTCACGTGTATCAATTTTCACATGTTTATAGGGATGGTCTAGGAAACATCAAAGGACAAAAAATGGTCCAAGG
>LPNX011204620.1:240594-254392 GCA_001517045.1 Pseudotsuga menziesii
AATGTGATTCACCTGGAGTGGTAAAATCAGCTATAACAGATGCCCCCTAATGTGTGAGGTCATAGGGGTCATACGATGGCTGAAATACATTATAAGTCCATCCCAGAAGTGGAGTGATGAAGAATCCCAAATGGAAGACCAGATACCCAATCAACATAGTACCATGATACAACTCTGCACATAACTGCAAATACATCTAGAAGTCCCAGATATATAAGAGTACAATGGCCATGAATAGGCATGATACAAAATATCACATAAGTGGTCATCGCCACGTACAATATACATAGATCAGAATCTCCATGATGAATATATGCAAAGGATCAAGATCTCCATAATAGCTGGAAATGTCTGATATATACTGGAATCAAGTCACAAGAGCTGAAATCTCATGAACACTGGCATGATCAAGGAGGTAGCTTATAAGAGATGCCACCAATCTGGAAAGTATTCTACACAAACCTCTACGAGTACATGTCCTACTATGTGAATAGAGGTGTCGAGGTCAAACATAGTAGTCCATCATTTGATTACCAGTCATTGATGTATACCATTAACAGACGTGAGATCACCCACCGATAATGAAAATGGGAATCAAGGTAGTAGAGTGCAAACTAACAAGTGTGAATAAATGTGTTGAGGTCAAACACTTGAGAGGATCCATCGATCAGGGGACATTGATGTATTCCCAAAAAACTGTCAATGGCAAGAGAACCTGCCACTAATGACTGCAAGTCTCAAGGCACTCAAAAATGACTCTCGATTCCAATCCCAGAGTAAATGATCTGAAGTCGATGGGATGAAATAGGCTAGAAGGAGGGCATTAAGGCATCCCCCATCATCCAACATGAGGTACTCAATAAAGTTGTATAATGTGGAAGGACTCGATCATAAGGTGCATGAACCAGTAACTGTACTGGGAATGGCCAACATGCAAAGTCAAGATAACTAAGGAATGACAGACTCAGGTTTCAACCGTCCTTCAAACAAGAGAATAACAATGAATGGTGACTGAATAAAGGCAGCATAGACTCAATATACAAAATTGGGACATCTATGTGACACGGGAGGCATTGACAGAGGCTCTGTGGGGACTGGAAGCTTAACTAGTCAGTGGAGATAAACTCAGATAAAATGAGTACAGCTCCTAAATTCAAACTATAAACCCAACCAACAGATGTGATATACAATGCTCTGTTCGAAGGCAACATGAATCGACACCTGCCAAAAGATAACATCTTTCCTTGTCCGGCTTTTTGGTTTTTTGATTTTTTTTGGACTTTTTCAAATATTTAAAAAGCTTGAAAAAGAATAAAACTAATTTATAGTTACAGACTAGGAGGAGACGAGTGTCATATGGGCAAACAAACTAGTTCCAAGCAATGGAACATACCTATGCTCAATGCAAGGATACATGTGTAGGATAGTGACACTCAGGGGAAAATCCCCTCTTGATAAAAATAGGGAATCAAGCTGCAAAGGATATATAAAATGGCTCTTTTCTGGCTAGACATGAGACACGCTCAGGCTATATGGTTGAAACTCAATGTCAGGGAAGCTAGCGTAAGTCTCAATAAGGCAGGAAAAGCTCATGATAATGCAATTGCAACTTGACATAAGGGAGTCCTGAGGGAAATAGGCCAACAAAATATCAAGAGGAGTATGAGGCTCTTGTGAAATGTCATGGCAATACTATACAATGGACTCCCACACCCTAAGAGACAACATGTCAGCATGGGAACCAAATGCAAATAAGGCGCTAACTAGGGTACCCATGTACGATCAAGCTCTACCACTCATATCATGCCACTTCTAAAACAACAAGAAGGTTCCATGACATAATAGAGTGGGTTCATACCTAAGGCTATAATGAAATGGTCATAAGGTCATGCAAAATGCAAACAGTCATGAAACCTAACCTATATGCTAGTTTAGACATGATACCTGAAATCAGCATGAACGGGTCAATCCAACGGCTGAAACGACACTCAAAAAGGTCTCCTGCATCATAAATTAGTCCAAAAATGGTCCAACAGGATTAGAAACGGTCCAAACTATAGGAAAGGGGGTAAAAACTTGAAAAAATTCTATAAATAGTAAAAAATTCAAAACATTATAAAACATTTGAAATTTTTACCCATTTGAGCTCAGAACTTCAACAACGAATTCCAATAGATCCAGCCGACGGAATCCACTACCATTTTTTCCAGGTACTTACCCATGCTCTTCTCTTTCATTTTGATGTAAATTTTGTCAAATTCCATGGTGTATTTGGGTTTCTAGGCCATTCTAAGATACGTGTCATGACCCATGTGGAAATCAAGGGTTTTCCGCATATAGGACTGGATATATGCAGAAAATGCCCCCAAAGCCGTGTACATACGCGGCTATTTAGCAAACAGTCACGTATGGGGCCACACTCAATGTTTTTTAAGTATTTTAATGGACAAAATTCAAATTTTATGTCCAGGATGGTCCTAGAATGGAGAGAGAGTGAACATGGTGATGTAGAAGAGGTAGTCAGGGTATATCTAATGGCTCAACAAGCGTTACGTGCATGTGGGATTTACAAATTTTGGTGTCTTGGTGGCTTAAGGGCCAAACCAAGACTATTGTAGATGTTAGTGGACTACTGGGATCCAGAATCAGAGTATTTCCAGATAGACGGGATGTCCCTCACCATAGAAGTGGAGGACATATACTTTATTACTGGACTTTCTCGATGAGGGGAAGTGGTGAACCTATGCTCTCGCGGGCCCGGAGGTGGCCTTACTATAGATGATTACATTGCGGTGTACTGCTATCTAGACACGAAGAAGGTGGGGAGTCAGATCCCAACTAACTCCATATAGGTGCTAGGCCTAAAGGACATCCTACTGACACTGGGAAAGATAGCAGGCTTAGCCTCACTCCAACAGGCCTCGCGGCCTCTGATGTTCTATGCAGTGGAGTGCATGAGACCCACGGTATACGATTGGAGCACTGCACTACTGGGCAACATGAAACACCAACTCAGTGAGTGCAAGATGGGAAGAGTGCGAAACTTCGGTTTCAGCAGCATACTGAGCACGTTTTTCTTTGAGCGTGTTCCAAGATTGAGCCCTAGAGTTGACATTCCTTTACACGGGGTTCAAGATCTGGCCCAATGGCATTGGGTGGATGTGATGCACAGACTGGGTGGAGGCAGGGTGTCCAATCCCTATCTAGCTGATTTCTTTCTGTGGTGGCGACGATAGATAGTTGCCATCGATGACTACCCCTATGGGGGGATATATTTCTGGGGAGACACAGACATGCCGTGACCACCAGGATCGGCATACAGTGACATAGGTAACGAATCTCGACCCTCTTTTTAAAAAAATTTGAGTTATTAATTTTTTTTGTGTTTTTTGATTATTTGGAATCAAAAGACATGTTTTTGGGTGACAATACATAGTGACATCTACCATATGCATGCATATGTGGGACCACGGTGGCCTAAAGGCTTCCCTCATCATAGAGGAAGGGGAAGAGGAGATGATATCACGGGTGTGGATGTGGAGCGGACGCTCCAAAGCATTCATACCAACTTCGTGAGACTGACACACAAGGTACCCATGGCGCAAGTCGAGGACTTTCCTGAGGCCATACAGCGCCAGGTGGTGGGTGTATCATGAGCATGGGTGCAGCTATTTTGATGGCTAGCTAGAGCCATAGTGACATTCCATAATCACAACCCCCATCCTCCTCCATAGGCTTAGATACCTAGGAATGATACCTTTTGTACTACCATGTATTATATTTGGGTGGCTCGAGAGCCCCATTTTTATATTATGACACTATGTATTACCACATTTTGGATGTTTATAAAAACTTTTATGATGATCAGTATATTTATTTACATGCGTAAAAATTTATGTTTGTGATGAGCTTATTGTGTATGAAACAAATGACAATCTAACACGTAGTTATCATATGAGTTAGCAAATTGATTATTAACTATTGGAATATGTATGTATGTTATATTGTCAAATTGTCATTCTAATAATCTCACATGTAAGAATCTTCTTAATAATGTCAGATCACTAACATGGTACAAACCATTCAGTTGTGACACTACTAACTCTAAATCAAGTCGTGCCTCAAGAGAGAGAACACCATGTGAAATGGCATACCGTAGAAGCTCAATAATGGCACTATATTCAGCAAAATTGTTTGAATATGTCCATAAGCATACGCCTCCTGAAGACAATACCTAACCCATAGGAGTATAAATCACCCAAGCAGCAGAGGTTGAGTGTTGAGTGTGACTGTTCGCACCATCTATGAATCCTATGAAGGTGGAAGATTCCATTGACGTCTTCCAAAAGAAATGAAAACTAATCACAAACCCAATCACCATAAGAAAAAGACCTACCTATGCAAAACTATACAATAATATACAATAAACAGCCTTGGCTAAAAATCATGCATAGTACTTTTTGAGATAGAGCCCATTTAGGCTCCGCCAAATCCATTCCCTCATAATCCACTAACTCATAAGTGCCCTTCTCTAACACTTGTTTCACGACATAAGGACCACGCCACATGGGATTAAATTTTCTTTCCCCCAATGGTTCTTTTGGTTGATCCCACAAAAGGACCAAGTCTCCCTCACTAAACCTCCTTGGACGGATAGACTTATTGTACTGGGCCTTTACGTGATGCTTATTTACTTCTAGAGCCACCAAGGCATCTAGGCACTGCTCATCAAGTTGCTCAAGGTGTACCAAATGCTCCTCCAATGGGAAAGTGTCTGGTAAGAGCCCTATGGCTAGCTTCAAAGAAGGAATCTCGCACTCAACCAACAATATCAAGTCCACTCCATGTACAAGTTCATATGGAGAAAAACCTATGGCAGTCTTAACAGTGGTTCTATAAGCCCACAAAGCAGGATATAGCATAATGTGCCAATTATTCTTGCTTTGTGCGATGGTTCATTGGAGAATGGATTTGAGTGATTTATTCACTTCTTCTACCTATCCATTCACTTGAGGGTAGTAAGAGGAGGAATGCTCTTGTTTGTACCCTAACTTTGATGATAACTCTTCCATCATACAATTCTAAAAGTGCGAGCCATGTTCAGTGACAAGCTCTTTCAGAATCCCAAACCGAGTAATAATCTGGTTGAATACGAAGTGCATGGCTGTCTCACTATCAGATTTAATTGTAGGCATAGCCTCAGCCCATTTCGTGAAGTAGTCAACAGCCACTATGATATGATGTTTCCCCCCAGCTGAAGCTAGGTTGCAATCCATAAAATCAAGCCCCCACTTAGTGAAGGGACCAATGGTGATGATGGGATGAAACAGGGCAGGTTCTGAGCGCATATTACGTGCAAACACCTGGAAAGGGTGGCACCTCTTGACCCCATCTACACAATCTTTAAAGATTGATGGCCAGGAATAACCCGCTCTTAATATTTTTTGGGTTGTAGAAATCCCAGATAGATGACCACCACACGCCCCTCCGTGGCAATCATTCATCACTACCTTAGCCTCTTCATGAGTTAAAGAACGACGTAAAATGGAATCTACCCCACGGTGGTACAAAGTGTTATCCAATATGAGGTAATTCTTAGACACGTGATGTAATCGTCATTGTTCATCCTGTGAGAGGTGAGTAGGGACCTTCAATGTTTGTAAATATATAAAAATATCCCCATACCATGGGTCTAAAGTTGAGATTAAGAAGATGTGCTCATCGATAAATGTATCTTCACAAACCAACTCCTTGGCCTCGCTTGGGAAATCCAATATAAGCTCCGCAAAAATTAACGATTTCTTTGATTTTGCCAAAACAAGTTCGAGATCGAAATCTTGCAAGATGACAATCCATTTATTATATTTTCCCTCAATCATCCTTTGAGTGAGGACGAATTGAAACATATTGACATGGGCTACAACCAAGGTCTGGCAAAGGAGAATATAATGTCTCAACCGCTGGATCGCATGTACGGTAGCTAAGGAAAGATTCTCAACGTGGGAATAACGGATCTCCGCGTCAATAAGATTCTGGCTCAGATAGTATATGACATGATCTTGGATCTCCTCATCCTCTTGAACCAAAACCATACCAATCGTCTCCATGGACACGGCCACATAAAGTAGAAACTCATGGCTATAGTCTGGGGGACTAATCATCGAGGCCGATGTTAGGGCTCGCTTGAGCACATCAAAGGACTCCTAGGCTCGCTCATCCCAACAAAAGGTGGTGTCCTTCAAAATATGGTGGCAACTTTCGAATACCAATCTCAAATGATAGGAATGACGCATTCTCATACAAGAATGAGTAGCAAGGTCATCCAAAAACACTTCGATAATTGATTTGAGATCGTGGAAGATCAAGGTCATAGCCCACTAAAAAGTGGCTCTGGTGTTCTTAAGGCCAAAAGGCATTTTTAAATATGCAAAAGTTCCCCAAGGACAAATAAATGCAGTCTTATGTTGATCCTGAGGTTTAATTTGTATCTGATTGTATCCAGAAAAGCCATCCATAAAGGAAAAAACCTTGCTACCGGCACTCTCATCCAAAATCTGATCAATAATTGGTGTGGGGAAATTGCCCTTAGGACAGGCACGATTCAAATCATGAAAATCAGTACATATGTGGATCGCTCCCTGCTTCTTATCAACCAGAACGAGATTTGAAACCCACTCCATCAAGGGAACGGGATAGATAAAACCAGCTTTCAACAATTTATCTATCTCTGCCTTAATCGCGGGTGTTTTCCTAGGATTCATTGTGCGTAAGTGTTGTCGAACAGGCTTAGCATTGGGATAAGTCTTAATCTCATGTTCAACAATGTGAGGGTCGATACCCGACATTTCATTGTAATACCAAGCAAATATATCACGAAATTCTTTAAACAACTCGGAGTATTCTTGAACTCGACATGGGAACATTCTGCCCCAATATAGACATTCTCTATCCTGCCAAGATCGCAAGAGATATTGATACGAATTGTTGGAGATATATTTTCCATGTTCCCATTAGCCATCAGACTAGGAGAGCTTAACAGAACCATGGGACTACCAATTCTCTCACTAAGAACCTCCCCAAAGTCCTCACACTCCAAGCAGTCAATCTCAGGAAGAAAGTAAGATCTATGATGGAGCTCTTCCCATGGTGGCTCAACTCCCAACATGGCCTCAATAATCATTTGGTCTAAAGGAAAAACACTATCAAGGCAGTCGTGCATGTGAGAAGACTGAACTTCCCATGCAAGCTGCACATACAGGTCCTCCTCCTCCGTCCGTGAAGAGGAAGGACTAGGCTCTGCAACACACTCAATATTAGCTTGGTAAGCTACCATATTTGCAGGAAACAACATGTCCATCATGATGGGCTCACTCGAAGTACTTGTTGTAGGAAGAATCCAATGATATTTCATATGACTCGTGCAAAAAGACATTGATCTCATAGATGTCGATGCCTCACTGGAACTAGACCCTATCATAAGGATAGGTGCAGGACAACTAAAACTTCCCATGAGGGATGGATACATGCCCACACCCACACTCCCAGTTGTCGGCTGAGAGTGCTCAACAATAAGGATCAAAGCTCCTGAAGATGCGGTAACCAATGGATTCTTGAATGATGTTTGATCAATCATAACTATCTTCCCATTAAATGGAAAGCATTTGAACGCGAAATAGCGAAGAATATACGGCTTGCATACTGTACATCCAATTCCTACCCATCAAGATATTGTAGTTGAGGGGCGCATCAACCACCTCGACCTCTATCGTAATAGTCTTCCCTCCCAAACAGACCTTAAGGGAAGGAAGGATCCCGTGCAGCCTAAATGATCTCCCATCAAACGCAGTTAACATGGTCATAGATTTATACAACTTAGGGGAACCTAAACCCTTCCAACATGATAAAGATAACACAGAAGTAGCAGCGCCTTCATTAATCACAGTGCGCTTAACGGTCATGTTGAGACATTCTACATGAATCAAAAGAGACACATATTAAGGCAAGCGAGGCTGAAGTCCTACGGTTTCAAATTTAATCACGGAGGAAGAATTATCATCATTCACACCAAGGGCAGAAAGCAAATCCTTCCTTTGTGAAGGACAACTCTGAAGTACTTCTAGTGCAAACATCGCACAAGGAGTGTGGCCCAAATCCTCGACAACAAAATAATTCTGGGCAACTCGGGCATTAGGATTGTGCCCCGAATGCTTAAGGAATCCCTTAGGAATGCGAGGTGTAGCTTCAATTTTATCCACAGGTTTTTCAATACGCAAAGGAGTCCCTAGTGGATCAGGTTATTTACTTGGGCTGGGTTGTGACAAACCATAGTCCTTTGCACGGGTCACAATTTTCGCAGCATGCACCATGTTAATGCACCCATGACCACTACCCTCCGGTGGATCTTGATCACCACCAGACTAATCATGGGTCCTTGAGTTCATGTTTTTATTGTGAGGTAAAGGGTTAGTTAGCATAGCTGGGCCCTATGCTAAGAATCTCGAGGCTTCATCGATACGAGGGCACAAGTAAGTGAGGTGATCTTCCTTACACAACTTGCAAGTAAATTTAACCTTACGTTTATATTGCTTGTCCCCCCCACCATTACAGGTGTTCTTGTCATTATTATTAGCATTTTCATTCCTATTCCTACCCTTACAATTGTTCTTACCCTTCTTTTTATTCCTTCCAGGTTGCTGGTTACCCTTCTGGTTCGACGATTGCACCGAAAGCACACTCGCCGTTTGGGTGGGTTGAGACGAAGTTGTGGCTTGTCCCGAAGTATATTGGTTGATTGACAATTGACTGACTTGTTTCACAACTGAATCCGTGGGTTTAGCACTCGCATAACCAACAATTCTATTGGCATGTGGTCCAGGTTTAACTTTGGGGTCGAAACTAGAATGCGGAGCATTGGGAATGATCTCATATAACAAACTGGATTGAGCATAAATCAAATCCAGTTCCTACACCCTAAAAATGGTTTGTTCCTCATTTTTCACTCTGAATGTAGAAACATCCTTCGTTATATAAGGTAATAACGACTTAAGGAACTATTCGAGGAGGAATTCTGGCAGTATAAAGGCTTTAATCAACCTCTTCCATCTATGCCATTCTTGGATATGGTCCGAGATATGTGTGGCTTTATCCTGCTGAAATGTCAACAAGAGTTCCATACCAACGTCATAACGCACTGGTAGCTGGAAGTGGTTAAGAAAATTCATCACTAGGTCATCGAACAAAGCGAATGCCCCCCTAGGTAGCTCTATATACCATTTTGTGGTAGGCCCTGTAAGGGTGCATTGAAACATCCTTAAACGGATCGAGTCCTAGTGTAAGGAATTTGAAGAGCACCATAGGTGAAAGGTAGTAACATGTTCACTCGGATCCTCTCCAAGTTTTCCCTCGAATTTGGGTATGTCCAAGGGAAGCTTTGTAGGGATAGTCGGCCAAGCCGGGTCATGAGCTATAGGATCATTGGTCAATCTTGAAAAGTCAGGAAGATTCTACGTTGTGAGGAAAGAGAGCCTAGGATGAGTAGCTCGATGGACCACTCCCTGATAGTTTTGATTCACATAGGTCTAATTACCATAACCACCATGGCCTTGGCCATAGTGCCCCCCTCCCATTTGACCCATATAGGGTGGCATGGAAGCACCATAGTGTGGTGTACCTTGACTATTCGGAGCAACAAAGCCATAATTTGGAGAGTAAATGTGTTGTTGATACCCATACCCATAAGGTGAAGAACCCTGTCCATACTGCGTCCCATAATAAGGTCCACAATTCATTGCATGAGATGTCCCATGAGAAACTCCGTAAGTAGGAATATACGCTCTGGAAGTAGGGATATACATTCCGGAAGTAGGAATATACACTCCGAAAGTAGGGATATACATTCCGGAAGTAGGAATATACGCTCCAGAAGTAGTAACATGACCTCTAGAAGTATGAACATGACCTCCCGAAACAACGGTTGGTACTTGAACCTGAGACACAACTGGTCAAGAAGCAGTAGTATGGACATGACTTGTAGCAAAGTTTCGGCCCAAAGGACCATGTGAATGAGGTGGAGGGTGAACATTCGAAGAACTAGGGACAGAGGACGAAGGGACCTATGTAATTATGTACGTGTTATTCCCTATAGTAACTCATATCGTATCTGGTATCCTAATAGGATCACTAATCCTAGGCCTAGGAGGAATATGTGATGTAGCTTCCACTACCGGGATGGAAGGTGCAATGTGACTTCTGCTCCCAAACCTCTCCGCATGGTAAGGAATGAGAGTGCCCCCAGGCGTAGTGTTAGGCTCAAACTCCGACTCTACATGAAATGCCAAATCATGTGTGGGAAAACCAGACATACCATAACTACCATAACTAGTGCTCACGGGTTCAAAATGAGTCTCATCATCCTCCAGCATTCCATACTGGTGATGCATCAATGGGGGTAGGATAATTGGGATCAACACTAAAGTAAGTAGGTCTATCATGAAAAGTACCTATCTCAGAAATCATAGGACCTAACTTAGTCAAATCAGGTGAAGGATCATAGTTAGGAGTAAACTCCCCATCTTCCACTTGAATGGGAGAAGGTGGTTTAGGAATACCTTCTACATGGTCTCCCATCGTGTGTGAATCAATGTGCGAAGTAGTCCGCCTGGACTGTCTATCACCCTCTCCCAAAGGAGGAGGAAATGTAGAAGGTGGAAGTCCTGCTAAACGGAGAGAACAGCGAGGTGCTACACCCAAATCCACAATGACTCAAAAAATATAAAAGAATCGCTATCTATACAAACCATAGGCAAGCTAATGTGCGCAGAGCATACACCAATAAAATCTAAAGCCAAACACAAACAATCAAGGGTAGGATAAATGAGCTCCCGAATGAAGCAGGTATGTCTCGCCTAGGAGAGGCTTGAGACTCCCGTACACAACAAGCGGAGGTATGCAACCAATTATTGTGGCCCTTAGCTTCAACGCGTAAAGCGACTGTGCTGTTCAACCCCAACCTGGACGGGACACCCGTAGAATAACCCCTTCTAAGTACCCCCTCGATATCCTAGGTAAGGCCACTAAGGTCACCTCAATATAATCAATGCTTAGGTGGACAGTCGCAGGTGGGATTGACCATATGGGTAGGGTAGCAAATCCTAAAACTCTTGAAAGAGCCCCCAGATATAAATACAATCCTGTAAATATCTCCAGTGCTACTTAGTTATGACTAGGGGTCATCCCAATCAATAACCGCTCACACTGCCTCGTGCTTAACTCCCTTTTGAGAGGAGGATCCTGAGAAACACTGGTTATACCAAGGATTTTCACACACTCACCTAGACAGACACATACATGTTGCTGTTTAGTGGTCTTGGAGAATTAACTCACAATGAACTATTCCAAGACCCTAAAACCTAATCTTGTTGGTGAACCCTATCAAATTAAAATAGTGTAGTTCATTTTAATTAAGCGTTGATTTCAATTGGCTTTATTACTCAAAAGAGGTATATGGTTGTGTAACTAATGGCGTTATGACACAACATGAAGCAAAATGCACACCTAACAATCAATGCAAATGCATTGTGTCCATGAAAAATAGGGTATGCTACTACGTGAAATGCACAATTTTCTTCAAATGATAAATGCAAGATTTCCTATATGAAATCCTGACTAATACTTCAAAGCAAATCTAGTGCAAGTACTATGCAAAATGAAAGATGCAATGCATAATGATAAGCAAATATTTTTGGATTTTTTGAAATAAAAATGAGGTACTGAAGCAAAAGAATGATTCTACAACCCCAAAACTCTGCAAGCACACTCAAGAAAAGTACTAAGGTAAAATAAATCTAATGCACTAATCCCAAAACAAAAAATTGAAAATGCAATGACAAGAACATTCTTCAAAAAACAAATTTTACCCTAAACAAACGTCTCTAGTAAGAAATAGAGGTGTATACAGACTCTAGCAGTATCAAAGGAGACTCGGGAATCATCAAAATTCACCCAGCAATAATCAATCTTCCTCTAGAAGGCAAAACTAAGGGCATACGCGACTGTTTGCAGTAAACCCGTATGTGTACACGGAAATAGCAGTGAAACCCATGTATATATGTGACTGTGAGTTAAAAACTCACGTACAGGAAGAAAGGTGCATAAAATTAAAGGAAAACAGACAAGTTGATACAAACTTCACACCAATCAGACACTACCAGGAAAACATACCCCCAAACCCGACACAGAAACAAGAGAAAAAAGAGCAATTCAAAGTCATTGAATGCCGATAGAAAACCTCCAAAGGACAACTACTAGGAACTCCCCAGCAGAATCATCAATTCTGTTACGGAGAGAAATTCCTATGGCTTGGGGCACTACAATAGATAGCTTGACTCCAAAAATCAATCCTTTCCAATATGCAATAGAAATCAAATATCTAACACAAAAGGATCAAACCTCATACCTTATTCCGGATGGTTGAGGTAGATCCCCGTTGAGCCTTCCAACTTTAGCTTGAATTGATGAATCACTTCCTCAACAACAAGTAAACAAGACAAGCATACTATATATATTGGTGTAAGATCTATTCTAGCATATATAATCAACAATGTATAAGCATTTGAAATCATCCATGGATAAAATATTCATTCAAACATACATTATTAGATAGGACAAGATATTTCTATTAATATAAAATCAGAGATTACAATGGATACAATCTCTGTCGACACGTCTGTGAATCAGAGAAACTGAATCCCCCACTTGGGCCTCCACCACCTCAATCCTCCATCTCTCGATAGCAAGCTCACAAGCAAAAGGCAAGCTTGGGAAGAACACCAAAGTTCTCCAAGGGACAAAGGGATGCAGACTCAAGCACAAGTTCCGCCAACAATGGACTATAGTTTCTTTGCTCACAATTCTCTTATGCCTTCAAGGTATCCAAAGAGTTCCTTATATAGTTTTTCAAAGGGGTAATGAAAGGTCGAATCTGAGCGATCTCAAGGCATATGGAAGGCTAGGAGACAAGTGAGTCAGATCCATGTAAAGGAAAACTCCAAAAGGATTTGGATTTTGTACACATCCTGATGGACGCGGTTTTAGGGGTCAAACCCACGTATATACGCGATTAGGGGTTTAAAAGTTGCGTGTATCAATTTTCACATGTTTATAGGGATGGTCTAGGAAACATCAAAGGACAAAAAATGCTCCAAGGGGTCTAAGGAGTCTGCAGAGGAACAGGGGAAGGCCATACAAGTGTGATTCACCTGGAGTGGTAAAATTAGCTATAACAAACACAGTTGTAGTTTCTCAGCAAACAAGGGATTCATAGGGCAGCTTGATGCTTTCACAATTTATGCGGCTCAATTTTCTCAGTGAAGCTATTGTCCGGACTGCTTTGAAGAAATCCCTCTACAGTCAAAGAAAAATATCTATTACGTTAATCCTATTGGCTATTCAATCCATTACAGTGATCCAGTGCAAAAAATTAAAACAATAAACTTACAAAGAACTGTGTAGGTCGTCTTAGCTTTCTCATAAGCCATTTCCTTCTCATAATCCTCCATGAATGAACTCAAGAAGAGGTTGGTCATATGTTTGGGTTTGAGCTAGAGGTATTTTGGTCATATTCCAATGATCATTTTATTAGTTTACATAGTACATATTATATGGTATATTTTATATTTTATATTGTATTATAAGTTTTATTTTATATATATGTTTTACAATTATATATATGTGTGTTGGGAGCATTTATATTGTTTATTTTTATGTTGTTTTGTGTTATATATATATATATATATATATA
>LPNX011204620.1:254424-279939 GCA_001517045.1 Pseudotsuga menziesii
TGTTAGAACTTTCAAGCCTACCAACCACACTGATTATATATTTGTTCCTTTAGCATTCTTTCGTAGAAAAACAAGCCCTAATAAATTGATATGGACTCATATGATTCAAAATTGGATGATAAAGTACTATAATGAGGAGGACAACAAGAGACGAAAGCTAGTTTGCTTTCTTAGTATTGGTTCAAATCCAATCGTCTCTACTATACAGTATTTTGGGAAGCTAGTGCAAGTTGTAGCAGTCCAAGTAAGAAATATCTCCTCCTCAATAAGAGGATAGAAGCAATTAGGCATGGATAAATTGATCGATCATGTGACTCAGCTCCATCATTCTCCCCACCCCACCCTGTTTGTTCCAACTAGGCTTTCTGTAATCAATAAATAGATTGTCTAGTGGGAACTTGAACTCACTCAATATAATATAACTATCATGGAAACTCGAAAACATATATTATATATCTCTCGCATATGGTTTTTCTATAGGTTTAATAATTTTACGCCGCTAACCATCCGGGGGCTCATCATTGTGTTAACCCAGCTGCCCTAAGCTGGGCAAGTAAAAGAAAAGCAAGCAATCCATTTTCTTTTCCTTGTCTCTCTTGCTAGGATTTTTGGGGTCTATGTTGAAGGTTCCTAGGGTATTTATATTTAATGGGGTCCAATGCGATGGTGACTTATGGTGAACGGGGTATTTATTTAATGGGGACTACCTTCTTGTCTGGAAGACATCTCTTGTCGTCTATTGGATACATGAGCAGACATATATCTTCTCGGCCAATGGTGGGGGTGAGGGTATGAACCCACTCACTTGACAGAAAGAGGGCGAGGGACACCATCAGTCTTGATCTCATCTGGTGGGAGTGATGGGGTGACTGGGTGTGTTATTGGGGATGTAAGCCAGCAGCCAGCAATCAATCACTAACTAACCAGGGTGGTGTCATTAGGGGAATGGTTGCTAAGGATAACCTACATAACGCTGGGCACTACCTGACCTCCCCTCCCCTCCCTGAATAGATCTATCTATTCCCTCTCCTTGGCTCTAGCCCCTCTCGGAATACTACCTAAATCCCCTTCCCTAAGTACTCCTGTTAAGGTATATCAATGTCTATAACAAGTTGTTGAAGATCTTTCTTGGTATATTTTATCAATTAGGTTACAATACCCTACCATTCATTAAACCACCTAAGAAAGATTCAAATCCCCCTATGTTCCCTTTAATCCCCCATGTTGACTAGATGATGTTACCCATGTTCCCAACAACCNNNNTGGGTTATATTAATTAGGATTAATTCATCAAATACCCTTTTTAACACAAATCCATCTACAATGTTACAATTTACTAAATTTTAACACCGTAGATTGATCTAGAGAGAATCTATCTATAGTGTCTAAATTTAGTAAATTGTAAAAGGTCATCGCCAAAATTGCAATTTTCCATTGTTGGAATGACAATAAAAAATTACTAACATAAATGGCTAATTCATATTATTCTAGCTAGTCATTTCTTTATGCCGTGACCAAATTGGTTGTTTATGTTAGTCATTTTTAACTCTATCACTTATTGTCTAGTCATATTTGTTAACTGGTGACTAAATTAGTCATTAATTTTAGTCATTTATAGTTGGGTCAATCAAAATTGCCAATATTTAGTAGTAAATCACTTGAAAAACCTGTGGTGACTAAAATTTTTAGTCACATAGTAGTTAATTCCTCATTTTGTACTAGTTCTTGGTTGGTGAAACAAAGAGGAATTCTAAACTTTGGTTAACTTGTTCCAGGATAGGGGTGACATGGACTGTTGTATGAATTTCTACAGGTTGAGTTGTAGACATAGAAGATTAGATCTGGCTTCCAATGATAATTGGTGATCTGGGGGGAGGAGATTTACTTGTGTTTTTTCTTGACATGTTTAACTATATCCCTCCTTCTAGCACCATTTTTTATGGCTCGGGCTTATAGGTTGTTGGATAATCTACAAGAAATAAACACAAGGATAGATTCCAACCATAAAGTATTCGAATTGATCCCACACAGAGATGATTCTATCCCCAATTTGTTTGGGATGATTAAATCATATGGATACAAGGCCTCCACTAGCACAGGGTTTTCAGATCGAGTAGATATGTTCTTCCTACAAGGAATATCTAAGAAAGGTTTGAAGTATCTAAACAATACACTGAACTTTATGAAAATACTAACACAGTGATTGTGACATGGAAATAACTACTCAACAATAGACTAAACTGTATGAGGATACTAAGACAGTGATTGTGACATGGAAATAATTACTCAACATATAAAAATATAGATCAATTTTGTTTCTTGTAGTCAAATTTAAATAAAAGTAAACAATAACAATTGTAGTACTTTATTCAAAGTATTATGTGTGGAAAACCGTTCTATCAGATAATACCAATTGAAAAATTAGCATTAGGGACCAATGAATGTTCAATAGTTGCATAAAATGTTATGTAAATTAAATAAAAAAACATTTATTCAATGAACATTTAACATGTCAAGGTTGTAATGAAACATTCGTACATAAGTTAGCATATTTAATAGATGAGCAACCTATGATCAATCTGTCAAAAAAATAAAATCATGACTGAAATTCATGAAACAAATTTAATGAATCACCATAAGACATAGCATAAGTAACAGTGTAATTTTATTTAAACTATAAAAAAATAAAATATTGCCAAAATTACAGAGCTTTCCTGGTATGTCTTTGGAAGTCCCTTCTCCTGTGGTTCTCCTAAACTTAATCCCGTGAGCCCTTCTTTTGGGAGACACCCTTCCCCTTAAATAATTTTACAATAATTTTACAAAGGAGAAAATATTCCTAATATATGGGATTACAAAATATCCAATTTTATGATTTTCCAATGGCGGACTGCCACTTGGAAAATGCATCCAACAAATCTTGGATTTCCCGATATTAGGCATCTTCCAAATGCAACTCTACTTTTCAAATCAAAGATGTGATTTCTTTCTTCTTGATATTCTCCCACTCTCGGAGGAACAAGTCAATCCTCGTATGTGAGGTGAGAGGTGCCTCGATCCATTGCTTGATATCGTCCAAGATAAGATGAGTGGTGTCCTAGATTTTCTCCTTGACTTTAGCAAAGTCACTTTAAATTTGTTCCATATTTAGTTTCGGAGGCATGGCCTCATCAATCAGATCCAACAATGGAAGATCTAGAAAATCGAGCAAGGTTTATGAATAAAACCATATCCTCTTGCAATCTACATGCCCATCCTTAATGATGGACTCCATTAGGTCATAGGCGTTCTCCCATGTCTCAATCAACACCTAGATCCTCTTGAGATTAAGCTTGTCTAAGACTGGAAAATCATCAGGTCTGTCTTTGATATACTTTTTCTAGATAACTAGGTTTTCGTAAGCCCTGGTTGCTTCCTTTATCCTTCTATTGTGGTCATGGAGAATGTCATATTCGAGCTCAAATTAATTATGTATATCCTGCATTTCATTAAATTCCTTGAAAAAGGTTGACCATTCCTTGGTAAAAATCATCATGGATTATGTAGGCCAGTTGTTTGAATTCTTCTCCTATAAATTTGGAGAAAGAAGAAGTGGTCAATAAAAGTTGGAGATCCTTAAGCTGTTGCTCAAGGATAGAAATCTTATGATCATGATCCTCATTCAGATCATCTTCCTTCTCAAGCTGTTGCATGAGGTGATCATTTTCTTCTTGAATTTTCCTTAGCTTCTCCTCATAATCATTTTTAAGGTCTTGGATTTCTTGCTTATGTTGTGCCTCATCTTGTGCTTGGTCCTATTTGGACCTCTGCAATTCTTGCTCCTTTTTTTTCACCTGTTTATTCAATAGGGAAACTAAATCAAAATCCCCCCCAACAAAAGATCCCATAGCAGTTGAGTTGTAGTTTGAGAGTGACATTTCCTCTTCAATGTCACTCTCAATGTATTGTACTTGAATATTGGCCAGGGGAAACAAATCTACCTATTGAATTGGTTGAACATACAAAATTTGTCGTTCCAGTTGTTCTACCATTTGGACCACTTGTGGTGGAGGCTCAAGGATTTATTCCTATAATTGTACCTATGCAATGGCCTCTTGAACCTTCTTCTTTTTAATTGGTTGCTCAACGATTGCTTCCTATACCTGCACCTCTAAGCTGATCTTTTCCAAATTCTTCTTAAACTTTGTTGATCTGTGAAGGACATGAAGTGTGTATGAAGGTTGTGTTCTTACAAGACCTTTGAGAAGTTCACTTACCCTTTTCCTTTGATTTCTGAGAAGGAGCATTGGAAGAGTTGGATAATGCTTCCTTAGCCTCCTTTTTTGTAATTTGTTTCTGTATATTCTCTCCACTATTAACCTAAGATGTCTATAATGTAACATAGTGTTTTTTGGATCCTTTTGATATTGGAAAATATGAGTCTTCTCTAGAGGAGTGGAGATTCTGCTCACTACCTATGATAAATCAGTGGCACCTCTGTATATAGAATCATAAGATAGTTCCTGATGTACATAGGAAATATTTGTATGCTCCTACACAAAATGATTTTCCAGGAATTCCTTGGGATCATGCATCCTCTTTGATGCCTCTCCTAGGTTTATTTCAGCAATATCTTTTTCCAAAATGGCAGGATTGATGGAATTTTGCGAAGTCAAAAATCCAAAATTCAGTGGAAACTTGGGCTTTGGATGCTAAAAGCTTCAAAAGACCCCATCACTGACAGTTTGGAAGGACATCTCATGAAGTACCATTATGTCTCACATTATCCTTGGTAGAAGATGCAATGTGTTGCGGCCCCAAATCCAGATTTAGGAGAAATATTCCCCCACATACCAATCTCCCATAGTAGAGATCAGTTCCTTAGCTATGTTAGAAAATGTGGGGGCATCCCCTTTGAAACATTAGAGGAAATTTGGGGTCTAAAATGGACCTTATAAGAAAACAAGCCAAAAATAAGTTTTGTGAGTTAGAATTCAATAACCAATAGAATTTCAATAAAACGAGTCAACCATAATGGTTGAATTGAGATATTTGTCATAAAAGAAAACTACTTTTTTGTTTGTATTTTCGACATATCTCCCTGTGTTTTTACTCAAATTTAAAGCGAGAGAGATCATTGGATGCAGAATTTAATTCCACATCCAACGAGTACCCACACCGCATACTTTTGATAGACCCCGCTACCCCAAAAATGAGAAATAATTGAAAAAATGTGATGATGACATCATCATTACATTTTTTTAGGTATTTCTTGTTTTTGGGGTAGCGAGGTTTGTCAAAAGTGTGCAATGTGGGTACTCGTTGGATGTGGAATTAAATTATGTATCCAACAAGCTCTCCCGCTCAAAATTTGACTAAAAACATAGGGAGATATGTCGAAAATACGAACAAAGAAAATAGTTTTTTTCATTCTTCCTCCAAAATTAATAACTATTATTTTTTATTTTAACTATTATTTTATTATTTTAAATATTATTTTTTTATTTTCCTTAGGAGGCCCATTTTAGACCTTAAATTTCCTCTAATGATATTTTGGTATATTGACCCAATGAAGTGGTCACAAATTTCATAAATTTGAGGAACAAAGTTTTCCTCCCACAAAACTGAGTAGTAAATATGGACAGTTGGTGAATTCGTAGTCTAGTTCCATCCCATCACTGGGAATGAAGAGGTTGCAGAGAAAATGTCCATCACATACCTTGATAAGTAGAATGAAGGATTCCTGGAGGTCGGGTTATTTTGATATTTCTCAATTGTGTCCTTTAAAACCATTGACAGGATTTGTGCCCATTGAATGATTCACTTGTAGTTAATATATGATGAGCTATGGGATCCCACTCAGATTTGAAGAATGTGCAGTTGGGTACTCATACAACCTTTAAAGCATGGCTTCTAGCATGGAAAATGGCTCCCTAAACTAGGAAATAGGGTTGTCTATTTTGGGGACCAACTCTGTAGGGTTTTCCATCCAGGATTTTATCATTTCCTCAAATTTGTACAGGGTCATGGCCGCATCAAGGAATTGTGAATTCAATATTTGTTTGGGTGGTTTAATACCATATTCTCTTGCAAAAACTCTAGGGTGGAAAGAATCCAATTGATTATGAGCATGGTCATCAAAAGACCATTCGTCAGGGCTATCATGGTCAAGTTCCCACTTGATCGGGTCTGTGTAATGCATGAATGGAGGTCTAGCTGCAATACAATGGAGCTATGAATTATTGATATTGGAATATGGTGGATGGTCATGTGTGATAGCAGAAAAATCATCATTGTCAAAGATAGAATAAATTCCAGACCAGTCCAGTTAGAGGGTTTCTGACACTCGTCCATTGGTGTGAAAACAATTGCCAGTGTTTGGGTCCTTTCTCTTCTGCTCATTCAAAGCAGTCTTAGAAATGGTGTTTCTGGACATGTTGGCTGATTTGAAGTAAAACTCTGACACAAATTTAGCAACCATAATTAAAATTTACCCACTATAAAAAGCAACATAATTTAACCACTGAGAATTGGAAAACTTACCCGTGGACAGCTTGAAAACCAAAGGATTGATGGGCTTAACGAGAAAATTGCAGTAAAAATATCAAGCACAGTAAAAATTGCTGTTGAGAATGGTGAATAGTTCATAAATTCAAATGATTTAAATACACCAATCCTTGACGGTGAAATATATTTGCATCGTAGATTTTGATAAAATTGATGGTTGATATTAGAGTGGGAAACCAAAATGCAGAGATGAGTTTTAACAAATTTTTTGATCTTTGATTTCCACAATTGCGGGTTGCACGATGCGGAATGATATTTGTAATCAGAAATAAATTTGCTAACTTCTGCAATCTGCAATCTGCAAAAATCTACAGGTTGCAGGTTGTAGGAAGGAAATCTTGAAATTTTATTCGTTTATTGAGTTTCTGCTTTCCACAATCTGCATTACGGGTTGCAAAAATGCGGAAGCGAAAATGAAAAAATTATTCATGGAAATATTTCCCGCTTTCCGCAATCTGCATTGCAGGATGCAAAAAGTAGAACTAAAAAAATGAAACTTTATTCACAAGAGGATTTTTCGACATCCAGAATCCGCATTTGCGGGTTGCAGATTGCAGGAAAACGTTTTCCAAAAACCTCCAAAAAAATGACTTCCGCAATTCACATTTTTAGGTTGTGAAATGCAGCTCACAAAAAGGAAAAACATAATAAAGAAAAAGGGATCTTCTGTAATCTGCAAAAAAAAAACAAAAAAAAACAAGGTTTTGATGGAGATTTATTAAAACCAAAACATAGTACTTACAGTAATAATCGAAAGAAAAACCCATTTTAACAAAATCATGGCCTTCAAGGATGACTCAATGAATGAATGGGGCTCCCATTTTAACAGTTAAAATGGGATCTGTTGCTTCCAATAACACAACCCCATGACAGATGGAGAGATCAATTAGCGGAGTTTCCATTTGCTTGATACAAATTTGCAAGATGTGATGGAATGATGGTAGAACCATATGTATGAAGTATCCACCGTGAGGTGTGCACACATTGCAATTCCTGAGCACTTGGTTGGGTCAAATTTACAGTATCCACTAGTGTTTCATGGAACGGATAAGGTATATTTTTTCCTTGAACAAATGCAAGATTGAATTTCATAGGACTGATGGGAAGAAGCAATGGATGTTGTCATCTGAAACGCCTACACGAAGGTGGAAGATGCAAAGGGAAGAAATATGCAGCTAGCAAGCTATTAAGGAATGCATCATGGTTAGGTTATAGTATTATTTAGGCTTGGATCTTCTTAATATATTCAAAGGAATCGAGGATCCCACGTAGCACTTTGAGTTATGTCAGTAGCGATGGGAGATGAAGAGTGTGCAACATAGTCAACGGGTGCACCTATTCTACCATACCTTGGATTTTATATTGCATAGTTGGAATTTTAGTAGGAAAGAAACTGGTAGACCAAGATTTGGGATAAAGTGTTACTAAATTTACTACCAAAATTTGATTCAATTATAGATGTCCAAACCTAGCCAAATTTCTCCATTGCATCAAACAGACTATCTTTAGGGAAAGAACACAACATGATCTAATGCAGAGAAGTGTCTGCACTTATCACCAAGACTTGGAATAGATGAAAAAACCAATATAATATTGGAAATTTGATAATAAAGAGCCCGATGATGATAAATATCCATGCAGTATACAAATTAAGGAAACTATCATTGAACACGTTGTGTAGGATTATCCATCTTCCAGCACCGCGCCAAAATTTAAAGAACCTCTCAACTCAAAGAAACCTAATATTGGTACTGAAGAAGATCCCAATATATGAAAAATAAGATACGATTGGAACAGGAGATAGTCACCCAGATAATCGACCTACTAAATAAATATGAAGGCATATTTCCACGCAGCTTCTTTGAGATGAAGGGGATTGCAGGAATTCTCATAGAAATGAAAATTCTACTAAAGGTGGGTGAAAAACCAGTAAACATAAGGCCATATAGATTAAACCCTCATTATAAGGATAATGTGTGAAAATATCTAAACCGTATGTGGGACGAAGGGATTATCTTCCCTAAAGAGGAATCAGAATGGATTAGTCCTATCGTGGTCTAGGATAAGAAGACAGGATAACTCCACATCTATGTGGACCTCTGCAACCTAAATGTAGCATGTATACATGACCCGTTGCCTACACCTTTTACATATGATGTGTTAGAGAATTTAATGGGTCTTGAATCCTACTCATTCATTGATGGGTTATCTGGTTACCATCAAGTGCGTATAGATGAGGATTTCATAAATACCACTTTTGTGACTGAGTAGGGATCTATTTACTACAATGTCATTCTGTTTGGATTAAAAAATGCACCAGATATGTTTTCTAAGATAATAGTAGTATAATTTAACGAATCCATGCATAATTTTTTGGAATTATACCTAGATGACTTGACAGTGTTCAACTTATTGAAGGATCGTCTGCAAGTATTGCAACTCATGCTCGACCACTTCCGGTATATGTAAATATCTATCAACTTGAAGAAATGCATTTTTTGTACACCGATTGGAATTTTGTTAGGACATGTTGTGTAAAAAAAAGTCTTGTTATTCGACCTGGCGAAGATTGCAATCATAATCAATCTGTCATCCCCAACACATGTGAAAGGCCTACATGCAACATTGGGAAACAATGGTTACTATAGAAAGTTTATCAAAAAATATTTCAGCATAAGAATGTCGTTGGAAGAAATGTTGAGAAAATAATTCAAGTATGAATGGATGCTAGAGAGTCAGTAATCACTTAATACTATTAAGTAGAAATTGGTAACTATGCATATTCTCATCTTTCCTGAATTGATGCACATGTTTCATGTGCATGTAGATGCGTCATCAATCATGTTAGGATTTGTCCTATCCCATATTGTGGAAGGATACATTGATCACTCTATCTCCTTCACCAGTAGAAATGTATCTAAAGCCGAAAATAATTATACCATGATGGAGCATTAAGGAATAGCAATGGTATATGCACTGTATAAGTACCATCACTATTTGTTGGGGAGTTCCTTCAAGTTTTTAAAATACCACTTTGTTTTAAGATACCTCATCAACAAGCTATTATTGGGAGGGTGCATTTATCAATGGATGCTCTTGTTTCAAGAGTTTGAATTTGAAGTAGGTGTCAAACCAAGAAATAAAAAAGTTGGTATAAATCATTTATGAAGGATTGAATATGGAGAGGAAGGTGAAAGTCTGTACGATGACTTGTTAGATGCATAGTTGTTCTATATTGATTCCATACCAGAATAGTTCAATGAGATATCATCATTTCTAGATTCTAGTGATGCACTGAAAGATTATATAGTTGTGAAACATAGATAGTTGGTAATGCATAGTGTATATCTTTAGTTAATAATAGGCCATGTTTACAATATGGGAGTAGATAGTATAATTCCTATATGTTTCTTGGAACATGGGTGACTTCTTCTCTTGTGGGAAGCACGTGAATGAATTTTGGGAGGACACTATGCCAGGAAGGTTACTAAGCACAATGTGTTGTGTGCGGAACTTTGGTGGCCTTCACCATTCCAAGAAGAAAAGTGTGATGTTTTCGATTGAGTTGGAAAGTCGTTGCACAGGGATGATATTCCTCTCTTCACTATCACTACACTTGAGCCATTTTTGAAACAGGATATAGATTTTTTGGCTCTAATCATCCCAGCAGCATGCAGAACAGGCACATGATATATCATCACTGTGATAGTGTACCTGACAAGTTGGTTAGAGGTTGTGCCAATGAAAGATTGTACTATAAATACTATGGTTTGATTCATATCCAAGCACATCATTACCAAATATAGGTGCTCATAGGTGTTTATGAGCGATCAGAGAACTCATTTCCTGAAATCCACCATCTGCACTCTCATCGAGGAGTTCATGATATACCACCAAAAAAGTACTTTGTAGCATTGATAGGCCAATGGTATAGTGCAAGAAATGAATAATATTTTAGCACATACACTTAATAAGGTATGCAATGTACAACATGACAACTGGGATCAATGCATTCCAATGTTCATATGGGTGTAAAGGACCACAAACAAGAGGCTCACAAGCAGACCCCATTCAGATTAGTATATGGGAACAAGGTAGTAATTCCATTAGAGTTCATTGTCCCCAATCTATTCATAGATCTATCCAAAAATATGACAGGCGATGAATCACTAGTGTGCATATTGGAAGACTTAATGGATTTGGAGGAAGAATGGTTCATTGTAGGGTTCAATCAAGTTATTGAGAAGAAGAGCCAGAAATATTAGAATGGTAGTAACTTCAAGACTAAAATCATGAAACTAGAATATTAGTATTGATGTATAATAGTAAGTTCTAAAGAGTCCAGGTAAACTAACGATGAGATGGTTGGGTCCATTCAGGATCCTATTTATCACTGAAGCAGGAACAACAAAGCTAAATACTTTGGCAGTACAACCTATGAAATTCTTAATCAATGGAAGTCTCCTAAATCCATAATATGGCCCATAGGGGAATAACACCTATAAGTTGAAGATATAAAAAAAATCAATCTCTAGTTAAGTTTTCATTAACAATTTAGTTTAAGTATGAAGAATAGAATTCTAGTTTTAGTTGAGTCCTTAGAGGAACAAAAGAAAAGGATCAATCATTAGTCGTGTCCAAGAGGCTTTTAAAATATGAAATGCTACGAGGAATTTCAATATCAATCAGCAAAGAAAAGTCATCATTCCAGTCATGAGTCAAGTATATAGCTCAGCATAATAGTGCATGTGTCATCAGTGAAATGCCACCCATTAATATCTCAACTAGTTAGTCAATGTCCATTAGTTCACATTCCTTGCATTAATAGCAGTCAAGTCATAGCCATTAATTCACCAATCATTCATCATGTAATTTTGAATTTATCCATTAGAAATCATTCCACTTTTCACACCACACCCATGAGTCATAGTTTGCATCATTCATAACCATATTTTACCGATTTGGAAAGATTAGAAAAGGATGGAGCCTTTAAGAGGAATTACTACATTCATCATTTGCTTGAAAAGGTAACAACATGAATGACATAGTGGATTTGTTGTTGATTCCAAGGAAATTTTCCGCATAAAGGAAGTTGGATGTATAAAGAATCCCATGTGAATGAACATGGAAATGCACAAAATTATATAGAGTTAGTGCAAATTTGGTCATCCAGTCAAGCATTCATGAAGAGGAGTGTGCGGAGAGAAAGATACTATGCATACAGATTCCATATCTTCCAAAATAGAAAAGGAGAGGCATAGGAGACATAGAGAGAGAGAGCAATTATTGGAAGAGTATAGCCAATCTATCATTCTAGGCTATAAGAGAAGTCATGGATGAGGAGCTGTGATTTAGAAAGTCAGAAGTGAATAAAATACCTACCTACGAGTAATTATGCATGGGTATTCAATTTTGTGTAGAGAATTTGTGGGACTATAAGTACAGTGCACAAACATGGCCACTACTCCTATAGCAAAGAAGGGTCACACCAAGACACAATATACGAAATACTACTCAATGCCAATGGTGCCACTACTGTCAAATGTAATGGCAAAAAAATATTTATTGGTTCATGTGTAATCCTTAAATTATTTAGACTTCAACATACTAGATGAAAACTAGTTTCATGACCTTTCCATGGAAGAATATACTGAGGTCGAGACTAATAACGAAGGTAAAGATAGTGTGGAGTCACAAGCTTGGGTATCCTTGCTACACTAGTATGCAATAATTTCCCAAATGGAATTTCCGCACTTCGAGGGGTGATGCCATAAACATTTGCACATTATTCCTATTGAACCAATTTTTGAGAGGCTATCTATGGATATAAAAGAAGTAGGATATCACTGACAAGGTCATTCTCTTAGTCTATGGACTATTGCACAAACTACCAGATCTAGACGATATTATGGCTTGTGCCTCTGTAGAAGATATGCTTAAAAAACACAAGACTCGTCAAGGGTCATGTAGCTACATCATCTTTGCAATATCAGAGCACCGAGTCTTATTCACGACACATATCTTAGCATACAAGGTGCTGAGAAAATGTCAAAAGGATGGATTCTTGGTTGGAGTCATCATAGTAGTTGAGTAGTGATCCATGGCTAAACAATTCACATGGAAACCCTATCCATGCTTGGAATTTTTCAAGGATTTATTGGATGCATAGTACCATGGAAATTATTTCCACTATAGTTGGTTCCTACTATTAATTTCCATGGTGTTATGGGATCCACCACTGCACTACGCCTATGACCACTCCACTTAAGAAGACTTTGTTGCGACAAAGTTCTTGGTTTTTCACTGACATCCAAACCAAGAGTACCAAGTTGATGTGGACACCACATTTCATGTGTGGTATGCACTAATGATGAATGTGATGGTTGAATCATTCAAATTCCCCCATAGCATTGTAGATAGATTCAATGACAAAGTTATATTTGAAGCCAACCAGCACAATCTGTTGATTCTACCATGTGTAGATTCCAACCATAAATATGTTCTTTTATTCTATATCACCGCTAATGATGTCAAGAATGAATTCATGTAGTAGTCGATGCATGTTGAGTCCCAGCTATCAGAATCAAACCTAGAGACCTTGGAGGAATTAGGAATACACCAAAAACATCCTACAAGTGAAGCTAGCAACTTGAACCCACCAACAAAGTCACCATGTCTCATATAGAAGTGCAAGTGGCAGACATTGTGGTCACAAGAGGCAAAGAAACCCACAAAAGAAGAAAATAATTCCCCCCTCCCCATGTATAGAATAGGAAGTGGAGGAGGACGAATCTTAAGAAGTATTCTCCTCATGCCAACTTCTAGGAAGTAGACAACTGGGTTCTCTTCACCAGAACATATTCAAGAAGTTCAGGAATGCACCAAAACAAGAACCTGAACCAATTCTATAGCACACTCAATATAATCCAAATGAGACAACTCAGCAAGAAGCATTGAAAATTCCCCCATGCACAGAAGCAAAGGGAAGTAGCATTGGTACAATCCCTATGATCATCCAACAATTGCAGTCAAACATTCACATGGCGTACTTTCTCTAGAAAGACAACAAAGATCAACTTTATGAGATATGGATGGTTTTCCACGTTACGTTAGGAACAATAATGATACAGACATTTTAAGTTGTTAGCACCAACTTGATGTAATAACTGCATAAACAATCCAAAAGGGAATTCCATAGAAAAATAAAACTTAACCCCTCGGCCATCATGGTGATATCAATTGGACCTACATGATTCCTTAGACATGGACCCATTGTCATACAATGAGATCAATTTTCACTTGGTGTCAATTCCTAATCTCCAACACTACATGAATAAGATCTTCGTAGAGATAGGATATAGACATATGCAACTCAGGAATTACTATAGTGGCCTTAAGCATGTTCATAAGGAATTTGTTTGCACATAATATCTTCTAGAGGCTAAGGTGGATAAGCAAATCCACTTTAGTGAAATGCAGATGAGTGCCAAAAAGAAAATATTGGGATAAATGCCACTATCGACCAAGAAAGGATCCATGATAGATATTATTGTGTTGATTAAGAAGATGATAGTGAGTCAAACATAGCAGAAGACTATAGCAAATATTGTTTCTAAGGTTGAGGAATAGGCACCAAAAAATTTCAACAACCGCTCTAAGTTGCAATTCAAAGCTAGTGATTTTATCATTGTGCATAAGAAAGTGAAACTAGAACCATGGAATAGAAACAAAAATATTTTTCCTCATTCACTGTATGGATCAATGATATCACCAATGAACTTAAGTTGATCCAAATAAGTTTCCATGCATTTGTTAGTGACCTTTGCACCTGCATTCCATCAGTAGATGCACTAGAACCATCAGGCACATGGCTCGGAACCAACCACATATTAGGTATGGGAACATATTGGTGCCCAATTTTTGGACCTACTATTATGCTCCATGATAGTGAAGTCAAAATCAGTTGTGCTCAAAGAGAATCAGTTATGTTGCGCGTTGAGTCAATTAGCAATTGCACACCAATAGCAGTTTGTAGTTTTTGGGAACCTTATCCTATGTAAGGATTATTTTGTAAAGGGTTTGGGTTTTGTTGTGTTTGATGTGTGTGCACTATTGCTAGAATAAGTAGTCATTGTTGTTTAAAGTTTGATATTTATGTAATTTTGTTCTAACTGTAAGAAGAAAGTTATGCAAAAGTTAAAGTTGTTGAGATGAGTTTTGTATGTTTGTATGCTGATATCCAATTTTTTGCCAAGTAATATAAGGAATCTCTTGTTTTCCATATATATTTTACATTTCACGCCCCCTCCTCTCATCTCGTTGGTGGAGAGGACATGACTCTACAATTTCTCTGTCTATCAAACTGAGGAAACTAGCCCCATGAACACAAAACATAAAATGCATTGAAATAAAACATATATCTGTAGATGCATTATGTAATAATATACAACAGAAGAAAAAATCATTAAACACATTCATATGTTCATAATAATTCATAAAACAAATACATTGCATAGAATATATAAGAGAGCACTTATCTTGATAATGAGCTTCCTCACAACTAGCTATATCGATGCAACGTTCCACCCAACCATAGCCCAGTGTGCTCATCCATCTCTCTACACCGGTGCCACCCCAAGCTGGGCATGATTTCCACAAGGAACTATGGAACAACAGGCTCACACATAGCCAAATATACATAAAGGTTCAGCCAATCCAATCCAAATATGGGTTTATCAGGCTGCTAAGGCAGTGGAAAGGGAGAATTGCTAAGCTAGTGAGCTCAACCACAGAGCTATGGACACCTGCATGATATATTTCTATCTTGGCGTCCACAATATCTACACACCCAACATAAGGAAGTATTCCCTTCACTGCTACACGGTCCCTCAAGCCATACCTTTCCTTCCAGTTCTCTTTAGGGTGTGCATAGAAGATTAGCCATCCCCTCTTGATATTTTTGTGAGGTTCCTCTCTTCACTAGGTTTATCAAGGAAATTATGCTCCTCTTCCACTCCTAAGTCTTTCACACCAAAACAGGGATACACATAACTTCAAAACTCAAGTTCTAGGTATGAGGAAAAATGTGTTGGGAACCAAAAACTAATTAGTAAAATGGAAAATAACTATGGGAGAGAAAATACGATTTCAACAATGTCTATGCGCTTCACAGGGGAAAAAACGGCCTCTTGAAACCCCAAAATCATGAATCTCTTATCCCATTCAATCGAAAACACAAAAACGAACACCCAACCATGGAGAAATGGAGGAAATTGCAGAAAAACAGGATGAGAATTCCCTAGCTATCTCTAGTTGCATCAGGAAGAGAAACACGTGGGTGAAAAATGAAATGGGCAGCAATTTCTGGGTGTTAACTTGCCCAATAATCAAAAAATCATTTTTCCAAAAATTATGGCTTTCCCCAATATGGAATTGACTTCCATACCCTTCCATTTCCCAATGCATTAACTACCTCAACCAACTTCTGGAAGAAATAAATGATTGGGCACAAAATACAAAATGGGTAGTTGACAGCTTTATGGGTTCTCTCATTGACATTTGGCTCAACACTATTGGCTCAATGTTTTGAATAATTTTTCTTCCTATTCCTTTTGAAATCATGCCCCCGTCTCTTTGTTGTATTGACATAGCTAGTTGTAGGTATTTTTATTAAATTGCATATTTACATGATGTCATAATTTATATTGTGCCTGGCTAGCACAAAAACCATAGGTATTGATTTTTAATTGCTGATACATAAAACTCTAAATCCATGGTGGGGCCTTGGCATTGAGCTCCTCTCCATGATTTAATAATGGTATTTACATCATATGCAATTTTAATGCAATTTGGGGTCAAAATCGGGATATTACACTACACAATTTTTGTGTGAATGATTATTTATGAATTGTATGTTAATTTACTATTAAATACTTCTATATGGATTGGTATGATGAAAGATTAAGATAGGATTGATATTATTATGGGTGAGAAGAAACCATCCCTCCTTTCACATACTTAATTCGGTTTTCTATTTAATTTCCAATGTTCATCTTGGGTGAGACCTTACTCTGTTATCACAGCATTGAAAATGTCGTTTCCTATGTGGTTTTTGTTGGTCATATAAGTTGAACCCTAGGTCTAGACTGCAGAAAACATATCCTATATTATGGATTTATATCACTAATTCCTTTTTGTCTAAATATTCCCAATTCAAATCTGTGTCATGCTCAATGTTCAAGGATATAGCATGTGTCATCCATTCTCTAGTTTCCTTGACCTCATGGGTCAGCTAGTCCTTAGTATCATTTTGTCCTTTCCATTGTACACAATGTTCATACATGTTCTTATGTGGGAGTGTGAGAATTTGATTCACATTTGGATCTAGGAGCACAAGAGACTCTCACAATTTGAATTACCTTGCAAAAACCAGCAAAAAGCTTGAAAGAGGAACAAAATTTACATACACATGTGAACACAAAGTGGATATTATTAAACTATTTGACATCTGAATATGTTTAGATAAGATAAATATTACATTAGGAAGAATTCGTGAGGCTTAGGAATCCAATTTGGAGTGTACATGTGTCATGGAAAAATTTGACCTCAATCCCCCCTAGGTGGACCAATGAAGCTCCAACTCAGCCCAAACAGTCATGCACCATGGTGTGAACATTGGTAAAGTTTTTTGGGTAAATAATGAGTCCAAGGCATGTGTGGTTGAGAAATTAGAAGTGTGGGAGTGGCTCAAGGTGAGCAATAAATGCTCAAGAAGCCCAAAAATGGTCCAAAAACACCCCTAACACCCCAAGTCAACCCAAACTCCACAAAAAGAGGAATGGGAGTGCTCCTATCATTAATGAGGGTGCAGATGTGATGTTTGAATAATGTGGAGCATTTTTTTAGGTGTGAATAGGCCAAAATAACTAGATCTCTTGCAGAATCAACTTCCCTAAGTCTAAACCATAGCAACTTAATGCATAGAAGCAAATAAAACTGACTAAGGTATAAAATAAGGTAATAAGGATGGATTACTATTGTAACACCCCCCCTTAACGTTGAATTAGTGCAACTTAACAAAAATACCATGGAGGCCTTGGAAACAAAGGCTCAAGTCACCTCATACAATAGAAAATTTATTTGTCCATGAAAAACAAGGAAAAAGGAGGAAAACCACATGGGAACAAAACCTCTCCTCAAAAATGGAAATGGGGAAAAAAATATGAAGGTGAATGGAATCCATCACCATGCATCACTTACTCCAATAATTTATCTCAAGTAAGTGAAGGTCTTCTCAGTAAGACACTTGTGAAAATATGAGCAGTTTGCTTGGTGGACGGGTAATACTGCAAGGCTATCACCTGATCATGCACTAAGACCCGAATGTAGTGAATATGAATCTCTATGTGCTTGGTACTCTGTCTCTGTACTGGATCTATAGAAATATTGATTTCACTTTGATTTTCACACCAAATTACAGTGGGTGAAGAAAGTGCAACATCAAGCTCGTGAAGAATGCCTTGCAACCACACACATTGTGTAGCTGCGTTCACTTCTCCTCTTTATTTGGCCTCAGCTGAAGAAATGGAAATAGTGTGTTGTTTATTAATTGAAAAGAAAATGGGACCATCAGAAATCATGAATACAAAAACAGAAGTGGACTTTCTTCCATTGGGATCTCCATCCCAATCTGAAACATAAAATCCTACTAGTTCTAGTGGAGAACTAGCTGGATAGTGTACCTCGAAGTTCCTGGTGCCTTGAACATACTGAAGCATATTCTTGGTTGCATTACAATGGATCTCATGTGACTGCTGCATATATATTTCTACATAACTAAGAGCATAAGCTAAATCAGGTCTAGTATGTGTAAGATACAACAAACTCCCGACTGGTTGTCTATACAATGAGTAATCTACCAATGGAGAGTCACCAATTTCACTTAGTTTTATGCCAAAAAGGAATGGGAACTTGGCTGCATTAAATTAAGCCATATTAAACTTTAATATAATATCTGAAGCATACTTTTTTTGGTTGATCATGATTCCTTTTTCATATTTCTCAATTTCCAAACCAAGAAATTGTTTTAGCAATCATAGATTGTTCATTGCAAATTCATTGTGTAAAGATGCTTTAATTGATACAATTTATTTGGTACAACTACCTGTAATAAAAATATCATAAACATATAGTACAATGACCTGAAATAAATCGCCAACATGCTGCAAATAAACATTGGGATCTGATTTTAATAGAACAAATCCAATTGATAGCAAAAACCTATCCATTTTGGCATACCAAGCCCTTGGGGCTTGCTTGAGGCCATAGAGTGACTTCTTCAACCTGAAAAAAAGGGAAGGAACCTCTTAGAAACCTTTAGGTTTCTGCATGTATATCTCTTCCTATATCTCATCATGAATAAATTCACTTTTGACATCCATGTGGTGAACCTCCCAGCATTTACTAGCAGCAATGGATAAAACTATCATAATAGAGTCCATCTTTGCAACCGGTGCAAAGGTCTTCGTATAGTACACTCCTTGGAATTGAGAAAATACTTTGGTAACTAATATGGCCTTATATTTAATGTCAGACCCATAATCAGAAACTTTGTTCCTATAGACCCACTTGCATTGAAAATCTTCCTCTTGGGAGGCAAGGGAACCAATTCCCAAGTCTCATTCTTTTGTAGAGAATTGAATTCATCTTGCATGGATGATTTCCATATTGGTTCATGAGATGCTTTATGATATGAATGTGGATAATATGCAATAATAATATATAAATTCTCATCAATATCAACTTCACTTACAAAAGAATCATTGTGAAATTGTGATCTTGGCTTCCTAGGATCTAGAGGATTGCCTGCTAAATCCCCAGCAGCTTGTATGGTTTTCTCTACCCAATTCAGCCTTGAGGGTGAGTCATATATAGAAAAATCACATTCATCCATATCATTATCAGAAATATCATAAAAAATAGAAGTGGAATCATCACTTACATCATCATGGTGTTGAGGATAAGAGCATTCCCTCGGTGCTAGTTCAAAATATGCTATAATCTCCTCTTTGAATTGCACACTTCTTTCAATGAAAGTTTTGTGTGTGGATGTATCAAAGAGATTGTATCCCTTTGTTTCTTCAAAATACACCACCAATATGCATTCTTTGTTTTGTGGCTGCAATTCCTTCCTCTTTTCTGATGGAATTTGAGCCCATGCCCTTGAGCCAAAAATCCTGAAATGTGAGATGTTTGGTTTGTGACCAAACCAAGCCTCATAAGGTGTTTTACTTTTCACTGATTTGTGTAAATCCATATTATGAATATATGCAGCACACTTAATGGAATCCCATAGCTTAGGACTCAAATCCTTAGCCTTAATCATGCATGTATCCATCTCCTTAAGAGCCCTATTTTTCCTCTCTACCAAACCATTTTGTTGTGGTGTGTAGGGGATCGAATGTTGCATTTGGATGCCACATTCCTCACATAGGTGCTGCAAATTTTTATTCACACACTCTTTACCATTATCAGTCCTAAGTATTTAATCTTTTTCCCACTTTGATTCTCAACCAGTGCCTTCCAAATCTTCAGAGTCTCAAAGACTTCAGATTTTAGCTTAAGGAAGTTATTGGGCCAGGAAAGAACGCAAGGAAGAAACTGAAGCGTAGGCACAAATAGGAAATACGGGTGCACGACAGAGTAAAGGAAGGTGAAGGAAGAAAATAAAGCATAGAACAGAGAAAGATGCGACGAAGAAAAATAAGACCTAGAGTCGGTGGAAGATTGGCAAGTAGAAGAGTAAAGGATGGAAAGTGACAGGTCATAATACCGTAGGTGCTTAAGTCGGTGGAAGACTAAAGGATTATTTTTGCGGCTAGTTATGACCTGCAATTAATGTAATGAAGGACACTTTTTGCGGTTAGTTATGACCTGCGATTAATGTAATGGAGGACATTTTTGCGGCCAATATGGCCTGTAATAAATATGAAAGACGTTTTTGTGGCTATTTATGACTGTAATAACTGAGTTGTGCTGATTTGACCCTGCGCGGTCTTGTAATATCTATAAATAGGAAAAAACCACTCTGTATAAGGGTTCAGTTTATCATAGTTATAAAATAAGAGAATATATCAAGGAGAATTCTGACAATAGAAGGTTGTTGAACCACAGATCTACAACTGTGTGCACAGACCTTTTGGTAAGAGTCATTCTCCAGCTAAGTGCGCATATAGTAAAGTGGAGGAGTCAATCTAGGTTGTGTTTGGATCAGTAGGAGTAGTTAGAAGAATAAAATAAAGAGCATGAGAGAAAGAAAGAGTCTGATTTGAAAAGACATATCTCAAAATAGTCTACAAGTCGCAGACTACAAGGTGCCATATATTTCTCATGCCAGATGAAGAGCACCTTGGTTTCTTCCTTAAATGTCGTTGAATGTGAATGTTGAATTTTTTCTTATCTTGCATTATTTATGTTTATTGCTGAAGTGAATGTCACAATATTGATAAAATTAGTTGAATGAATGAATGACTAAAGCATTGTCGAGCATTGTGTATTATTTCATGTTAAAATACTATTAAGTTGAAATATTGTCACACCATTGCCATTTACTATTAAGGAATCATCTGTGTCACACAGTTGCACCAGTTGTTAATTTGTCAAGGACAAGGTTGTGTCATGGGCTGGCTATGTCGTACTATTGCACCACGATCGTGTAGTAACAAACTCCATCCTTTGGATTTTGTCGAGTACCTTGACCGTGCACCAAGGTACTGTAATCCCTCACCGACAGTGAAAACATGGTTCTAGAAATTACACATTAATATATCTCAGGTGAGACTGCGCCTGCCTTGCAGGTGTTGTCAGTTGAGATTTCTTGTAGGGCTAATGTATTTGGGTGTTTTGTTGGTTTCGTGGGTCTGTTGAACCTAGGTCACGAGAGTGGGGAAAAGTAGGCCAAAAAATGGTTCCATTTCTGGGACTTGAACCCAGATCTCTTAGGTGAGAACCGAGCATCCTAACCCAAATGTTCAAATGATTGTTGCTAATCCAAGAGAACCAAGTTTTGTTGTCATAACGTGAGGAGGTGCTACAACTGGGGCTGATCTGAATATACTATAAGAAAATCCGTAGGTACGACCTGCGGTGCAGAAGAAAGTATCATTCTATGTTCAAAAATAGAAGCAAGTATTTTTGGACGTGCAACTAGAGTTTGTGGATCCAGAAAAACCGTTTGATAGAAGAAACCTCGGTAGAGTTGCAACCTGGAATTAGGGTTAACCATGTCAAAAATAAATTCAAAACTGGGCACAAGTTAAGAATGAGTATGTAGATAGGGGACTATGAAATGGATTACATTATTCTATACCTGGGGTTGGATGTCAATATTTTGACGCGACAAATGTGGGAGAGCATGGGAAATCCACGCTTGTACTGGTCCCATGTCCAGTTGAGGCTTGCAAATTAGGTGAAGGTCCTACCAATTGGTAGGCTTAGTCAAGTCCCTGTCGACATTGAGGGGTTACACACATTTGCAGACTTTGAATTTATCAGCATTGTCGATGACACAAACCCATATCCCACGCTTCTGGGGATATATTGGGCCATAGATAATCAAACCATTATAAATTTTAAGAAAAATATCCTCTCATTCAAGGATGAGGAGATGAGGGTAGTGTCGCCCATTGATCCACTAGAGGGATAGAGATATGTCGAACCAGTCCATAGTGAAGGACAGGGTGACTATCTAAACCATATCTATAATGTTAGCACCTTAAAAGAGGATTACACCAATCCTACAACAGATGGAAACCTGAGCTGAAAGAATACTAGTTCTTGCACATCAGATTCAGGAGAGGCCTTGGAGAATTGGAAAAACAGACTGCATGAAGTATCTATGAGGAGATGCGCCAGAATTACTAGGTCTGTGCGACAAGTGGAGAATTAGTCGAGGGAGTTACCCACATATGAGGGATTTCTTAATCTTGTGACCTTCCTCAGTGAGTTTGAAGGACTGGTGACAGAACCACGATGCTTATCCATGTTAGACTATGTACTAAATGCTACGCCCACAAGATGGTGGGGTACACATAAGCGGTCTATATCTGAATGGCCATAGTGTAAGGGGTTGTTGGAATTCATATTCGACAAAGAAGTCACCATCTTGAGTTAGAGGTACATAGGGATATTGAATCCTGTTGAACACCTCACTCAATGTCACATGGAATTTGCAGAATACCCACAATAGGAATGGGTCCATCATTTCAGAAATACACTGAAAATGACACCCAGAAGCTAGTATACATCTATGGATTTGTGGCAAGGAACTCATGATTGGGATGATTTTGTTAAATAATTTTTGCACACCTTTTCATTTGTTGATGAGCAGCTGAAAATTGATGTTGCGCTTCAAGCGATCAAGGAAAAGATATTCGTTGAAATCCCTGTTGAAGTGGCAAGTTCCCACCAGTGCAACATGACCATCCACCAATGCATATCTTGTTACAATATAGTTAGAGAACTAGATGTTGATATGACTAACATAAACATACCAGAGTTGGAGGGTACACACAAAGTTGAAGGAAGTGGTATTTCGAGAAACTAGTTCCTAAAGCCACTAAAAATAATGAAATTGAACATTGGTTCTCCCAAAAACCTAAAGTTCACCAATATAGGATATTATTGGGATGATGAGATGGTATCAAAGATCACATATTTGTTGTATAAGTTTCAGTACCTATTCCCTACCAGCTTCTCAGAGATGAAGGGAATAGTGGAAGACCTGGGGGAGATTTAAATACACCTTAAACCAAATGCTAAACCCATTAAGTAGTGACCTTATAGGTTGAATCCAAGGTATAGAGAGAAGGTGAAAGCTAATTTGGACTGCATGCTCGACTCAAGAATCATTGAACTTGTCAAGGAATCATAATGGATCATTCCTATAGTGATCCAGGATAAAAAGACAACAAGTAAAGTCAGAATCTGTGTAGACCTGAGGAATCTGAACAATGCATGCCTACACGATACATTCCCAACACCATTTATAGATGAATTACTTGAAAGTGTTATAGGGTGGGAGATGTATTCATTCACTGACATCTTCTCTGGCTATCACATTTATCAATCAAAATGGCCATTCTCCATCCAAGTGCTGATATCCCTTATGTCGGTACACAAAAGGATAAATAGGATTGAAGTGGCCAAAACACTATGGATGTGCATGACCATTGATGCATGATTTCCAAACCAGCTTATTATATTTTTATTCTGATTCTAGGGTTCCACACGCAACTATTTGCATTGCAACTCGTGCGTCACATGTGAGTATGTGCATTGCAACCTGCATGTACATTGAACACGCGAGTTCCCTTCGAACAACCAGCGTGTCATATGCGCATTGATTATATATATAGTTATGTGTACCTTAATTCAACATTAAAAAATATAAATCGCGACCAGATGATATTAGTTGGACCTTAATCCATAACTATCCCAACTGTCTCAGCCATCCTAACCTTCGAAACCACTCTATTTTCCAATGTATAAATAGAGGCCTTAGGATGGGTCTAATCAATCAATCCTTGAAGAGAAAATTCATGCTGGTGGTATACCTTCAGAATCTTGGAGCAGCAGAACTCAATGTCCTTGGTTGTAGAGGAGTCCTTGTGTCAGAATTTTGGTCATATTCTCACCTATTCACTGGTTATTAATAAAGATATTTCTTCATCCAATCTTTGTATTTTTCTCTCTCATGTATATTGGTTTATGAATGATTTCCATTATGTTATTATGAATAGGAATTGCACTAACCATTTATATATATATACATATATATATATATATATATATATATATATATATATGAGATATTGCTTGAAGAATTCGCTCTTTGTAGGTGAAGAGGAGCGGCCCTAAAAGCTGTGGAGAGGATTGAAGTACGAGAAGAAAAATATTGGAGAAACCGTCATAAACTGGGTAAGCCAAACTCTCTTCCTATTCCTACTTCATTCTTTGTAAAAGATGATTTTCTGTAAATCTACTAGTAAGTTGGTAACCCCAGACCCACGAGGTCTTCACTTAGTGAAACTATGCCATAGCACGTTCGTTCGTGGCATATGAAACAATACCCCTATTTTCAAAAAATATTGGAAAATACCTCCAAAAATCATTTTTTTTAACCCCCTCCCAATATGCCTTGCCGATTTTAAAAAACCCCTATATTCCCTATATATTGCATGTATCCATTTTTTATACCCCTTTATATTTCTACCGAAGGGAAAAAAAAACTAAACACAAGAAAGGGCGACACTTGATAGGCGCCCTTAGGCAAATCACTTTATTAGGAATTAAAATGTATCACATGATGTCAAAACAAATAAGAGAGGGTTTATTTGTACCAATCTCAAACAGTAGTGTGTAACTGCTTCAGTAACTGCTTCAAGATGTGGACACTGGATATATATCCAACTCCAGAGGCTGAGAGGCCTTTTAAGTTGTAGTAGACTTTTAAATGCTTTCATCAACAATCATGCATATTTTAGTGCTCCTTTGTTTAAGAGCTTCAACAACTTTTCTCAAAATAGCTTTAAAAATCTAGTTTGTATACATAATACTCTCATAGATTTCTAAGTACTTTGACTAGCATTAGTTGAACATTTATATTACATAGAGAGACAATCTTAAGTGGAGAGCCTAGCTCTACTTCTTTCACAGTTGAACCAAAGCTTCCTCACTTTGCAAGTAATTTTAAGACAACTTTCAATATTCCAAGGGCTCATAAACTTTACAAGTAGAGAACAACTGCAATTTTTTAGGAAAGAATAACACACCCAAAAAACTTCATTCAAAATGCTCTCAAAACTACCACAACTCTACCCTTGTAAAAACTTCACTGCGTGCATTCAAGTTCTCTCTCACAAAGGCCAACAATCCTCACAACCTAACAAGCATCTCAATCCTACATAATCG
>LPNX011204620.1:280006-398472 GCA_001517045.1 Pseudotsuga menziesii
GTAGACTCCATATACAGATCTCACCTCACTCGTTTTCAACAAAGTTCCATTCTCATGTTCACTAATTTATATGTTCTCATGACTCTCATACTTTCATGGTTCAGCTCCCATGGCTTCACATAGCCTGAAGAATTCCTTCACTCAGCTTCTCACAACATTTGCTAAAACAACATACATAAATAGGAGCATGTCAAACTTGCTCACTCACTCAAGCAATATTCATATACAAATCTCACCTCACTCATTTTCAACAAGGCTCTATTCTCATGCTCACTAATTCATATGCTGACATGTTCTCATGGTTCAGTTCACATGGCTTCCCTTAGCCTCAAGAAGCCCTTCACTTAGCTTTACACAACAGCTGTAAAAAACAACATAAACAAATAGGATCATGTCAAACTTGCTCACTCACACATCTCCATGGCTCTAATATAACTTATGCATAACCATGTCACACAATATCAACAAAGCATAAAAGATATTCAAGTAACTAGCACTCTAATTCATAAAAGGGCCATGAATTAATTACATAGAGTACATGTGTTTATAAAATTCACTTGTCTTTGGATTTTCCACCAGTTTTCCATATTTAGTTAGATTCCTCTACACCAAGTGCCATGGCATATACCTTGAGACGTTCCTTAAATCTCTTACATAGGAGATATCCTCCATTAAAATGGAAGATCTAGAGATTTGATAAGCCGATTCTTCATGTTTCTTATCATATAAAGATTGTTCTTGATCATATATATGAGAACCCCAGAATCCATCCAGTTGTCTGTTAAAAAATTGGGATCACAGTAAAACGTGATCCAAGAGTAGTACCTGGATAGTGGTGTCATCATAGCAAGTTGAAGAGTGCTGCTGCAAGCAGAAAAAATAAATGAAGTATTCAAAAACAATTGATATGAAATTGGAAGCTATAATATATACAATGAAATACATTTAGATGGACTCTTGTGGCATTAAAGTAATAAAACCCAAGACAAAGTATTAAAAAGACCTTCCGAAGAATTATCTACTCTGCTTGGTATTCAAGATGTGCATCTTAAAACACTTGTACCCAGTCACAGCCCAAAACTACAATGAATTTCTTTCCACCTGTACATATTCTTGTACAACCTTATTATCTAAATTCAAACATAGCTCCTCTTCCAAGCCTACAATCAATCACAGAATTAATTTCACTTGCCATGATACTAATGGAAAAGAATATACAAGAGTGGCCTATAAGCTTCATTTCAATTTCTCATTCTATTCCAGGAAGACCTTTTCAGTTTGTTAAAGCATACCATCTTCTTTGCATGGGAAGAAGATGCAACCTTGTTAAGTAATTGGCAAATTGCCTCTTGAAACTTGCCATTCCACACCCATTACATTTCAGAAATGGCCTGGAATTGGAAGAAACACCCTGCTCTATCAAGAAACCTAAAAGGTCCTGCTGGAAAACACGCCCTGCTCTATCAAGAAACCTGAAAAACAAGAGTGAGGACATTCACACCTAATCTCCCAGTCATCTAAAAGACTAAAACTAACCATAACAGGGTACACCCAACTAGAAGCAACATTGAAAAGACTAAAGGTATCCATCTAAAACTGACCATAACAAGGTACCATCATGAAGGTATCCCAAAACCATGTTAACCATTTGGCATTGGCATGTCATCATACTAATAATATCATCAATTACTACAATTGCACTAGAACAATTAAAAGAGAAGATTTGCTCATGGAAAACTGTTTGTTCAGAGCACAATTTTGCCCATTCCTTGCAGCCCTGCTCCAATCAGTGAAACAAGAGGTCTCTCTGCATAGATCATACCAGTGCTGATAGGATTCCTCCAGATATTGAATAAGAGAAGAAATTATTTTATCATCCGATTAACGCATCTTCAAAGGTGAATTACTCTGGTATATATCTACGGTGTTAGACTCTTCACATGAGTTCCTTCGCTGTCTAGGGGAAAGACTAGACTTCGCAGCGTCTTCAACCTTAGGTGTCCCTACTAATTTACGTTTGTTAATCTCTCTCCTTGCCTTGTTCTCATCATTTTCATCGGATGGATTGGATTACTTGTATATTATTACTTGTGCCTTAGCAATTACAGCTGGACTATCATCAGCAGCATATAGAATCCTCTGTATTGCTGCAACTATCTGTTCAAAATTACAGGTATCAAAATCTGATATTTGTCACTCCATTAAACTCATGCGGAAAACATTTCTAGACAAAAGGTTGTATATGGCTAGTAAAATTTGTGCTTACAGGTAATTGTTCAACATCTAGATTTCGACAAAGTATTTCAATATCCCTGAGCTTTGCAAAGTAAAAGTCTCTTTCCTTCTCCAAATTGTCTACCAAGAGCTTCAACTCTGTGACCTGCATACCTCAATTAAACAGCAAATAGCATAGAAATAAACAAATATGAGAACTTCACTGATATGAGAGCCTGGACCAAGTTCATGTTGGTCTAGTTCCTTTGGAAAAACTCCTGACAAAAGGATCCTGTGATGATTGGACCATGACTGAACCAAGATTCTTTCCGAGGTAAAACAACAGGAAAATATGAATAACAAAAACACAAACATCAAGAGACTTTAAATGGAGTAATATTTTTTACCTGCTCATTGAGAGCCTGAATCTGGGCTGCGTTTGTAGATGCAGTGTTGGGCATTGCAGACCCATAAAATGGTGGCTCAGTTGAGGCTGTTTGGAAGGGTAAAGACCCATATCCAGCATTTGACCCTGTCCTGGAATGTTTAGCAGCTACATTCACAACTGGAACTGGAGGATCATTTTGCCGAGAACTAGCAACTGTGGCAGTTTTAGACCCCAATGCATTGCCCTTGCTTGAAGGGTTTACTGGAGCTACTTTCTTGTTAACTTGTTTTCCACCTTTGTAAAACTCCCTTCGTTCCAGTGCATTGTAACCAAAAAGGCACATAATCAAAAATTGATTAACAAATGTATCACTAACATGTAAACAAATATGCCCATTATTGTAGTGCCATAAAATCCAGAAAGAACCAAAAAGCAGGAAAAGAGAACAGAAAAAGAAGATACCTATTCATGATTCCACCATTTACTGAATCACAGTATCTCTTTAACCATTGCATGAACTATAGATTGTCCAGTGGTCGCCCTTTTACAATTTTATTGACATCAATGTACTGCATGAAACCTCATATTAGATCCATCTAGACGTCTTATTGAAAGTAATAACCAAACTAATGCCTGCTGTGTATTTTCCCACATTTACAGTAAAAAATGGAACTTTCAACTTTCAAGACAGATCTTGCCATCTTCTAACAAAGGTAATACTTTCTTGTATTCTTGAGAAGCAATTAACTTTACTGGTATTCCTATATTCAACCTGTTGTTAATGCTGCCGTAACTTAAATACTCATGCTTAGTCTGGACTCTGATATCAAAGATTTACTGATGATGCCAGCTGCCCCATTTGTAGTGTAAGCTGATTGAGATTCTCCTTTCTATTACAGAAATTGCAATATTCAGGTACAACATCATCTTGATCCTTACTACTCTCCTGACTCTCTGAATCAGTCCCCTCTGTGTCTATTGGCTATGGGCTCTCATTAAGAAACTGTTCCCAAAACACATCATTGATCCTTTTCTTGGCTATCTCACTACCCATGCCTTTACCTGTATCTCCAGGGACATTCCTTCGGCCCTTGCCATTAATTCAACCCTCCTCCAAAGTAGTCTTTGCTGCACCATATGGCAATCTTACCTCAACATCTACTGCTTCTAAATTTGCATCATTGCTACCTGTCTTAGATCCTATAACACTTCTATTCTCAGGACTGCCTGACAGAATAGCTTTTCCTGCAGCATCTATTTTACTTACTTCATGTAAAGAAGAGTGAGGACTCAAACTCAAGTTACATAGAATGTCAGAATGAAGGGATCCTACTAACCCCTCTGATGCTTGCATATCTCGCGATCTCAAAGATATGGACATATCTGGCAACCTAGATGAGGAGTTCAAATCTGATAAAGCTGAAGATGTATAAATATCCGAAACCCCCAAATGGACAGGCATATCATGGAAACAAGGCTTTCCATGCATCTCTGTAAGAGATGACCCTGAGGAGTGACTTGGAGGCCTTCCACTATCCTTTGATTTGTCATGAGCTTCAGCTGGAAGATCATCAAAAAAGTTTTTAAATGCATCCATGGATGTTTCAAGCTTATCTGGAGAATCTATGTTGAAAGCATCACTCTTACCATGATCGTATCTTATAATTTGGATACCAGTACATCCATTTTCCCCAATATCCAAGACCTCATCATGATTTGGCAGTCTTCTTTTCTTGTTTGTAGTAGCAATATGAGCAATCTTATCATGATGTTGAACAAGCTGTGCCACAAAGTTGGGATTCTGCACAGCTTTAGCCAAGAATGCCATCAAACGATGTTGTCGTTGTTCCATTACTTGCAGCCACTCTTCCAATGACTGCAAGTCAAACTCTGTACCATGCCATGTTCTAACAAAGGTGCTGTACATGCTACACAAACGTTGGTTAGTGGTTTACCTGACTACTAGTTAAAAATACAACTGAAAGTGGACTATTTTGCACCCTTTTACCTTCATATATCAGAATGCATGTATACTCTGTCTGTGTGACATGACATTGTTTATACTTTGAAAGCTTGTGATACTATCGCTAATACTCCATTTTAGACATGTAGTTGCTTATACATACAGTTTGGAGGAAATATTATTAAACAACTGGTTATGTTTACTGCTGCCTTAATGACTAATATGTTGTTAAGATTATACTCATACTGCTGTACTTTGATGTACCTCTGCTAGTACTATTGTATACGTGTGCTTCAGATTGGTTTGGTGATGATAAAATATATGTAACTTGGTTAATACTTGCCTATCACATGTGTTAGCTAGTTAAGTGAACGACACTCCACTTTTATGGTGTCTACAATAAACTAAGATAAAATCGGTTACTTGCCTATTCTAAAGGCATTACTGAAGTGGATGTATTATACTATTAAGTGTACTTATATAGGTCATATGCATACATATTAATATGTCTATTTCATTCTTGAATTGACTCCATTAGGCACTGGTCACCAATTTTGCGCATGTGCGAGATATATTTTGTGTCCAAGTGCCTTTTGTAGAGTTGTCGTTAGGGCTCTCCCCTGGGAGGTTTCGACTTCCAAATAAGTTTGGAGAGGTGACTAAGGTGACAGTGGTCACTCTCCCCACATATGCTTGCAGGTGGCTTGGACTGCCATTTCATCCGGTAACAGGTTCCAAACTGGCCAAGTCAATACAGTCAAGGGTCAACTCGGTCAACTCCACCAATTCCAAGTCTGATTTGACCAAGTATGAAAACGTTCGTCCTTACTACCTACCTACCTGCCTCCTCCTTTTCAGATTCTCTAAATGCTTTGGACAACCTACTATGGTCTAAATAGGAACTGAATTGGCTCATCATATTGAACATCTACAGTTTACAAATAGTATGTTTAGGTCACCCAGATCATACCTCTTGAGGGTATGGCCTTAAGATGTCTTTCTATCCTAAGCACTTTCTACAGCTGAGAAAGCCTTGTTGTCAAACCTATGTATGCGTTGTGCATACACATATTGGATGCACGCCCTAAGGATCGCCCTTGGTCAGTTCTAAGTGGGCTCTCGTTGGATTTAGCTTGAAAGTGGTCACTAACTTCCTCACCAAAATAGGATTTCCAACTTTACAATTTATTATGAGATCAGGGGGAATATATACTGCCTTTATGGAGACTCCGTGGCCTTCCTCTTTACATTTTATCATTATCTAGATAAGATATGTTCAGCACTTTTTCTGAGGGAGATTCTTGATTTTAAATATAGCCCCTCTGCAAAAACTACCACTCTCCAAGCTTCGTTGAGACAGGGACATTTCTGCCCTCTCACTGTAGTTCCTATTGTCCAATGATAAAGAGATAATCCAACTTGCTTATCTCAGATCAGAGTAAGAATTTGTTAATAAAGAGATAATCCAACTTGCTTATCTCAGATCAGAGTAAGAATTTTTTAGGGATGTTGTTAATCACCTCAAATCAAAGGGTTGATTGCTATGCAAGGACGAATGATGTTTCCAGCTAGTGAGGGCTGGTATAGATTAGTTCTTTAATTCTTAATGTTTATTGTTTACAAAAATGATAATTCTAAATATTGTTTAACAATGATCAACTTAAACATGTATACATTTTGCTACAAATATCGAGTTTGACCTGAACTGATCCTGTGGAGTGTTCCTTGAAACTACCTAAGTCATTGAGAATTGACAAATTTCAACCTCCATAAAACATTAGTCATGCCTAAAAACCTACCTGAAATACCCTTTTCATGGCAATTGGTTACAACAGCCCAAGTGCGACCTTAACCACAACCTTTCTAGCAGTGTTCATAGTTCTTCCCAGAAATATGGCTGATTCCAGTGTGACATTTACATACTATTTTGTAATATTTCATAAGCTTGCACATTACAAAGGCAACTTAAATATGGTAATCTTAGTTCCAAAGTTATGATCTCCTCCCCGTGACTTTAACATGCTATTTTGTAAGATTTCGTAGGCTTGCACATCACAAAGGTCACTTAAATGTGGCAATCTTAGCTCTTTAGTTAAAGTCCCCTCAATATCATTTTGTAAATGTTTACTTCCTAGTTAAGTGCAGTTCAATTTATGCCATTAAGCTTCAGAATTTTACACATTCGTTTTAGTGGGAAGGAATAGTCATTTAAAATAAAGGCCAATTCCTCCAATTTTTAACTCACTAGTGTATACAAATCAAGTTTTTTATGGTCCCCAGGATACCATAACTCTTTGGGCCTACCTCCAACTTATATCCTTGACGACATAAAACTTCAAAAGATAAAATTGAAGTGTCATGCCTATCTCTAAAGTGATTTAAAATTTAATACATGCATCTGCACATCTTGAACCAGCTACCAAATGTCTCCAGAACAAAATATACCCTTTCCTATCCACATAATCTTCCATGTGTGTGAATAACTATTGATATATTCAATTATCTCAATGAATAATGATTCACAAAAACATAAGGTTATCTGACAGGTACATATGCCATGTTTAAGTTCATATAGATAAAAAAGTTAACACACCACTTGGAAGAATGTTAAGCACTTTGAATCTTCTAGTATCCTTATGAGCATACAACTGAAAAACTATGCTACATCAATTAAAAAATACCTGAAGAAGATGGCGCAATAAGCAATGCAAAATCATCTAAGATTGAGGAACAGGTTCAGAACAAGGAAACTCTGTTGATGCTGAAAAAGACATGCGTTGTGAAACATCAACAACAACACCAGCATTTGGAAGAAGACCCAGGGGATAAACTTCACGGTCAAATTCTATTTCTGGGTCCAGCTGCACACAACAAATAAAGCATAATTTATTCTGTCTCTAGTTGATAAAATTCAATTTTTCATAAATTCTAAGTCATCTCTTGCACCAAAGTTGCTGAACTACAATTCCATATATAATAATGAAAGAAGAGCCCAGGTGCAATGTTAATCAAAGGAAAAATTTCTGTCAATAATACACATTTGCAACTTTGAATAGCAAGGTACCAAGAAAAGTATCTCGAGAAAGTAGTAGACCCAGGGACCTTTTCGGAGACAAGACCATATACAAAAAACACTTCCAGCTTTCGGAGACAGTTCTTCAAGGATCCAACAAAGAGAACGCAATCCTGACTTCTTCAGAGCTACAGATGATGCTACCTCCATGACCATCTTCCATCACATATTATAAATGACAGCTAACTGCATGCTTTCTTTTATTTTATCAAGGCAAACATCCAAACTTTACTGCTTGTATGGCTACCCTACACCTGCTCAAGGATTCCCAGGAAACTCAAAGGAAATGCTACCAAGAAGAACACAGGTCATGTTCTACTTCTAACTTCTACGCCACACATAGCTGGACTTTGCAGAGAAGCATTATAGAAATTTAGATAAGGCTACATTAACTATAGAATACAAGAAAGTACAAGAATAAAAATTCCAAAAAACCGTGCCATAGGAGCATTTACAATACATAAAGCACAGAAAACAGTGTCCCTAAAATTGTTACACAACTAAGAAGAAATAGCAACAAATGCAAAGAAACCCGATAGCACAGCCTGGTGAATATAAATATGCATACAAATTTCCAAAATATGCATGCATTTTAACCAAAAGCCCTTTGCAGAGGAAAAGAACAAAAGAAATGATGGAGGCGGTTGGGGTGGAACCCGTGACCCCAGCAGCAGCAAAGACAGTGTGAGAGAAAATGCTATGCACTAGAGAAACTCAGCAGGGTGATTGCCAGGCCTTCTTCTCAGATGATAATGGAATTTGGCTCTGAGCAAATGCTATGCACCAGAAAAACTCAGCAGGGTGATTGCCAGGCCTTCTCCTCAGATGATAATGGCGTTCGGCTCTGCACCCACTCATGAAAACGATCAGCATGAGCATGACATGGGATTCCACAGGATTCATGGAGCTTCGATGGCCATGCCCATTATGAAGAAGAGGTTCAGAACCAAGTTCACGCAAGAGCAGAAGGACAAAATGTGCAGTTTTGCAGAGAAGGGCGCGGGCAGAAATTTGGAATAAAATAACCCTAAACATATTGGATATTTATATACTTAAAAAAAAACCTTTATTACCCCTAATATACCACCAATATATTGACTTTAAATTTTTTAATTTTTAACCAACCCAATATGAACGGATATCATATTGGTCCCTAGGTGACGCCCCCGTGCCCAGACCCTAGGTTACAAGGGTGTATTGCCTTGAACAATAGAACTAACGACTTCGTTGGGGAGTCCAACCTGTTTTGGATCCATCCTGTAGGTCCCCTTACCATGTTAGAATAATCAATCCACATTTACCCATATTTGACATTAATTAAATCATTTTTGTCTTACTCCTAGATTCATAGATTCCCTTTCTATGCTAGTTGACTTCCACATGTTCCTAGAAGTCAATACTTGCTAAAATGGGTCATGAAGCACTTTGGAATCATCCTAGAAACATATTTAGCAAGTATTCTTTATTCCTAGTTCCTTAAAGTGCATATATTCTTTTTCAGAAAGCTTCCCTTCTTTACAACAGTTTTAAGGCATAAAGGAAAAGCTAGTCTAGGGGAACTTGCCTTGTTTTTTTCCCATATCATCCTCCTTCCTTTTCTCCAAATAAAAGAATGAATGAGTTGTATTTCCATCACCTATTAGCTTTCCCACTTTCTTTATCCAATTCATGAGCATCTTCATAGATTTGGAAATTCCTTTTTGCACCTATGGGGGATTTGACTTTATTTAGTAAGCCTACTTTTTGACCAATTCGAATAGCAAAATAGTGCTTTTGAATATCTCATGTAATTATATATTTGAGAATCCTATTACTTCATATGGTTGGATTATGTACACTTATTCAATACAAGATTAAGTTATGCTCCAATTTATGTCTCCTTTTGTATGAATTTTTCATGTTTAATTAGCAATTTTGTGAGTGTAATTGATCTATCACTTGGGTTGAATTTCCACATGGTATCAAAGTCTTTGTAGATCAATTTCTCTCCTTCCAAATTGTTATTGTAGGTTTGACATCACTAACTCGGAGCACATTCTGCTGACTAAAGGGCACAAGAGTTGAGATATGGACCAATCTCAAAGGATCATATTGACTCCCTTCAATTTCTTCAAATGGAAACCTAAGATGGAGATATTTTTGAGAGATAAATGTATCTATAGGTTTACCATGGCTACTAAGGTAGAGCCCAATGCAGCTGCAGAGAAAATCAAATGGCGCAATGGGAGGGATGAGGCCTATGGTCTTTTGTGTCTGAGTATTTCAAGAGACCTCCTCTTTCATCTTGATTCATTGACATCTCCTAATGAGGTGTAGGAGAAGATTGAAGATACTTTTGGAAATACATATGATATGAGAGGACATCAAATTGAGAATGAATTGATATCCTTGAGTCCCAGTAGCTTCAAATCATTGCAACTCTATTTCACCAAGTTTAAGGCCCTTGTTTTGCAGTTAAAATAATGTGGCCCTTGTTTTGAAGTTAAACTGACCATTCTCTCAAAGCTTGGTCCTAACTATTCAGTGTTTGTTTCAACCTTCCATGCCATGAAATTGATAGGTCGAACCTGGAAGATGCCTAATCTTGTTTATTTCATGGAATCCCTCACCTAGGAGCAAGATAAATTAGTGATGATGAGCACCATCAAACCTTCTAAATACCAATCTTTGGTTGCTAGATATTCAAAGGTGGATTCAAAAAGAAAGAATAAATCTAAAAATCCACCTGAGAAAAAGAGAGACAAGTCAAAGTCTCAAGAGGGTCCCTCAGGCTCCAAGAAGAACTTCTAGAAGAAGAATAACAAAGGAGAAATGAGAAAGTGCACATACTGTAGTAAGGGCTATCATCCTGAGAGATCTTGTATGAAAAATAAAATTGACATGTTGACCCAAATCCTGGAGAAGAAAAACATCTCCCTTCCTGATTGCTCAAAGAAGAGGGAAGGAGGATCAAATTCAAAAGACAAGGAGAGAGTGCATGCCTTGGTTGCTAGCACCTCAATCTCACCTAGCTTCATCATTGATTATGGAGCTTCCAGATATATGGTTTTGACAAGGGAGATATTTTCCTCTCTTGACATGTCAAAAGGTCCACCAATAGTTTAGGGAGATAACTCTCTGACTGACAGTATGGGAAAGGGTGGGATTGATCTTGACCATGGTAATTTCAATATTGTGTTGTATGTTCCATGTCTTGCCTTTAATCTCTTGTCAGTGTATCGGATGACTCACACTGGGTCTCTAAAGAAATTCATATTATCCCCAAATGAAGTTGAAATCACTAATATTCAAATGGTAAAGTCATATAAAAAGGTGTTGTTGATCACACTTCGAAGGTATACAGATTTTCCCATTTCCTACCCTACCCAAACCCCTCTACTCTTCTTACTCATGCTAATGAAGCAAGCAATCTTTGGCATGAAATATTTGTCCCTCTTAACAACAAGTAATTTTTTTATTTAAGTGACAAATATATGGTTGTTGGAGCAGAGTCCCGCAGCTACAGGAGAAGCTGCCATTTTGGCAGATAGACAGTTTGGCGAAGACGAAGAGATAAGGTAAAGCTACGACGCCGTAGCATGTTTCTAGCTACAGAGCAGAGCTGAAAACCGTGACTGTTGGGATAGAGAAGTCAAGGAAGAAGAAAGTACCTGAGCGGCCGAGAAGAGAGAGCTCAACCACTGCATTGAAGGCAGCGGTGAAGACAGGAGGGATCAGCTACCCTCATAAAGGAAAAGGAGCGACGAGGTCGAGGTATTGAAGACGAAGGACAGAAGACGGGAAGCGGTGCATAGTACCCATGGTCAGCGTCGGGAAGCATGGAAGACTCCAGAGAGTAGTGGTGTGACGGAAAGCGGCTACCCCAAGTACAGATATTCCGACTGTCACTAGTTAGGGATTTGGGTTACTGTTGGGATAGGCCCATAGTGTTGTAATGGTGAGACCTTCGGGCCGCCTATAAAGGGATGTATTTTGTATTGTAAAAGGTTATCTAGTCAGTCCTTCTGGAGCTATTAGGGTAACCTGTAGCTATTCAGACATCAGCGAGTCTGAGAGTCCAGTAGTCTGTTAGCTCACTGTTATTTTGTATTGTAACAATCTGCAGGGATTGAAAGAGAGAGAGAGAGAGTGAGTATATTGTAAGAAGGAAATATAGAGAAGAGATCTAAGAGAGAAGGGCTCCAGGCTGTGTGCGGAGTTACCCAGAAGATCTCTAGCTACATATGTGGTGCAGCAGAACTGTGTACCTCTCTCAAGTTATAATATAGAAACACAGTTCTGTGGATGTAGCTTCTACCCTAGAAGTGAACCACATAAAATCATAGCGTTATGTGATTGATTCATGTGATTGTATTTACTTGTTATATCTGTCATTCATTACGCGAACTTTGCTTACAGTAAATGTATGTATGTGTTATTCAGTTCACAGCATATTAAAAGGATAAATGCAAGTTGAAGTCTTTAAGTATTCTGTATAAGAGTTTGTCGAAGTTTCGCTCAAGACAGTTAAGAGTCGCAGTGTAAAAAAGTCTTGTGTGTTAAGTCTTGTAAGTTGAACACCAGTACACTGAGTTGCAGCGGTAGGATATCGCAGGGAGGCGATATTGCACCATCAGAGGAGCTGTGGTGCGTGGTACCACAGGTTGATGATTGAGCATAGGAGAGAGTTATGTGTTGCCCAGGATGAGGCGATACGATAAGGACTAGATTCATCACGAGTAAGAGGAACTGCACATCACGAAAAGAGACATCTCGCGGGCTAAGAAGAGCTACGAGACGCACACAGGATGCTATACAGAACTTGGTCGAGACACTTGATTCTTTGGCCAACCCATTAGGATCACTTCGGGTGAGACTTCAAGCTGCTCTATGGTCTATTGCTAAAAGGGCCAGTGAGCTAGGGGTGTTGTTGGTACATTATAGTAAACCTGGGTTTGCCCAGCGACCAACAAATGGTTCCATTACCGGTTTTGAACAAACTAAGCACTGATGTTCTGGTGGCGTCCTACTAGAGACGAACTCAATGAGTGGGTTGGGTCTAAGGAGAAATAGTTTTCCGAACATGAGAACAAGAGTCCTAGACTGAGTACAGAGGACTGGTTACAAAAACATATCTTTACAGACCTGCATACGATATTTTTTGCGACCTATGGGAACGAGCTTTACGACTGGTTATCAAAGTTGACTGATACGAGCATATTCAAGAAGAAAAGAAACATTGTCTGGACACCGGAGCTGATTCATACCGTGAAGAATCTTGATAATCCCATTACGAGGACAGTAGACTTCTAGCTTGCGAGTGTGCTAGAAGACTTCGTCATAGAGTTTGCAGTTGAACAGAGAAAAAGCTTTAGCAAGGCGGAGCAGTACTTCTTCAAAGGATATTGCGGTAAGTACATAAAATCTTTAAACTTGTCCATTAAGATGTTATTACATGAAAAAGGAACAATGGATCTAGTTTCAGATGAATAAGTAAAGATAGTAATGTCACAAGAGTTTGAAACTGATTTTGATGACATTGGACATACACGTAGTGGAAAGAAATACAAAGTAGATTTCAGCTCTTCCATACTTGAAGATAGTTCAGATAATACTAGAAAATAGAGTCACAGTACCACAGAAAGAACAGAAGGGGGTATCCCTTACCACCCTTATACCCCATAGAAATAGATCGGGACTCAGAACAATCCCGTAGGAACTCCATCTAGTAGCTCCCAGACAGTACACACTACCGCTACATCACCTCCACCTACACCACCAAGTGGTAGTAACATAGCAAATCAGCATCCACCACATAGAAATAGAATGGGGGATGATATGAAGCTACCTATCTTTAAGGGTACAGGGGCAGAGGACCCAGAGCAGCATTGGTTTCTATGTGAATCCGTGTGGAAAATTAAAGCAATCAATGATGATAATATTAAACTTGTACAGTTGGTCACCACACTGAGAGAACGAACCTTAAAATGGTATATGAAGTACACCACAGTGGTACCCAGAACACTTGTCCAGGTCAGGACCGCCATGATTAAAGAGTTTAAGAAACCTAAGTCTGAGTCATAGTGCATTACAGAGCTCAAAGACATCAAACAGTTACCTACAGAGTCAGTGTGGGACTTCGATCAGAAATTTAAATCCCTTATAGACCAAGTCAGCTTTGAGTTTGCACCAGAGCAGCATAAGGAATGGTTTATTGTAGCACTACTCCCTCACATCAGACTACCATTAATGCAGCAGAAACTCCAGACGTAGGACGATGTGTTGGAGATGGCGATGAAACTAGAGGCTTCACCTCTAGCTGAAACCAGCACAGGTATGACAAATCTGCAAAACCAGTTGGCTAATATCACGATACAGATGCATGAGCTTAAGAAAGGGAAAGAGGTTGCGCAAGACATATGGTGCGTAAAGTGTAAAGCACAAGGCCATACTAAAGATAATTGTCCAGTCTTTGTAGAATATATAGAAACTGGGGCTCCCAACCCCTTACCATAGACCCATGGGCCGTGGTGTGAAATATGCAAAACAAGAGGACACCTACCTCAACAGTGCCCTCTACTTCAGAAGTACGTACAGACACCTAAGAACTTATACTGTGTCTTCTGCAAGTCCATAGGCCATGATGAACACGATTACTGAGCCTATGATCTCATGGTCCGGAGCAAGCAAGACTTGTACAGAGTCCAATCAGAAACACAGTGTCCAGCAGCAGGACCACAGTATGATCAGGCTCATGTTGGCTGTGGAGGAGGATTCAGAGGATGAGGACGTGGAGGAGGCTTTGGCCGGGGACAGGGCTTTGGCCGTGGTCCCGGACCAGTCACTTGTTACAACTGTGGAGTTCTAGGACATTATGCTAGGGACTGTCAGAGCCCTACCACCACATGTAACTATTGCAAATCTTACGATCATGTTATAGAAGACTGTACTACCTTGATAGCTAAGATCAGAGAACCTAAGCCACCAGTACACCAGAACATCAAGCTTATTGCTACTGAGCAGGAAGAACCAGAACCAAGAGTCAACATTGTGACTCGCAATGGTGCTTCCACCAATGGGCATCGCAGGTTACTGAAAAGACCACAGGTCAGGAGTGGGCGCGCAAGGCTCCTAACAAAGAAACACCACTTGACCTACAGAAGAATAAACAGACATTTCAGGAAGCTAAGACTTTCTTTGATGACCCTATGCAATCAAGATCGCAGGTACCACCGTCTAGGGGCATACCGCAGCAAGCACCTTGTGGCATTAGCCCTGTACAGATATCGCAGGCTACCACATCGGGCACATGCGATGAGGATGAGTTGACATGAAGTGTACAATCCTTCCTGTGGAGTTGTTTAAAACTCATGAGAAATGAGCAAGCTATCGAAGAACTTCAGCGCATCATAGATCAGTTTCAACCATCTTCTTCCATGAGCAATACATAGCGTGCTGTTCATAGTATTATGGGACATACAAGAACAGGAAGAGAGATGCAACTCACAGCACAGGTTGGAGAATTTGAAATGGACGAGGTGATCCTAGATCTAGGATCAGAGGTAAATGTTCTGACTAAGCAGACATGGGAACAGATGGGTAGCCCTAAGTTAGTCAGATCACCTATCCATCTCAAATTAGCTAATCAGCAGCAGGTATCACCCCTCGGTCGATTATCGCAGGTGCCAGTTGACATTGACGGAGTTCGCAACTCTGTGGACTTTGAAGTTATAGAAATCATTGGCGATAGTAGACCATATCCAGCACTACTAGGCATTGATTGGGCGATCAGTAACATGGTCGTTATCGACTTAAAGAGAAGACAAATGACCTTTGAAGACGTGCGGATCCGGGTCATCGCACCATTAGATCCTCTTCAGGGTCCTAGATACATTGAACCTATCCAAGCAGAGGAAGAGGCACGCAACATGGACAGTCTCTATCAAATGACTGTGAACCAGAGTGACTACATCGATCCAACCGCAGAAGGGAACATTAGTTGGCAATGCGACAGCTCATGCGAAGTCTCAGTGCGTAGATGTGCATACATGACTAAGTCACTATGATGGATTGGTGCAGAGGTCAATGAGATTCCATAATTTCATGGTCTAACAGATATCCAAGACTTTCTCACGCAGTTTGAACAACAAATTCCTCACGAGCAGAGGATCACAGCTATGGACCTTGCAGTACGAGCCACACCTGCAAGATGGTGGTATGCACATAAAGAGAATATCACATCATGGGATGATCTTAAGAGATTGATGGCGATTAGATTCTCTACCAACAGAGAGTATGTCCAGCAGAGATACACAGGAGAAAGTGACCCCAGGTCACATATTCAGACGTGTGAACAGGATTGGTCAGACATTCCCGAGGATGAATGGGTTCACCGATTCATTCACACTTTGGACACAGTTCTACAGAACTGGTACACAGAGACTGAATTGCGCAAGGGAACGACTACATGGCCACTTCTAATAGACAGCTTTCTATTTACCTTCGCTTTTGAATCTGAGTATCCAAATGTTGATCAGGCCCATTAAGATATTTGAGGATTGTACCCTATCAGTACATACTCAACCTGAGTGGGCCATCCAGTTAGAAGAGGTGCTCGAGTGCTATAACTTCGAAGCAGAACCAGAGGATGAGGATGAGGATCCTTGCAACATCAACATTCCAGAGTTAGAAGGGACTCGTGATGTTGATGGACCAAAGCTACAGATTCCAACAAGCACAGAGCCGATCAATATTAAAAAGATCAATATTGGCACAGAAACAAAACCAAAGTTTGCCTCTATTGGAGACTATTGGACCGATGAAACAGTCGGACAGATTGCAGACTTGCTACATGACTATCAGGACCTATTTCCCACCAAGTTCACAGAGATGAAGGGAATAGTCAGAGACCTGGGAGTAATGAGGATACCATTGAAAGAGGATGCTATACCAGTTAAGCAGCGTCGATATAGATTAAATCCGTGCTACAAAGAAAAAGTTAAGGATGAGATCGATAAGATGCTAGTAGCTGGAATCATTGAGCCCGTAGAAGAGAGTGAATGGGTTAGTCCCATGGTTGTGCAAGAAAAGAAAACTAAAGGATACATCAGGATCTGTGTCAACTTACGTAAACTCAACGACGCATCACTTCATGACCCATTCCTGACACCTTTCATTGATGAAGTACTAGACAATATGGGAGGAAAGGAGCTCTACTCCTTCACTAATGGATTTTCAAGCTATCACCATATCAGAATCCACCCAGAAGATCGACATAAGACCACTTTTGCAACAGAATGGGGCTCATTCCAATATACGATAATTCCCTTTGGTCTTAATAATGCACCAGCTATCTTTTCTAGAGTAGTAGTTGCCGTATTTAAAGAATACATCCATAAATTCCTAGAAGTTTATTTTGATGATTGGACTGTATTTGGATTAATTGACAAGCACATAGGAGATTTAAGACTGATGTTAGAGAAATGTAGGCAGTACCAGATTTCTCTAAACTTGAAAAAATGTATATTATGTGCGTCATTCGATATTTTGTTGGGTCACATTGTCTGCAGACAAGGCTTGATGGTAGATCCTGCAAAGATTGCCATCATTGTAAATCTTCCAGCACCCAACTCAGTCAAACAATTGATGACAGTACTTGGTCATACCGAGTACTACAAAAAATTCATCAAGGGATATGCAAAGATTACAGCACCGATGGAAAAACTATTAAAGAAAGATGTAAAATTCCTATGGAATGAGGAATGCTAGCAGAGTCTAAACACACTTAAAGAGAAGATGGTTACAACACCCATCTTAGTATTTCCAGACTTGACTAAGCTGTTTCATGTACATGTGGATGCATCTGGCATCACACTAGGGGTTGTTTCAACGCAACCAGGAGAAGGAGGTATCGATCATCCTATCACATACTCCAGCAGAAAGCTATTGATAGCAGAAAAGAACTAGACCATGACAGAAAGAGAAGGCTTAGCTATGGTGTACGCACTAGAGAAGTTCAGGAACTACCTGTTGGGTGCCTCGTTCAAGATGTTTACTGACCATTCCACATTGAAGTATCTGGTCAATAAGCCAGTGTTAGGGGGAAGAATCTGCAGATGGTTACTCCTCTTTCAGGAGTATGATTTTGAAATCATTGTCAAACCAGGAAGATTGAACGCCAAACTTGATCATCTGTCGCGAATAGACTCAGGAGAAGAGCTAAGTAATCTAGAGGACAATTTTCCAGATGCGTAGTTGTTCTCTATCCAGATCACAGATGAGTACTATACGGATATCATTCACTTTCTCACTACAAGAAGGGCACCTGAGGAGTTTACCAAGAATCAAAAGAGGCAGCTGGTTTTTAAAGCAGCAGACTTCACCCTGATCGCAGGACAGTTATACAAGTTAGGTCCAGATGAAGTCCTGCACAGATGTGTGATGCCGCATGAAAAAGAGGCTATTATTAGAGAAGCACATTCAGGTACCGCAAGAGGTCATTTCGCAGAAAAGCCGACTACGTAGAAGATCCTAGCTATAGGATTATGGTGGCCTACGTTACACAAAGACACTAAGGACTTTTGCAAATGCTGCGATATCTACCAGAGGGTAGGAAAACCTTCACGACGAGATGAAATGCCATTGTGACCGTAGATTACATTGTGCGCATTTGACAAGTGGGCTATAGACTTTGTAGGTCCTATCAACCCACCAGGAAAACGAACTGGAGCGAGATATATCATCACTGGAACAAAGTACCTCACCAGGTGGGTAGAGGCCAAAGCAGTAAGAAATTGTGATGCTGCTACAGCCGCATAGTTCATTTTTGAAAACATCATCACTAGATTTGGATGCCCAGTAATTTTGATGAGTGATCAAGGCACACACTTCTTGAATCGCACCATTGAGGCCTTGACGGAAGAATTCCAGACATAGCACCATAAGAGCACTCCCTACCACCCGTAAGCTAATGGTACGGTGGAGGCCTTTAACAAGATTTTAGAAAATGCTCTTACTAAGATCTGCAATAGCCAAAGGAATGATTGGGACCTCAGAGTTAATGTAGTATTATGGGCATATAGGACTAAATGCAAGAAACTTACAGGACACACACCTTTCAGCTTGGTGTATGGATAGGAGGCTGTTATTCCTATGGAGTATATTCTTCCTAGTTTAAGAATTGCTCAGATCACTGGAATGGCTGATACAGACACAGTGCAGGAAAGGCTAGCATAGCTGCTTGCCTTAGAGGAAGACAGATTCATCACCAGATTCCATCAGAAAGTGCAGAAGGCATGAGAAAAAGCTTGGCATGACAGACACATTAAGAGTAAGACTCTTCAGATCGGAGACCTAGTACTCATCTATGACAGTAAATTTATTAAGTTTCCAGAAAAGTTCAAGATGCATTGGTTGGGGCCCGTATTAGATACAGCAAGTCACAGAGGGAGGAGCCGTTCAGCTCAGCACACTAAATAGGGAGCTTCTTCCCACGATGATCAATGGTAGTAGGCTTAAGCTCTATAGTGACATCCACTCCACCTCTCAGCGCTAACTCAGAGTCACGAGCGGTGTAGATGTTTAGTGTAGTTGAAAGGAGGCATCGCACTGGGAATTAGTCTACACCGGCAGGTATTCTAAGTATCAAGAATTGCATAAGGATGGTTCATTTTGCGCAAGTTAAAAAAAAAAAATGCTTAAGTTTGTTTTGAGCAAGTGATGCGGTGTGGCATCGCAGCAGCGCGATGTTTCTCCGTACCACGTACCTAGTTTGCAACGAGACAGAGGGCTAGTCAAGTCGCCTTCTGATAGGCAGTTAATGAAGAAATGACTGGTATACCTTACCATAGATTTTGGCACAGCATAATCAATTGTCCAGATTTGGCAAATCTTCGACGAGACCGGCGCCTGCATACACACGCTTCGAGGGAAATTGATCGGATTTTAGCATTTATTAAGGATCGAAATGATGGGTGTGGTCTCGTCTAGGAATTAATACGACCGAAGGGTTCAGTCTAGATGACCGTTGCATCTGGGATTATAGCCTTCAGCATAAAAGCAGATATCATTCATTCAGGACGGTTACTTTTGCAAGTGCCGAGAGCTATAGAGTGCATTGTTAAGTTTCCCCTGTGCAGAGCTAATTTCGTTAACATAGTGCTATGATTTCCCCATTTCACAGCCATTTCCAATCCAAAGTATTGCACTGAGTGGGTTCTGTTCGAGGAAGAACCCATAGAAGACATTTTGAAAAGGTTCGAGCGTGGAGGCCTTATGTCTGCTATGACAACGCCGCCTAAGGGTGTCACGCCAAGTTCATCACAGATCGGACAGCTGCCAAGGATGAGGAGCCAAGCTCAATTAAGAGAAGAATCCAGTCCGGAGCTGGACGAAGAAGTTCATAATGCAACAGACTACATCATGCCACGAGTTGACATCGCACTAGAGGTAAAAATTCCCAAGAGTGGTAAGTTTCCTGTTCCTATACCATAGATTGATTCTTGAGTAAAGGAATATGGAGATCTATTAGGATATGCTATTGTTGTTAAATTTGTAGATTATAACCTGGGCGATAGTAAGACATATTCTCAGCTCCGACCGGATCAGTATCTTACGATTTAGAAGAACCCAAGGACAGGTGCAGATGAATATGTTCCCATGGAACATGTCTAGATTCTGGAGCGCTCAGGCCTGCTCAATCTGTTAAGAATACCACATTTTGGAAGAGGCGTAGAGGTTAATGCTGTGGTGCGCATCCTACTTTCATGCGTACATGGGGGTTACCTCTGGCTTGGTAACAAGGTTGACCTAAACATCGACCTGATACACCGCATCACCGGGCTGTCCAAGACTGGTCAAGACCCGAAGACAAATATAACAGGAAAGACCAAGGATTCCAAGCTATCACCAGCCCTAGTCACCAAGTATAAACTACAGAGAGGAGGTCGGGCTTACGACATCGCAATATTAATAGACAATACACTCAGATTTACAGCTAGTCTGCTTGCAGGCAGAATGTTAACCAAGGTTCACCGAAAGGAAGTCACAGGATCAGTAATTAACCTGGCCATACAAGTTGCAGAGGGGGAACAGTTCAATTGGTCTTTATTTTTGTTAAATATGTTTAAGCAAGATTGTTTGCAAGGTCAGGATGAGGCAAGCCACCCCTTCCATTTCTCATGGTTGCTAATACTCTGTGCATTCATCGGGTAGAAGGAGCCGCCCCATATCCAATTTCGACAGCTAGCGAGTGGCGAGCCCAGAGGTGCACGCTACAAAAACTTATGGGAGACTAGCAGCCCAGCCAAGAAAAAGGTCAATGCGATAGTATTCTATAAATACTATAGGCTGTTGAGGAACATCCTCCAAGAAACACCACGGATCAGCAAGGAGATCGTGGACACATATGATGATCGGCTTGATTTTATGGTGGACCGCCATAGAATTTACCTGCGGCCAAAAAGGGCTAAAAGGGACGATTGGGATAATGGTTGGTTCAGGATGATAGCGAAGGATGTCTAGGACATCATCAAAGACTTTGATGACGAATGGAAGCAAGCGTTAGAAGATACCACACCCCTACCATCAGGTACCGCACAGACAGACCCATCGAACAAAGGCAAAGACAAAGTGGAGACCCAGACGCAAGATACAGCACAAGTGCCACTACCAGGAGAAAAGAGGAAAGATCCACAGCAAGTGCCACCAGAGGCACAGACGACAAAGGATGGAGAAGAAGAGACACCAGAGGCACAGAAGAAGAAAAAGCACAAATCCACAAAACTACCTTCAAAGACTGCACTGACAGAGGATGATTATGAACTCATTGCAACAAGAATGCATGACACGTTGAAGGACTCATTTGAGGCAATGCAGACATCGTAGGAAAATATACAGAGTGCAGTAGAAAAGCAGCTTCTGGACTTAAAAGCAATTACTGAGAAGACTACCATGACACAGGTTCCACCAGTAAAGGCGACCGCAGGAGAAAGTTCAACACAGTCGATTTCCCGTGAGGAAATCTTGGCAATAGATCGCATCAATACAGTCTTGATACCACCAGAGAGCATCTGATTCCCTGCATCAATGATGGATGTACCGATATAGATTAGGAAACCTGTCGAGGTTAACCTCACAGAGTTCCACATTGATCAGTTACAGATGATCCAGCAACAGCTAAGTGCAGAGCTCAGAGGTAGAGAGCTCGCGACTTATAAACAAAACACACAACTGAAACAAAAGAATGCAGCACTCACCACCAGCTATCAGAAAAAGGCAGACGAGTTAAGAACATATGAAGAAAGAGAACAATATCTCTCTCAAGTCTTATAGAGCATCGCATTGGAGTTACCCCAATGTAATATTGAGTTCGCCTTACCTCTCCCGCAGAAGGTAAGAAGAGTTGCAGATAGAGAAAAGGCTCTAGAGGAAATAGTAACTAGGATGGAAGAAACAGTGGCCAAGATGGAGGAAGACCACAAAGCGCAAATTGCTGAGCTTGAGGCTAGACCATCGGGCACCCCCCAGGCAGACAAGGAAGCCAGAATAGAGGCCTTTCGACTCACTTCCGCGCAGATGAAATATCGCATAGATGATGCACTGTCGGTGCTAGCTGATGCGACGAACACATGGTCGGAGTTAGATGATCCTCCCGAGAAAGTATAAATCCAGCAAAGTATTCAGCAAATAAAGAATACCACAGCAGCAATGAAGGAAGAAATCAAGAGCTTAGCAGCTCTTCAGAAGATGAGAAAGATAATGGAGATGAACCCCTTGCAGCAGGAAGCGTAGCGGTTGAGAGCAAAGGAGATACACATCAATGACCTGCTTCAACTATATCAGGAACAAATCACAGAGCTATTCGATGCGGTTGAGCAGAAAGTTGGGGAGTTCACTGCCACCAGAAATGAAATTGATGCAGCAGAAGACTCGGGTATTAGTCAATCTATGCTTGACTCAACACAAGAGCGTGTCACAGCTATGCAGAACGAAGTCGCAAGACTTCGGGACAAGTTTCAACAGACTTTGCAGGAAGCCAAGGAGAAGCTACAGCAGGAGAAGCCCGCTGGTAGTGGCTCGCAGACGAGCCACAAGTAAGTGTTAGGGGACTGTTGGAGCAGATTCCTGCAGCTACAGGAGAAGCTGCCATTTTGGTGGATAGATAGTTTGGCGAAGACGAAGAGATAAGGTAAAGCTACAACGCCGTAGCATGTTTCTAGCTACAGAGCAGAGCCGGAAACCATGACTGTTGGGACAGAGAAGTCAAGGAAGACGACAGTGCCTAAGCAGCCAAGAAAAGAGAGCTCATCCACTGCATTGAAGGTAGCGGCGAAGACAGGAGGGCTTAGCTACCCTCATAAAGTAAAAGGAGCGACGAGGCCGAGGTATTGAAGACGAAGGACAGAAGACGGGAAGCGGTGCATAGTACCCATGGTCAGCACCGGGAAGCATGGAAGACTACAGAGAGCAGTGGTGTGACGGAAAGAAGCTACCCCAAGTATAGATATGCCGACTGTCACTAGTTATGGATTTGGGTTACTGTTGGGACAGGCCCACAGTGTTGTAATGGCGAGACCTTCGGGCCGCCTATAAAGGGATGTATTTTGTATTGTAAAAGGTTAGCTAGTCATTCCTTCTGGAGCTATTAGGGTAACCTGTAGCTATTCAAACATCAGCGAGTCTGAGAGTCCAGTAGTCTGTTAGCTCACTGTTATTTTGTATTGTAACAATCCGCAGGGATTGACAGAGAGAGAGAGAGAGAGTGAGAGTATATTGTAAGAAGGCAATATAGAGAAGAGATCTAAGAGAGAAGAGCTCCAGGCTATGTGCGGAGTTACCCAGAAGATCTCTAGCTGCATATGTGGTGCAGCAGAACTGTGTACCTCTCTCAAGTTATAATATAGAAACACAGTTCTGTGGACGTAGCTTCTACCCTGGAAGTGAACCACATAAAATCAGAGCGTTATGTGATTGATTCATGTGATTGTATTTACTTGTTATATCTGTCATTCATTACACGAACTTTGCTTACAGTAAATGTATGTATGTGTTATTCAGTTCACAACATATTAAAAGGATAAATGCAAGTTGAAGTCTTTAAGTATTATGTATAAGAGTTTGTCTAAGTTTCGCTCAAGATAGTTAAGAGTCGCAGTGTAAAACAGTCTTGTGTGTTGAGTCCTGTAAGTTGAACACCAGTACGCTAAGTACACTGAGTCGCAGTGGTAGGATATTGCAGGGAGGCGATATCGCACCATCAGAGGATCTGTGGTGCACGGTACCACAGGTTGAGGATTGAGCATAGGAGAGAGTTACATGTTGCCTAGGACGAGGTGATGCGATAAGGACTAGAGTCATCACGAGTAAGAGGAACTGCGCATCGTGGAAAGAGACATCTCACGGGCTAAGAAGAGCTGCGAGACACACACAAGACGCTATACAGATCCTAGTCAAGACACTTGAGTCTTTGGCCAACCCATTAGGATCACTTCGGGTGAGACTTCAGGCCGCTTCGCGGTCTGTTGCCGAAATGGCCAGTGAGCTAGGGGTGTTGTTGGTACACTATATTAAACCCAGGTCTGGCCAGCGACCAAAAATGGTCATAGAGTTACCAAAGATCAAGTTTTCTAAAGGGGCCTGTCAAGGTTGTATCCTAGGAAAACACCCAGAGCACAAGTATGAGAGAGCTAGTCATGAGAGAACCTATGCACCCCTTGAGTTGATCCATAGTGACATTGCTGGTCCATTCCCTCATATTTCAATGATTCAATCCAAATATGCACTCACTTTCATAGATGACTTTTCCAGCTATTGTTGGGTTTACTACCTAAAGCATAAGTCTGAAGTTTTTGACGTTTTCAAAGTCTATAGAGCCTTGGTTGAGAACCAGTATGGGAGGAAACTCAAGATCCTCAAATCTGAAAATGGTGGTGAGTATGTCAAGTCTGATTTCATCCAGCATTTCAAAGATTCATGTATCCAGATGCAACATTTTATTCCTTACACACCACGGCAAAATGGTGTAGCTGAGAGAAAGAACAGATCACTGAAGGAGATGGCAACTTGCATCATGGAGGCTAAAACTTTGCCACCAAATTTTTTGGACGGGGATATAAACTATGCATCCTATATATAGAATAGGGTGCCACATAATCATCTTGATGGTATGACTCCTTTCAAATCTTGGAGTGGGAACAAGGATGATGTGACCCATTTCAGGATTTTTGGCTCAAAGGCTTGGGCTAGAATTCCAACTGAAAAGAGGAAGGATTTGCAACCCCAAATACAAGAGTGCCTATTTGTTGGGTATTCTGAATATTCAAAAGGGTACAAGCTAATAAACTTGAGCACTAACAAATATTTCTTTGAAAGGAGTGTTCAATTCAAAGAAAATCCTTTAGCAGCAGCTGAAGTTGGAGAGTCCTCTTCACCACCACAGCCATTGATTGTAAGTGAAGAGACTAATGAGTTTTATGATTCTAATATTTCTAATAATGATGATTTAATTGTATATCCTAATATCTTTACAAGACCAAACTGGGCAGCAAGGACAATTCATGCAGCTGGGGAACTAGCTGGAAATCCTAGTGACACTAGGAGGACTAGATCTCAATTTGAGAGTGCCCTTTGTGTGAAAGATCAAATTTTTGCTGAGAAGTGTTATTTGATGGTAGATTATGATCCTCAGACATATGAATATGCAGCACATGATCCAATATGGAAAAAATCCATGAAATAAGAATTCAGCTCGCTCCAGAAGGACAACTCATGGGAACTAGTTGATCTCCCCCAGGGAGAAAGATAGTACTGAAGTGTAAGTGGGTCTTTAAAACTAAGTTTGTTGCTGATGGATCACCTTTGAAATATAAGGCAATATTGGTAGCCAATGGCTACTCTCAAGTACATGGTATTGACTGCAATGAGACCTTTGCACTAGTGGAAAAGATGGACTCCATAAGGCTAGCTCTAGCCATTGCAGTTTCAAGGAAATGGGAGGTACATCACATGGATGTGAAGTGTGCCTTTATAAATGGAGATATGAATGAATATATTTATATGCAGCAACCAAAATTTTTTGTATCTAATCCATATTTATTTTGCAGGTTGAATATATCATTGTATGGGCTCAAGCAAGCCCCCAAGGCTTGGTATGTAAAGATTGATGGATTTCTGTGGTCATTGAGTTTTGTTCGATGCAATTATGATCCTAATGTCTATTTGAAGCTGATTAATTGTTCTTTAATGATTTTTTTCTCTATGTGAATGACCTACTGATTACAAGAAGTTCAAACAAATATATTTCCTCCTTGAAGGATGGAATGAACCATGCCTTTTCTATGACAGATTTGGGATTGTTGAGCCAATTCTTAGGTCTCGAAATTGTTCAATCCCAACATGGAATAAAGGTTCATCATTCAAAGTATGATTCATATTTTATCAACAAGTTCAGAATGAAATATTTCAAGCCAATTAAGACACCTTTCCTTTCAGGAGTTAAGCTTGAGGAAGCAGGCTTTTCTCCTATGGTAAATAATACACTGTATAGGTAGTTGATTGGGTGTTTTCTTTATATTACACATACTCCACCCAACTTATCTTATGCAGTTAGTGTGTATTTAATATAAATGGATCAGCCTCATCAAATCCATTGGAGAGTAGCCAAGAGGATCCTAAAATTTGTTCATGGAACAAGGACTCATGGGATTTTCTACAAAGAAAAATCTGACTTAGAGCTAGTTGGATTTACTGAGAGTGATTGAGCAAGTGATAATATAGATCGAAAGTATACCTCGGGATATGTGTTCATGCTTCCAGAAGGACCAATTACTTGGTCAATTAAGAAACAGAGTTCCATAGTACTCTCATCTACAGAGGCAGAGTATAGAGAAGTTGTAAATGCAGCTACTCAATGTTTGTGGTTGCAGGGGATACTTGGACAATGTGGTTTCGAATCAGATTTTTCAGCGGTCATATATTGTGAAAATCAAAGCACCATTCGAATCTCCACTGATCAAGTTCAAATTCAAACAACCAAGAACATTGAGATCCATATGCACTATATCAGGGAGCTTGTGCATGATGGTTCCATTGCTCTACTCTACTGCGCATCTTCAGAACAAGTAGCAGATATCTTCACCAAAGTATTATGTGAGAAGACCTTCAGTAATCTCAAATCACTGCTGGGGATTTCTGATCATGTGGTGAAGAATGATTGATAACAATATTTCCAAAATTTTGTTTCCTGTACATGTTTAAGGGAGTATTTTCCCATTGGGTTTTTGCCTCTTTCTTTAGTTGTATGGACATGTAGTATGTAAAAGGGTGACTAAGCCTTGTTTCTAGGCCCTATAATTTTCTGATATTCAATCATAAATTCAGGCTTAAGGGGGGTTTTTAGAATAATCAACCCATAGTTATACATAGTTGACATTAATTAAATCATTTCTTTCTTATTCCTAGATTCCCTCTCTATGCTAGTTGACTTCCACATATTCCTAGAAGTCAATACTTGCTAAAATGGGTCATGGAGCACTTTGGAATAATCTTGGAAACATTTTTATCAATTCTACTTTATTCTTGGTTCCTTAAAGTGCATATCTACTTTTCTGAAAGTTTCCTTGCTTTACAGCAGTTTTAAGGCATAAAGGAAAAACTAGTCTAGGGGAACTTACCTTGTTTTTTTCCCACGTCATCCTCCTTCCTTTTCTCCAAATAAAAGCATGAATGAGTTGTATTTCCATCACCTATTATCTTTCCCACTTTATTTATCCAATTCGTGAGCATATTCATAGATTTGAAAGTCCTTTTTGCACCTATGGGGGATTTGACTTGATTTAGTAAGCCTGCTTTTTAACCAATTTGAATAGAAACCTAGTACTTTTGAATATCTCATGTAATTATATATTTGAGTAGCCTATTAATTCATATGGTTGGATTATGTACACTTATTCAATACAGGATTAAGTTATGCTCCAATTTCAATCCCCTTTTGTATGAATTTTGCATGTTTGATTAGAAATTTTGTGTGTAATTGATCTATCACTTGGGTTCAATTTCCACATAACAGTCTTTGTTTTGATTTTGATTCTGAGTGTGATTGTTTTTATCATGCTTCTGATTTACAGTGTAGTATGTCCAGGAGTCTTTGCTAATCTTTTTCTTTTGAAAAATTTTAGTGGTACACGCAAGTTTCTTTGTGCATAGTCACGTGTATAACCTTGTACACGTGGTTTGCTGCTTGGACAGTTGCATGTCACACACGGGTTGCCAATATATAAAAAGTTGTGTGTTTCCTGTAGTGGTCTCTAAGTTAGATAAGGTTTGTTTGTCCTTGTCTCTTTGGCTCATTTATTGTTTGGAAGTATTTTGTTTATGGCATGAGTCTGTGAGTCTTAAGTCTATGTGTCACACAATTTGCTTGTTCATTAAGATTTTGATCCTTTTGTTTGGTTTTCTTTCATTTGTGAAGTGTAGGTGGTCCTCCTGCTTGGTCTATAGGTTTGAGTGCTTATGTCTAGGTCAGTGATCAGGGATTTGGATGCTTTATACTCTGTATTGTGTTTTGTGGTGTCAGTTTGGCACTCTCTCTTTTATGAATCTGTTGGACTTGTTTTAAGTTCAATAGTTTCTACAAGTCAGGGTTTGCTCCAAATCTTCTTCCTCTTGGTTGAAGTAGGTCACTTTAGGTCCTTTATACCTCAGTTCACATTTTATATGCTTTGATTATTCGAACTTGCTCAAAATTTGCATTTAGTTGCATTATAGTTTTTGAAAAGAGAAGAAAAAATATTTTGTGCTTTTGCATTTAGTTGCATTTAGTGGTTTTCTTTTCACCTTTTTCAAATAAAAATTCAAAAATTATAAAAAGAAGTCTTATTTTTCTCACACTTACTTATAATTCATTAGCTTCCATTATTAAAAAAAAAAGAAGTTTGGTTTTAAGTAGTTGCAATTTGTTTTGAAAATTAATTTATGCATCATTTTGTTTTTCTTATCAAGTCCACAACACTATACAAGTTTCACACCATTGCCTTCTGACTAAAAAGAGCCTATAAAAAGAACATTAAAATTAAAAAATATTAGTAATTTTTCTCTTTCTAGGTTCATTTACCAACTAGCTTAGGCTAGACTTGTGGAATAGGAATTTTAAACTATCCACAAGTATTTTAACTTAGACGTAGTGGGCCAATCACTAGGTAAATCCTCTTATGTATTGAGTGTTCCTAGGAAGCTCCTCTCACACGGGAATTAAGAACGAGGTCGCGTGGAGACTTGGACTGAGGAGATAACCCTCTGATTCCTTGTCAAAGTGTAAATTAGGATCTTTATGCATATGGGGACTTCTGTTAATACCACCTCTTTGGCCCTGTGCGGTACCGATGTTGACAGGGTTTCGGGCTTTTCTACCATGCCCATGCATACAAATTTGGCTTACGACTTCCCCCCCGGGCTCTTAGTATAGTTGAGGTATCCTTTAGTCTCTTTGACATTTAGGGTTCATACACAGGTAAACCGGAAGGCTATTTATGGTTGACCTTGGGCGGGCTTGGAAGGTAACCCTGGTAGAAGGTGTGGGAGGGAGGTTGGGTGATTCATCCACTTGTGCCTAAGAACATCTATAGGGATGCCAAGTAGTTGTCTCTCATATTTCTTTTGGGAAGAATATCTTATACCCTATGTATCTTTTTTGGCTTTAGGAGATTTATAGTGAGTGTTGTGTGGTTTACTTATGCTTAGTCGGCCTTTAGTTGTGTGAAGTGTCAATTAGCAGCTATGGAGGACCATCCTCTCAGAAGATCTATAAGGTTGCAAAACCTTCCTCCAGCTATCAAAGTGGAGCCTCCATAGCCTCCTCAAAGGCGTAGATTAAGTGTTGATGGTTCATTTGAACTAGTAGGAATAAGCGAAGTTCCAGGTGAATCAAAAGTCAGGACAAATCAGGTTGATTCAACTGTAATAGAGATATAAGACTTGGAGGCTAACGAGTTTGCAAGAAACTTTAATTCCCCTCTTACTGACTTAAATGATCATGTGATCGTACAGGTTCTACCTTTTGGTTTGCATGTGATTGGTGTGATCGTGAGTAGAGTTATGTCTAACTCTGGAGAGGGTCCTTCTACCCCCATTTCAGCCATTGTGGCTGAAGGAGTGCTACCTCCCTCGGTTGGCATTCCTAGAAAAAATGCACCTACTACAACTTTACCACCGAACAGCCGGGTAGTTCAACCACTGGCTGCCACCAATGTGGAACGTATTTATAGTGGAGTGGTCACTGGGATTCCCAGTGCACCTTTTACTTCACCCTCTTTTATGAATACTACTCAGAGTGGTCCTACTAGATCCTCCTCATTCGTTCAGGGATTCCCGTGGCATGGGGGACACATTCCCCCATCTACTCCTTATGTAGGTACGACACTTGCATATGTTGGGATGTAGTCTGGAAATACAAACTCTTATGGTCAAGGTTTCCAAACTCTGGTTTCAACCCCATTTATAAGCTCACCCATTTCGCTCTTTAGCGGAGGGATACTTGTTCCTATTTTCTAGACTCCAGTTTCAACTGGAGCAACTCAAACCTCTTACACTACACCTAACACAAATAATCCATTGGCTTATGGGTGGAATATTTTTTATAGTAGTACAACTACTTCATAATCAATGGCTAGGGGAAACCCCACCTTTACTTTTGGGGACCAGGGGACAAGCCCTTCTACTTCCCAAACACCAGTTTTTCAAGCTTCGGTTAGGCCCAAACTTCCATTCTTGGAAACTTTAAACTTTCCATATTTTTCCAATTTAATGAATGACCCAGTGAAACATAATTCCACTTGGCCACCTGTCCCTACCAAACTACCCTCGGACATCCCAAAGTTTGAAGGAAAAGTTGGTGAGGACTCAAGTGCTTATATCACCACATTTCATTTGTGTTGCTCTTCCAACTCACTGAACGATGACACTGTTCAGTTGAGATTGTTCCAAAAAAATCTGAATAGTCCTGCAGCAAAGTGGTATATTGAATTTCCCTTTGCTACGTTTGATAGCTTTTGGGACTTAGCTAATGTGTTCCTTAACCACTTCCAACTTCCTGTCTAGTATGATGTCGGTACAGATTTATAGTCCACCTTTCAATAGGAAAAGGCCACCCACATTTCAGATCATGTCCAAGAGTGGTGAAGGAAAAAGAGGCTCATTAAGGCCACCATCCCCCCTGAGTTTCCGTTAGAGTGGTTCCTTAATTCCTTATTGTTGTATATATCTAATGATGTGTCCACCTCGTGGGTAACTAACGAAGAAGAGGCTGTCATCAGGGCCCAATGGTTAGATTTTATATACTCTCATTCTGGGATACTTTATGAAATCATACGTGAGGCACCGTGGTCGACAAATAGTGTCAAGAAACCTAAGCCTAGACCCCATGTCGATGGTGTGGTTTGTTCAGTGAAATATCCCACTGTAGAATCATTAGCCAAGCAACTCCATGAGTTGTCTATAAAGCAGTCTACAATGGAGGTAGCAAAGGCTGCCCCCTCACCCCAAAATGCAAATGTTTTTGCTCATTCCTCCCAAAAGGGAAATCAACAGCCCGGTGGGAAAAAGAGAAAAGGGAAAAATGTGAGGGAAACCAAAACAAGCCTAAACCCACCAATGATCATTGATGGGGGGGAAAAAGAGAAGATAATGGTGAAATTTCCCTGTAAGTTGTGCTAGGAATATCACCTTACCCATGAATGTCCCCTAATGGATCAAGCTCAGAAGTTGTTAAATTGTCAACAACCAGTTGTCCTGAAGGATCCATTTCCCCAAGGACAAAATACAGCTTCGGTTTCTAATGTAGCTGGGGGCACTTCCAGTGCCCCTAACCAAAATGATATCAACATGGTGCGATCCGACACTTTTCTACAGACTAGGAATAAGAATTACGAAACAGTAACTCTTGAGAAGGGTAATTCAATAAGTGAAACTTCTAACCCTCTCACAATAGATAAGCCCGTTGACCCAATGTCGAAGATACCAAAAGGTGTTTTTAAGAAAAAATTTCACAATCCCAATGCTAGAGATGCATCCAATTACTCCGTAGTTGAATATTTGTCCTAGACTCTGTGTGCAATGTCATCATTGGAGGTGCTACAGAGTTGTCCCGCCCAGCGAGATGCACTCTTAACAGCTTTAGGCAGTATGGATTCATCGAGATTAATGGCAAAGTTTATTTGTATGATGTTAAAATTCGCCTGCGATATCATGTGGCTTTGTCATTTGATTTCATCCATGGTGGTAAAACCACTAGATGGATAGTGGTTGACGAAGGTGCTTCCACATGCATTATGTCTTTATCCTGCTAGAATGCTCTAGGATCCCCAGAGCTAGTTCCATCGAACACCCTTCTTACTGCTTTCGACAGAAGATCATTTCATCCACATGGTATCCTACCAGATTTTGAGATTAAGTTGGCAAGGAAAGCAGTATATGTTTAGGTGGAGGTTATTGATGCTCCAATGGACTATAAATTGCTTCTGCGGAGAAGTTGGACTTATGCTATGTGTGCAATTGCTTCGGTCGTTCTTCGAGTGGTGTTATTTCCACATGAAGGGAAGTTTGTTACTGTATACCAACTAAGTTTCACTCAGAAGGGTTGTATGGAAACTAATGAGTCCACCGTACCATTGGTTGATCAAGTTAAACCAGCTAATGAGAGCTTGGAGGCTGGTATGTATCCATTGTTAATGGGCAGTTTTGATATCCCAGCCCCGATAAACTATTTAGGTTCTACTAGTGTAGGGAAGTTTGTCGCTACAGTTGTTGATAGAATGGATCCTTGGGTCCTTCCTTCCCGTTATGAACCTATGGTGCCATTATTTTCAGTCGAAGTGGCTTACCAAGCTATCATTAACACCATTGTTGATCTTGTTTCAACTCCTGCTACAGTCTCAGAGGAGCCAGATGAAGCCTATCTAGCTACATGGGCAGAGAACTCTTTGTACTTTGAGGACTACTTAGACATGGTTTTGCCTTCAGACGAATCCATTTTGGAAGCCATGAGTGGGCGAGATAGTATTTGCAAAGATCTTCACCATATATCCTACTTTCTTCCAAAGCTAAGTAGAATCGAAAATCAAGAGTTCCACGTGAGATCGGCATAGGATGTTGTTATACCGATTAATCCCTTGCCAAGGGAGGGAATATTTGTCGAGGGGAACATGGAAAAAATTTCTTCTAATATCCCTATCAACATCTTTGTGAACCCCAACATCATTGAAAATGTATATATTGGAGCAAACTGATCTCCGGATGAGATTTCTATCTATATGGCCTTATTTAAGGAGTTTCATGGATTTTTTGTCTGGTCATATGAGGAGATGCCAGGAATAGATCCATCGATAGTAGAACATGAAATCCAAACCTATCCTAATTCCAAACCAATTCGACAAAAACTGAGACCTATCAATCCACGTAAAGTGGCACCCATTAAGGCTGAAGTGGAAAATATGTTGAAAGCTAGTTTCATTTATCCGATTGCTTTGATGGAATGGTTATCCAATCTCATTCCCGTTGATAAAAAGCAAGGACCCATATGTGTATGTACTGCATTTTTCTATTTAAACAAAGCTTGAACAAAGGACAACTGCCCCACACCATTCATAGATCAAATCATTGATGCTTGTGCAGGGAGTGAAGTTTTCTCGTTTATGGATGGTTTCTTCGGGTACAATCAGATTCAAATCAATCTAGAAGACTAACATAAAATAACTTTCATTTGTCCATGGGGTACATTTTCATATACAAAGATTCATTTTGGATTGAAAAATGTAGGGGCTACCTTTCAGCGGGCAATGAATTTTTCCTTCCATGACATAAAATCTATTGTCGATCTGTACCTTGATGATCTTCCTGCTCATTCTCGTAAGAGGATTGATCATCCAGATCACTTGTGCTTAATTTTTTAACGATGTAGGAATTATAAAATACACTTGAATCTGCACAAGTGCGTTTTCTGTGTCGAATCAAGACGGCTGCCCGAGTTCATATTTTCCTACAAAGGTATTCAGGTGGATCCTTTAAAAGTTGAGGCCATTGTAAATCTGCCTCCTCCTCGTTCTATCAAGAAACTGTAGATCCTATAAGGAAAGTCTAACTTCCTTCGATGATTTATAGTTAATTATACCAATATCACCAAAGTTTTCATGCGCATGTTGAAGCAGGACACCCCATTTGTATGGGATGAAACTGCACAACTTGCATTCGTGGCATTAAAGAAAGCTTTGTTATCTGCTCCTTTGTTACGTCCACTGGATTATTCTCATGATTTTATATTGTATCCGGCCGTGCCTGAGTCGACCATTGGGGTGGTACTAGTTCAGGAAGATGAAAAGATCTAAGAGAATTTCATAAATTATCTTAGTTGTGCTTTAGCTGGCCCTGAACTTAGGTATTCCCATGTCGAGAAGTTGGCTTTGGCAGTTTTTTATGTTGTCCAAAGGTTACATCATTACATCTTGTTGAGGACCACTACTATAGTGGTAGATGTTAATCCCTTTTTAGTATGTTTTGTCCCGACGCATAGTCGAGGGCAAATTCAATAAGTGGATAGTCATTCTCTAAGAGTTTGACTTGGATTTCCAATCTGATAAATCCAAAAAGTCCTTAGTTTTTGTTGAGCTTATCACAGAATTTCCAATGGAAAAGAATGTAGTTGTTAAACAACACTCATTCCCAAATGAGCATATACTTTTTATCAACACCTATGATCCTTGGTACCTAGATATACTTATTTATCTCCAGAATATGAAGTGTCCTACGTCCTTCTCACAGGAAGAACGACATAAACTACGCGTACATGCAAAAAACTACCTAATCATTGGAGATACTTTATATCGTAGAGGGGTAGACTCTGTTTTGTGTCAGTGCCTCACCCACGAGGAGGCTGATATTGTCTTAAATGATTCCCATAGTGGAGCTTGTGGGGGTCATTTATCTGGGTTAGCAATGACCTAGAATATATTACGTGCCAATTATTTCTGGTCCACGATCTTTAAAGATTGTGTGGAAGCAATGAAGCGTTGTCATCCTTGTCAGCTTTACACCAGGAAAATGCGGCCACATCCTACTCCACTCTTTACCATCATTGTAGTGGGCCCCTTCACAAATTGGTGGATATATTACATGACATCCAACCCAGTCTCGACTGGGGGGCACAAATATATCATTGTCATTGTTGATTACTTTACAAAGTGGGAAGAGAAAATGCCCACCTTTAAGGCTGACGGGGAAATTGCAGCTTTTTTCATTTTCAACCAGATCATTTCCCATTTCGGTATTCAGAAAGAGATTGTCATTGACCATGGCAATCACTTCCAAAATAGCATGATGACTGAATTGATGACTATGCTAGGGTTTAAGCAGGATCATTCATCTTCCATTTACCCACAAGCCAATGGTTAAGTAGAGGCAGTAAATAAGACCTTGAATACCATCCTTAAGCATATTATCAACGCAACACAATGAAATTGGCACATTATAATATACCATGCACTTCGGGCATATCGAACCAATGTTAATACTGCTACCAAGTTCTCACCGTTTCAACTTGTCCACGGGGTAGAAGTAGTCACTCTGGTTGAATGTGAAATCCCATCACTCAAAATTTCCATTCATGTGTTACCTGACATGACATGTGTTTCCAAGCTCAATAGATCTTATCAGGTGTGAAACCCTATCTTGCTATGTCAGTTTTTGCAGGTTAGATTACTTGAAATAAATTTCAATTTTATTTCATTTAATCCTATTCCATGAAATCAAAATTCATTAACTGATGCATATGCAAATTATATCTTAGATTGGAATTTGACACACATTTTGTAAAAAATATATATAATTGACACATTTGGAACACATGTAAATAAACGGAAATGTGTGTGTGTGTGTGTAAAAAATGTCCATAAGATAGGTCAAGTTTTTTATCCTCAGATCTAGTCACAACTATGTAAATATACAAAATATACAAAAATTTGGATCATATGTCCAATAAAATTCCTATGGATCTAGGCATTGTCACCACCATCACCAGCATCCTCATCATCATTGGCCTCTTCATCCTCTTCAATTACTGCAATCTCCATGGATTCAATGTAGACCAAGATGACTCCGGCTACCCTCCTCATGACGCGTATCCAGATAGGTGGAATCCCTACCACAAACTTTTGCATAACAGTAGGAATCTGCTCAATCCAAATAGTTGGTACTTTGGGTCAACTTGGCTAGCTTCCCCTCGAGTACCCTCATCAGGCCCTAGTCTCCATCTGGGACAGGTCGCACATACATCCTAGGATGCCCATTTGGGAAGATAGGCCCAACATATGCATTTTGACAACATTAAAAGGATTAGAAACTCTTATACATATGTATATAGATTTATGATAAAAATCATATAAATTTAAAAAACATAAAAAAAAAAATACCTAGCTCTCCCCACATAGCTGCGGGAGGGAGGATGAGGTCATTATCCCCTTGAAAATCTCGACCTCAGCAAGGAAACTACTCAAGTGCTGGTAGTTGTTGTTCCCACCATGTATAGAAGTCATCATTGTACACTCCCTGAACCGATCCCCCGCCTCCTTGGCAAAGGAATACTTCTCCCCACCTAGTCAGTCTAGTATGATGGGGAGAGAAAGTTGGAAGTGGTACCGCAGGGCTGATAGCGGGTACTCTCTCGAAGAATAAAGCCGCCAAAACACTAGAATAGCCAAATATTTTACAGCGACCTCTCTTACAATCAAAGAGTTTTTTTCTCATAATCGGTATTATACCCGAGCACTAATCAAATACAGTTCCATGTATACACTCTAAAGAAATCCTCATTTTGTTCTGAGTAGCGAGATGAAGGGAAGAAGATCCTGCAACCCGCACTACTATGCTTACCATCACCTGTAATGGGAAGTTGTTAATACTAACAATAGGGATGCATGATCCCTTTTTCCGACTATCAGGCACGCAGTAAGTGTCCACATAGTCCTGGACACTCAAGGGGTCACCTCCCCTGTCAGTACCCTCTAGATTCATAGGCATGCCCCTACGAGACAATCCCGTGATAAAATATATGTCTTCCATCGTGATCTCCATGATCTCACCTTGAAGATCCAATGCACTAAGATCATGATCCCAATAGCTGATTAGCTTCTCTAGCAAGTGGACATTGGCCCTCATTGGAGATGTGCAAAAGAATTTTAACAACCCACCTTGCTGTAAAAATTGCGTATTGGGGGCATGATGGAGAGCCTCTCGGTCCATATCCTCATGTTCCCCCTCCCTCCATTCCAAAACCATGATTGAACCTGCCCATTTGATCATTATCAAGCATTAGAATCAATAAAAAAAAATGATTTTAACCTTAATTCCATCTTTCCTATCTCGCGCAGTACACACGACTGTCTTTCAGATTGGTCGCATATGAAACACGGGTTGTCTTCAGACAAGTCATGTGTAAAACATGTGTACGCGACTGTGTAAGTTTCCTACCCATGTGTACCGCATGACCTCCCTATAACAAGCTCAAAACTCAAAAATTTGACATAAAATGAATTTTCAAATGGATGAAATGGAAGAGTAAGGAGAGCTAGCTTACCTAGAACTTGCGGAATTCAAAATCAGCCACTGGTTTTTCCACACCGAGCGATCTAAGTCAGAGGTAAAAATTGCCTAATTTGGTAAAATTTTGAAATGGTATGTTTAATTTCTATTTTTGCACTATATATAGCAAAAATTTCAAATTTTGGGTTTCTAGCCTATAGTTTGAAAAATTATTTGTTTAATTGAACTAGTACCATATCATTTTTCCTAATGCAATAGGTTCAAGGCCATTTAAATATGTTATTCACTCATATAGGATAGGATCTTGGTCATTTATATGCATTATTGCATCTATACCTAGGATCACTTATTTGACCATAGACTATGGTTCCTAACCATTTTGTTTCCTCATCTGTACCATTGTTCTTCCGTGGCTAAGACCTTCCCTCCATAAGTACCCTAGTTTACAACACCTATTTGTCTTTTGGTACTCATGTCGCATCTGTCATAGGTTTAGGGGATCCTTCTTAGCTATTTTTTACAACAAATTGAGCCTCATAATAGGTCTCTTTTTACAAGCTAAACCCCCTTTTTAAAGGCTCCCCAACCTTATGGAGTTTCTTTAGGCCCAGGTCTGACTCCTCAAAATAGACTTGACTGCTGAGTAAACTTGTTCATTTAGGCTCGTTAAGAATATGTGAATGGGAATCCACATTGGTGGTAGGTTATCACTTTCTCAGACCATGTGGAATAATATGAGAAATGAACACTCCCTTTTCTTCGGAATTGAGAAGAGTATTCTCAGGCATAGGTTTATCACTTTTTCGGACATGAGGGACTAAATTTATGAAAAAGGAACACCCAGTATGAGCTTAGTTTTCTCTTTTTCGTGCTCTAGACCTAAACATGAAAAAAATTCAAAGCGTATTTTATGTCTTTGTCATGCTCGTTAAACCCTAAAGAACAAAGCATCAAGTTTACTGTTGTAAGCCCCATTTCTTGTAATCAAATGGATCTTTCTAAGTGATCTTGCCTTTCTTCACACTCGTAACACTCAGGATATATGTTGCTTTTGAAGGAGCATTGGGCAGGTGGTAATTTAACATTTTTTAGACCTTCCCGACTAATTACAAAAAAGGTACACCTTACTTTTTCGAAAGCTAAGAGATTTCTTCTGTGGATTGTTTTATACTTTTACAGCCTTGGGAGACTAAATTGGATGAAAAAGGACCCCCCTGGAGTCTTCTTAGGATTTTTCAGACTCCCAAAATATGATAACACCAACGAGCATGTACTAGTTCAGGCTCGTAAAATCCATGAATAAGTAACTTTGTCAAGCATTATCCTCTCCTCTCTTCAAGCTTGTCAAAAATGAAGTGTGATCTGAGTTCACTTTCCTGGACTCATTAAAATTTAACATGTTAGATAAGGAAGAAGTATTATGTTTGGATTATAAATAGTTACAGTATGTCATCCTTGAACATAGCACTTTTTAAACTTTTCAATACTCAAGTCTTAGTGTACACTTTCAGCTCAGTTATTACTTCGAGTTTCTTACTACTCCACTTTTCTTTTATACATGGGGAATCTAATCATGTCTCCTACATGAAAAATAAGTCTAGTTGTCCTATCTATAAGTTAAAACTACCTTGGCTCATCTCTATGTCCTGCTCATTGTTCAAGGACTTATCCCTTCATCTTATTTTTACCTTGATTCCATCATTATCCTATCTGATATCACTTGTGTCTACCTTTCCTAGTCACTCTTGTGATCTATTGGAGGATCCATTCCCTTCTTCATCATAGTATGGTTTCCCATCAGCACTTCCTGAAGACGAAGACCCAGATTTTTGACGAAAGTACCTTAGGATTCATTACTGTTATTGATGAATTCCTTTTCTTTAGATGTCAATTTCACCCACTGCTTGACATTCTATTGAGTTTCTTCCATGTTGTACTTCAACACATCTATTCACATGGTAGAAATTGTACTAGATATTTTTGGATTTTGACGAAGACCTTAGGTTCACTTTATAACCTAAGTTGAGCAAGATATTGTTATGTTCAACTACACAGTTTCCATATTTTGAAGACTCATCATTGTATATTGTGCCTTCGATCCACCTTTGTAATATGCATGGTCTTGTACCCATATCATATGATGTACTCAAATATTGTAAAGAAGCTAGTGTTCCAGTTAATTGAACATGGCATCCTTAGATAAGATTTTGTATATAACATTGATATGTATTTGTTTCAGGTACTTCCTCTATTGCCTTGGACATTTGAGTTCTCCAAGATAAAATATTGTAATGTATTTCGGTCATCGCTTCCCTCTGACCTCAAACATTAGGGGACATATGTTATGAGTCAAAATGGCACTTCTCCGTCTGAGTGCCGATATCCCTTATGTGGGTACAAAAAAGGACAAATAGGATTGAAGTGGCCAAAACACTATAGATGTGCATGACCATTGATGCATGATCTCTAGACTAGCTTATTATATTTTTATTTTGAGTCTAGGGTTACACACGCAACTATTTGCATTGCAACTCACGTGTCACACGTAAGTATGTGCATTGCAACCTGCATGTACATTGAACATGTGAGTTACCTTCCAAAAACCTGTGTGGCATACACACCTTGCTTATATATATAGTCTCATGTACCTTAATTCGACATTAAAAAATATAAATCGTGATTAGATGATATTAGTTGCACCTTAATACACAACTATCCCAATTGTCTCAACCATCCTAACCTTCGAAACCACTCTATTTTCCCATGTATAAATAGAGGCCTCAGGATGGGTCTAATCAATCAATCCTTGATGAAAAAATTCATGCTGGTGGTATATCTTTAGACTCTTGGAGCAGCAGAACTAAGTGTCCTCGATTGCAGAGGAGTCCTTATGTTAGAAGCTGGGTTGTATTCTCACCTATTCACTGGTTATTAATAAAGATATTTATTCTTCCAATCTTTGTATTGTGCTCTCTCATGTATATTGGTTTATGAATGATTTCCATTATGTTATTATGAATATGCATTTCACTAACCATTGATATATATATATATATATATATATATATATATATATATATATATATCAGATATTGCTTGAAGAATTTGCTCTTTACAGGTGAAGAGGAGCAGCCCTAAAATATGCGGAGAGGATTGAAGTACAAGAAGAAAAGGCTTGGATCAACCGTCATAAACCAAGTAAGCCAAACTCTCTTCCTATTCCTACTTCATTCTTTGTAAAAGATTATTGTATGTAAGTCTACTAGTAGGTTGGTAACCCCAGAACCTACATTACAAGGGTGTATTGTCCTGAACAACAATCACCAAGTAAGAATCATGAAGGAGGATCGACATAAAATGACATTCATCACAGAATGGGGATGCTACCAGTATACGGTAATGCCCTTTGGACTAAAGAATGCACCTGCTATTTTTTCTAGAATAATAGTTTTTTCTTTTAAAGATTTCATACATAAATTTCTTGAGGTCTACTTTGATGATTGGACTTTGTTTGGTCTAGTAAGATACCATATTGAGAGTCTTTGCATGATGTTGGGCCGTTGTTGCCAGTATCAAATCCCGCTTAATGCAAAGAAATGTATTTTTTGCGCACCATTTGGTGTACTTTTGGGACATGTCATGTGTCATGACAGAATTTTGCTCGACCTAGCGAAATTTTTTATTATCCTTGACTTGCCACTACCTACATAAATCATGCAACTCAAATCAGTGTTAGGACACACAGGCTATTACCAAAAATTTATCAGAGCATATGCATAGATAATTGCAGTTATGGAGAAAATGTTGATTTTAGATGCAATGTTTCAGTGGACAGAAGCTTGTCAGGAAATCTTAGACAAATTAAGGAACAAAATGGCCATTGCGCCAATATTGGTATTTCTCGACTGGAAGAAGCGATTCCATGTCCATGTCGATGCGTCATCTGTCATGCTTAGCATAGCATTGGCACAACTAGGTGAGGGTGCTCTTGACCACCCTATTTATTTTTCCAGAAGAAAACTATCAACGACAAAGAAAAAGTACACGACGATAGAAAGGGAAGGACTCACCATGCTATATGTGCTGCATAAGTTTTGACATGATTTGTTTGGTGGAAATTTTAAAATGTACACTAATCATTTGGCCTTAAAATACTTGGTCAACAAGCCAGTGTTGGGGGGGGGGGGGGGGGGAATCTATCGATGGCTCCACCTGTTTCAAGAATTTGATTTTGAGGTCATAGTTAAACCTAGTCGATTGAAGGTGGGACTTGATCACTTGTCAAGGATAGAAAGTGGTGAAGAACCAACCATCCTGGAGGACAACTTTCCTGACGTGCAATTATTTACGGTCACCATGGTTGATAAAAAGTTTGAGACTATCACACACCTCTTGAATATAGGCTATGCACCTGAAAGGTTCACCATTGCTCAAAAGAAATATTTGGTCGTCAAAGTCGTTGATTATACATTGATCATGGGGAAGCTATATAAGATGGGCCCTAATGAAATATTGTTTCGATGTGTTTTCAACCATGAACGACATTGGATAATGAGTGAAGCACATGCCGGTGTCGCAGGAGGACACTATGCTGGAAAAGAAACTGTGTGTAATGTCTTGCAGGATGGCTTATGGTGGCCAACTATACATATGGATACTAAGAGCTTTTTCCGCAGCTACGATATTTTCTAGAGAACAGGAAAACCATCGAGGCACGATGAGATGCTCCTAGCACCTTTGAGCAACCATATCTAGTTGGACTATTAATAGTTGAATCTGATGTTCATGTTTAATAATAAAATAGGAATAATGGATTAGATGATAAGATTACAATGATGTATTGGCCTTAAATACGTCGTGGACACTTGATGTTGAGGATACGCCTCCTTTCATAATAACTTAATTAACCTAACTATTAATTATTTAATTATTTAATTATTACCTTATTATGTTCATTACATTGCCACTTCCTTTAAGGGAGTTGTTATCTCCTAAATAAATTAATTTTCAATAGGTCAAACTTAGACAATTTATTTTTGCATAGTGATGAAGATTTCAGGGCATAGTATGAAAGATGTTTGGGTGATTAACAAAGTTGGGATATCTGGTGTTCTGCTTTTCAAGAAATCTGAAAGTTTTATCTTTCGGTGGCTTAGGTGAACTTTCCAATAGTTCATTAGCCATCGAAAATCCTCACTTTCGGCAACTAACAGTTCCGGCTCAGGACCACGTTAACGTCCGAAATCCTGTTGATCACGTTTTTAATAAAATTTTGGAAAGGATACTTTTGGTGGCTTAGGGAAATGCACCAATGGTTCTTTAGCCACCAAAAATCCTGGCTTTCAGCAGCTTGCAAATTAAACCCTAGATTCTCTTAACCACCGAAATTGGCGTTTTACTCTGAAAATGACATCATTTTAAAACGGTGATTCTGAGAGACTGGGGAATCATTTTACAAAACAATCAGAGGTTTTTGTTCCTGACATGTCAAAGCACAATAACCTCTCTCAGTTGTCATATAGGTATTGCATATTGGTAGAATATAATCCATCTCTGAGCCCTAATTTTTGGATCTCATAATTTCCTTGTTTTGCACATGTTTTTGAAATACAGATCTCGGGAAAAGAAAAACGATTTTCAAAAAACTGAGAGAGGATTTTTCTCAAAAAAAAACAATATAAAAAAACCTCTTTTTTTAATACATATATGTCACATATTTGAAGGATCCAATCCATCTCTAAGCCCCAGTTTTCAGCAGTTTAGCCAAATTTTTAGGGCAAAAGATGACCTGTCAGTCCTCCAGGTGGTATTTTTTACCTCATCTATCAGTCCATGAAGATTTGCTGTATATGTAGAACACGTTTCAGCACTAGAAAGAAACATACTCAACCTACCTTACTCAGACTCTAAATATCAAGAAGAACAGGAATTTGGACACCCTAGCAGAAGTGGCAATAAGCATCTTTAGCCCAGAAGCATCCTATGAGACTGTTAGCAATCCAAAACCTAGGCATGCTACAGATACATCAAAGGGACAACACCAAAACCTCTAAAACAACAAGGAAAATAATCCAAACCCTAAATATCAAGTACACCTTGCGCTTAAAACCCTAGCAGAGGCAGCAGCAAGTTTTCAGGATCCTGAGGCAGCTAATGATGCTATTGCACTGTCAAACCCTATGCAAATGAAAGAAATACCGGAAGGATATAGGTAAAATATGTAAAAGGTTGATTTAAAGGCTAATAAAAAAAATTGTAGAAAACAGAGCTTTTGGTGGCTTAGGCGAACACAGCAGCGGTTCATTAGACACCGAAAGCAGAGCTTTCGACAACTAACAGACCTAGGATTCTGCTTCCTTAACCACTGAAAGAAAAAAAAGGGTGTAGAAATATGTTTTGGCATGCACAACTATTTTTGGCAAATACAACTATCTCAGGGATAAAATATAAAGCTGAAATTTGCAGAAAAGCACCATTGGAGGACATTTGTTCCAGTTTTGAATGTGCAATCAAGGAGAAATGGGTCACAAACCCTACCTGCTTTCGACACACCATGACTTATATGTCAGATAACAAGAGATAGCTATACTTCAGTGATCACTACAGTTGTTTAAGAGATCAATAAGTGAACAAGGGTTAGAATTAGATAGACTAACACTCAAATTAGGGTTTTTGACCTAATTTTGCAAAAAACTGTTATTTTATTTATTTTTAGTAAATCATATCCAATGTTTTAGGATTTGAAGATTTTTGTAAAGGCTATAAATCCTAAGACTTATTTTCAAGCAAGGGTTTGACTTCTAGGACCTTTAGACCATTATTATTATCAAGATTCTCATATTATTCATGACCTAATATAAACTCTTTTGCTATCATGTGTTCAACTTCCATACCTTTCTACTCTGTGATTGTGCTTGAATGTCTGATTCAGGTTTATTCATGTTATCTAATGTCTAATAGCTATCATCCTATCTATATGTTGATGAGTTGAATTGCAAGTACTTTCCTTGTTATGATTAGCCATTTATATGTAATTGTTTTTTATATGAATCTGCCAGCATAGTAAGTTCTCCATCTTTTTACCCTATTAGCAAACCTATGAACAATGGTAGTTAGAAGCCTTATATTTGATTGAGTTTTATGCATGTATTGGGAGTGTGAGGTCATGTAATTCATCTAACTTGATCCATTTAGAAAAACCATAAAAACCTTTAAGTTACTAGGCATCCTTGAGATACAACCTAGAGGATTTTCCTAGAGTGATAACAAACTGGCGCCATTGCCGGGGAGAGGAGATTGAAGCTGAGCTTCCCTGGGAGATGACATAGATCCTACTTTGATGATAGAAAAATTATGGACACTATTCCAGTTGTAATCATATATTTGGTGACTCCATTGGAATAAGGTGGCTTCAAGAAGACCAAGTACCAAAGCAAACCCTCAAGGGCCACCAGTAACACCTGTTTCAGATCCAGAAGAGATTCTAAGAAGAGCTAGGGTTTCACTAAGGAAGACCTCCAGAGCTACAAGGGGAGCTACATCAAGCATTTCCAGAGGTGTTTATGCTGTTATATCAAATAGACCTCCATTTCAATCTTCTTCTGCTAAAGCATCTAGTTCTCAGAAGTTTATAAGTAAATCAGGAAATTTTAGGGTTGAGGAATCTTCAAGCACTACTGCTTGTGAAGATCTCATCCCTGGTGACTCCACGAAGGACGAATTCAGTGGCAAATCCACAATATTCATATGTTAAAATAATTTTCTACTCTTTTGGTTCGGAGCTTTGCACCTCTTGACTTCTCTTCAGTTCCTGGTTTCCCACATCCAATACCTGATATGTCCGAATGGGGAGATTTTCTACCTGTCTTCAAAGAGGAGAAAGAAGACAATCCTGCACAACACCTCCTCAAATTTCACAAATGCATGGACCTATTAGATCAGCAGCATGAATATGTTCATGTATTCATTGTATGGTGATGCGCTTCAGTGGTATTTTTCTTTACCTCCTTCCAACATTTCATCATTGAAGGATTTTCACTGAGGATTCACTGAGCATTGCAAAAGGTATTTTTTAGATGAACTTGTATTTGGTAATTGCTGTGATGAATATGAATTACATCATAAGGCTGAAGATGTAAATAGAGATAGATCTCTCCCTCACAATATGTAGCAGCCCTTCAAGAATATTCAAGATGATGCACTTTTCCATCAACATGAACTAGAAATGAATTATAAAGGAGTTGAATGTTTTCCTACCATCATTAAATCTAATTGTTGTGAATCTGAGGAATTGATTTCTTTAACTACACATGGAAATTATCCAATTTCTGCTGGTCAAATGACCCTTGAAATCAGTAAGGCTAGCTCATAATTTCCAGATTTGCAGATCAAGGGAAACTGCAGTAACCATGAGGAACAAGATTTTCAAGCACTGTCTAAACTCCAGCTAGAACATCAGGAAGATCTTCCTTCTCCTTATGAATATGTTGCTTTAAATTATGACAAGGAACTAGATTCTTGTTATGAATCTGCTGCTCAAAATTCCAATAAAGATCTTTTTAGTTTTGATATATCCTGCAAAGATATTATTGTGGAAGAGGAAATTGTTAGTTGTGATAAACCATCATATCATCATGATGAATTTATATTACATGAAGGGGAGCAGAAAGATTCAGATCAGCTGTTGAGCTTGCATTTTTATCAGACAAAGGTTGAGCAGTCCACATTCAACATTGACATCAGTGGAGGAAAAGATCAGTAGCATAAAAAGGTATTTCCTATTGGATTTTATGACCCTGTTGTAGACTATATGGAACTTATGAGCAGCATAGATATCAAAATATTTTTGTCAGATGATAGCTAGTTCTGTCACCCTTTGAAACTACATTGTTGCATGCTAGGGTTTCATTTAGTTTCTAGGTCAAGATCAACGATAAGTTCAGCAGATCATCTTCTGACATGGCTTCATTGGAAGCATAATGTCACTTGAATAATCAAAGCGGGATACAGGCAGGTTGCAGTAGATCAGGGGCTACAGGCAAGTTGCAACAGATCAGTTATGAAGGAAAAATGACTCCATGCCCAATGGAACACTAGAAGATAGATTTAATCTTTGTTTTTCAGGAAAGGCATTTGGTCTGGGGTTCTTGGGACCTCACAGGGAGGTTCCCATCCCCAAGTAGGAGCTATTTTTTATCTCCTAAATAAATTAATTTTCAATAGGTCAAACTCAGACAATTTATTTTTGCATAGTGATGAAGATTTCAGGGAATAGAATGAAATATGTTTGGGTGATTAACAAAGTTGGAATATCTGGTGTTATATTTTTCAAGAAATTTGAAAGTTCTAGATTTTGGTGGCTTAGGAGAAATTTCCAATAGTTCATTAGCCACCAAAAAGTCTGACTTTCAGCAACTAACAGTTCCGACTCAGGACCACGTTAACCACCAAAATCCTGTTCATCATGTTTTTAATAAAATTTCGGAAAGGAGACTTTCAGTGGCTTAGGATAATGTACCAACGGTTCATTAACCATCGAAAATCCTTGCTTTTGGCAGCTTGCAAATTAAACCCTAGATTCTCTTAACCACTGAAATTGGCATTTTACTATGAAAAGGCATCATTTTAAAACGATGATTTTGAGAGACTGGTGAATCATTTTACAAAACACTCAGAGGTTTTTGTTCCTAAAATTTCAGAGAACAATAACCTCTCTCAATTTTCCTACAGGTATTGCATATTGGGAGAATCAAATCCATGTCTGAGGCCTAATTTTTGGATCTCAGAATTTCCCTATTTTACACATGTTTTTGAAATACATATCTCAGGAAAAGGAACACAATTTTCAAAAACCCTAGAGAGTTTTTTTCTAAAAAAAAACCAATATACAAAAATATTTTTTTTTTATACACAGGTTTCACATATTTGAAGGACCAAATCCATCTCTGAGCCCTGGTTTTCAGTAGTTTAGCCAAATTTTTAGGGCAAAAGATGACCTGTCAGTCCTCCAGGTGGCATTGTAAACCTCATCTATCATTCCATGAATATTTGTTGTAGATGTAGAAGAAGTTTCAGCACCATATATAAACATACTCAACCTACCTTACTCAGACTCTGAATATCAAGAAGAACAGGAAGTTGGAAACCCTACTAGAAGTGGAAATAAGCATCTTTAGCCCAGAAGCATCCTGTGAGACTGCTGCCAATCCAAACCCTAGGTAGGATACAAAGACATCAAAGGGAAAACACCAAAAACTATAAAAAAGTAAGGAAAAGAATCCAAACCCTAAATCTCAAGCACACCTTGTGCTTGAAACGCTGGCAGAGGCATCAACAAGTTTTCAGGATCCTAAGGCAGTTCATGATGCTGCTGCTCTGTCAAACCCTATGCAAATGGAAGAAATACCATAAGGATAGAGGTAAAAGTTGTAAAAGGTTGATTTAAAGGATAATAATTTTTTTTGCAGAAAATAGAGCTTTCGGTGTCTTAGGCGAGCACAGCAACTGTTCATTAGCCACCAAAAGTAGATCTTTCGGCAGCTAACAGACCGAGGATTCTACTTCCTTAACCACTGAAAGCATAAAAGGGTGTAGAAAGATGTTTTGGCATGCAGAACCAGTTTTGGAAAATATAACTATCTCAGGGATAAAATATAAAGCTGAAATTTGCTGAAAAGCACCATTGGAGGAGGTCTGTTCCAGTTTTGAAGGTGCAATCAAGGAGAAATGGGTCACAAACCCTACCTACTTTTGACACACCATGAATTATCTATCAGATAACATGACATAGCTATACTCTAGTGATCACTGCAGTTTTTTAAGAGTTCAATAAGTGATCAAGGGTTAGAATTAGATAGACTAGCACTTAAATTAGGGTTTTTGACCTAATTTTGCAAAAAATAGTTATTTTATTTATTTTTAGTAAATCAGATCCAATTTTTCAGGATCTGAAGATTTTTGTAAAGGATATAAAGCCTAAGACTTATTTTGAAATAAGGGTTCGACATCAGAGAAATTTAGACCATTATTATTATCAAGCTTCTCATATTATCCATGACCTAATATAAGCTCTTTGCTATCATGTGTTCAACTTCCATATATTTTCTACTCTGTGCTTGTGCTTGAATGTCTGATTCAGGTTTATTCATGTTATCTAATGTCTGATAGCTGTCATCCTATCTGTATGTTGATGAGTTGAATTGCAAGTACTTTCCTTGTTATGATTATCCATTTATATGTAATTGTTTTATATATGAATCTTCCATCATAGTAAGTTCTCCATCTTTTCACCCTATTAGAAAAACTCTGAACAATGGTAGTTAGAAGCCTTATATTTGATTGAGGTTTATGCATGTATTGAGAGTGTGAGGTCCTGTAGGTCATATGACTTGATCCATTTAGAAAAACAATAAAATCCTTTAAGTTACCAAGCATCCTCGAGCTACAACCTAGAGGAGTTTCAGCTATGATTGGGTGTACCTTACAACTTGTTAGAGATTGACTGGACACGCTCCATTTAGACTGGTGTATGGACAAAAATTTGTTGTGCCAATATAATATATTTTTCCTAGCTTGAGGATTGTTGTGCTAATGGAAATGACCGATGTATATGTTGTTGAACAAAGGTTGTCGCAGCTCATCCAAATGGAAGAGGAATGATTCATCGTAGGATCTCATCGAAACACAGAAAATCAAAGACAGAAAGCATGGCATGATCACCATATCAGAACTAAACATTTTAAAGTCGGATGACTTGTTCTATTGTATGACAGCAATTTTTTGAAGCACCTAGGGAAATTGAAGACGGATTGTCTAGGACCATATGTGATCGCACACATCACTAAGGCCAGCATAAGGAAATTACATAAGCTGGATGGAACGCCAGTCGTAGGAATGATCAATGGAAGCTGCCTAAAACCCTACCCTGTTGGCTACAACATAGATACATAAGAAGGAAAGAGTATTAAAAAAAGAGAGAAAAAGAGAAAAGGAAATTGTTATGTCGCACGTCTATGATGGGGGTATGCAGATCCCACAAAAAAGGCGAAGTGGACAGTTAGACATCATTAAAGCAGGGATACCCAAAAATATTTAGGCGGTTATGACAATGAGGCATCATTAATTTGACAAGTCTAAGGAGAATGGTGGTGTGATTTTTGGTCCTTTCCATCGTCCTCGCCATATCTTCCCTGAAAGGTACAGATCAGAAGTTAAGTACGTGAGTTAATGTTTGAATGCATCAAACGGGAATCCCATGTCATCGATAATACATCGCTCTACCATTGAATGATCACATGTAGGATGAGTGCATCCCTATAAATATGATCCTTCATCATCAAGAATCCTTTTACTTGCATAGAGAGAAGAAGAGCAAACCATATTTTGTGATTGTGAGAGTTGAAGCCGATAGTAATTTAGATTTCCATCACTACTGAACAGTATGACGTTACCATTTCCTCACCTTGCTTGATAGTAAAAGAGATTACGTCGCCATAGGTATAGTAGTAAGAGGAGGAACCAAAAACAATGGTGTGAGCAATTCCCCATATTGTTCCTACGGTCGGATTGGCCCCTGCATTGGCCTCTGGTTCGACCTCTATGTCGACCTCGGTTCAAAATCCACCCAATAATCCACCAATTGCAGGTCCATGACCATTTGTGTCGAAAAGAGACATCCCAAAAACATCAGTGCCTTGAGTCGGGGTGCCAAAGTTCACAAAGAAGTGTAAGGCCACTGAGGACATACCTACTGAGGATGCACCAGCTCCGCCATCACGAAGAAAAGTGAACGCCACCATAGAAGAGTCGAATATGTTGCCACCATATGTTCAACGAAGGAGAGTAGAGGTTCCTAAAGTAAATCTCCCGACGAAATCACGCTCCTCCTTGTTTGCACCCCAGATCCCTGTTGGAGTGTCGTTGTTGATGAATATCATCCCGAAGCTGCTGAAAATGCAGTTTGAAGAGAATGATACGAGACAACCAGACCTGGAAAGACACAACTACATTGTCATGCTTCTATTCGTGCCACCTGATCCATAACTTGTAGTGCCAATGGAGTGGGCTTGAGGTGTAGAAAGTGCAGGCCTACTCAATTTACTACTCATGCCAAATTTTGTCCATAGTAAACAAGCAAGAACATAAGTACAACAACTCCTGGTATGCTTCCATGGAGGCTATTTATGGCTTGACAAACCCTAATCTATCAATGTTGAGATAATTTCAATGATAACGGGTCTCCCGCGTCAAGGACATGACCCTGCATCATATCTTCACACTAACAAAGATACAACAAAGATGAAGGAAAAATATGACCTCCAGCGCACAAATGGAGGATTCTTCATTTCCTCTATAACTAAAAATACGATGAGGTTCACCAAGAATATTTTATCTTGTAGGCTGTTGCGCAATATGTGGCCCACTGAGTGCACCGCCAAGACAGTGGAACTAGAAAAACAATGTGCATCAGTATTGTTGTTGAATTGGTCGCAATATTTATTGAATGAGCTGCTAGAGGATGTTGAGCAAGCACAAGGGGAAATTAAGACCAAATTCCACTACTCCTGGTTGCTCATTTTGATTTCTTTTGTTGTTTGGTTAGACCCACCTGACTACTTGCCACTAGATGTCCCAGTATTTTTCCATGGAGAAAAATACCAGAAGCTTTGGGAGGACAAGGAAGACATGATCCAAAAGAAGGACAATAACATAGAGTTATTTCTACATGCAGAGGCACTAAGAGAAGTAATAAAACACCAACATAGAATGTTATCTGCGACAGTCTAAAAGTATGCATCTTTCATAAGATTCCAGACTAGTATCAACAATATTATGCTGGAGCCATAGCAGGATTCGGAGAAGCAAGCATAGCCGACATCTTTTATGATTACTGACCAGGATGTGGAAGAGGCCATCTATGATTAGCCTAAGGAATGGCACATCCCATTCGATGTGGAAATGTACCAAGGATATAACCAAGGAAATGGCTAGGATAATGAATAAGGTAATTATGGGGGCAACACGCAAGGAAACTAGTCACTAGAGTCATACGATGGCGACGATGACGACAGTGATCAGGGCTTTGATCAAGATGATGTAGAAGACACACCTACTGATGAGGATGTGCAGAATCTACACAAAGAATAGGAGAAGGAGCATCCTTACCCACATCATAAGAAGTGCAAAGTCGATAAAATGGCTAACACATTCAGCTTAGATGAGGAATACTTAAGCCTACTTTGCGAAGAAATCATAGAGGTTGCACAGTCCAGTCTTAAAGGTATAGGTAAAAAGCAGTTGCAATTGACCAACAAACTAGTAGAGCATATCAATATGCTTACTGAGGCCATTAATGAGGTTCCAAACACAATATAATTCAAGACTTACGGCATGGATCCTAGTGACACATTAGTAACACCACTATTGTTGCCACCAATGAAGATAGACGTCCAATCATGAGCAATGGAGACAGGGACACAAGAGTATGATGATGTTGTCCATGAGTTTGGGACACTATATATAGATTTATCTAAACTCACATTGGCTGAAGTATATTTTATTCAGCATGTGGCCATGACCAAAATTAGGATCCACGAGAATGCTCTTGCATACCAGGCCACAAAGAAAACAAGGAAGGGAAAAATATCCAAGGCTCTCCTTCATGAAAAAGAGCAACAGATTGAAGCGCATGAATAAAGCAAGATTTCACTAGTTGAATCCATAAGATACGCAATCACAACGTTCCATATGGAAGAATTCTAGGAAGATGTAGATGCAAATGCAAAGGTATCCCAACTATCCAAGAATGCCACAGACCTAAGGAAACGGGTCAAAGAGCTTAAAGCGCAACAACAACCAAGTACACCTCCTGAGGTACTTGAAGAGAGCAAGAAAACATCATTTGAGATTGTTGACAGAATCAAATAAGGAGAAAAGATCTGTATAGAAGCAATAGACGCAGTTTTGAGGACTCGGGAACTACTACTGGAAGATGAGACAATAGCGAAGTTCACAAAATATGCGCGCCAGGATGTGCTGAAAATAGCAATGGAAGAAGCTACTTATCAAGGAAAATCTTGCAAAAGTAGTCGAGCTAAAATAGCTACAACAGGAAGTAAAAAATCTATGTGACAAGGAGAAGAACAGAAATGATGAGGTGATAGTGCACCAATCAGAGGTAGAAAGAGTTACAGGGCTCATTCATCCTATATAGCTGAAGCTCCAGCAAATAACTCAGTTGATGAAACAAGTAGCATCGAAACACATTAGTTTTGATCATGTGGAACAGTTGCATAAGCATGCAGAGGAAGTAGGGAAAGAGGTTTCCCAGGTAGAGGGAATTCTGAAGGAATTTTGGGACAAGGTTGCTCCCATGGCGCAGCCAGTGCTAGAACCATAATCCTGCTTAGTGGATCGAGATGAGCCACATGTGAGTGTTGGGGGCATGTTGGCGAGAAAAGAACAAAAGGAATAAAATGAAGCATAGGTGCAAACAAGAAAGATAAGTGCACGACAGAGTAAAGGCAGGTAAAGGAAGAAAAGGAAGTACATAACAGAGAAAGAAGCAACAAGGAATGGTGTGACGAAGGAAAAGAGGACCTAAAGTTAGTGGAATATTGGTAGGTAGAAGAGTAAAGGATGGAAAGTGATAGGTCAGAAGACCATAGGTGCTCAAGTCGGTGGAAGACTAAAGGACGCTTTTTGAGGCTAGTTATGACCTGTGATTAATGTAATGAAGGACGCCTTTTGCGGCGAGTTATGACCTGCGATTAATGTAATGAAGGAATTTTTTGCGGCTAGTATGGCCTATAATAAATATGAAATACATTTTTTTGGATATTTATGACTATAATAACTGAGCTATACTCAGTCTACCCTATGCATTCTTGTAATATCTATAAATAGGAAAAACCCACTCTGTATAAGGGTTCAGTTGATCATAGTTAGAAAAGAAGAGAATAGATCAAGGATAAGTCTGATAATAGAAGGATATTGAGCCATGAATCTGCAGCTATGTGTGCAGACCATTTTGTATGATTCATTCTACAGCTAAGTGCACATATAGTAAAGTAGAGGAGTTGATCCAGGCTATGTGTGGATCGGTAGGAGTAGTTAGAAGAATAAAACAGAGAGCATGAGAGAAAGCAAGAGTCTGAGATGAAAATACATATCTCAAAATAGTCTGCAAGTCACAAACTACAAGTTCCCATATATTTCTCATGCCAGATGAAGAGCACCTTGGTGGTTTTTTCTCAGATGGGTTTCCACGTTATTTCCTGTGTCATTGAATGTGAATGTTGAATGTTTTCTTATCTTGCATTATTTATGTTTATTTCTTAAGTGAATGTCACAATAATGATAAAATCAATTGAATGAATGATTCACTAATAAAGCATTGTCAAGCACTGTGTATTATTTCATGTTAAAATACTGTTAAGTTGAAATATTGTCACACCATTGTCATTTACTATTAACGAATCATCTACATCGCACAGTTGCACCAGTTGTTAAGTTGTCAAGGACAAGGTTGTGGTGCATGTCAGCTATGTCGCACTATTGCACCATGGTCGAGTAGTAACAGAATCCATCCTTCAGACTCTATTAAGCACCTTGATCACGTGCCAATAAACTGTAATCCCTCGCCAAACGCAGAAACATGGTTTTGGAAGTTACACATTAAGATATCTTGGGTGAGACTGTGCCTGCCTTCCAGGTGTTTCCAGCTAAGCTTGCTCTGTTAGGCTGATGTCTTTCAGTGTGTTTTTGGTTTTGTGGGTCTGTTGAACTTGGTCATGAGAGTGGGGAAAAGTAGTCCAATAGAAGTAGACCCAAAAAAACCTTGTGAAATCATCTATGAATGTGAGAACATACCTTGATCCTCCATAGGAGGGAGTGGTAATAGGACCAATGAGATATGAATACACCAATTTAAGTGTTTGTGTATCTCTCCTTTCCTTCCCCTTCTCATAGGTGTTCTCTAAATGCTTTCCCACCACACAACCAAGGAATCCCTTCAACCATTTCAACCTTGTTTAGTGCTTGAAGGTATTTGTAGTTCATATCGCCAAATATCTCATGCCATAGCTTGGAGGTTTCATTGGTATGAGACATAAGCACTTTCCCACTAGAATTTGGAAGAAACTTGGAGAATTTGTACATCCTATCTTGGTGATCTCCATACCCCAATGCCACAACTTTGTTGGAGGATATTTATTCTATCTCAACCTCATCTGGAGTAAATGGTAATCTCTTGGCTTCTCCAGTATGTTTCATTTGGTATATTGATAGCAGGTTCACTACCAAGTATGGTACATAAAGGACATTGTTGAAATATCCATTTTCAAGGTCGATCCTACCAACTCCCTTAGACTGGATCTCATATTCATCACCCATTTGAACAGCTGGGACACTATTCGAATTCATGGATGTGAATAAATCTCTGATAGAGTCCATATTCCTTGATGCTCCCGAATCAATGATGAAGGAGGAGGGATATGAAGAACCTGCAACCATAGCATGACACTTCTCCTTGTTGTCAGATCCTGAACTACAATCCTTCTTGCTTGCACTATCTAGGACTAGTTTCTTATTCTTCTCCAACAACTGTGCCATTGTATCAATGGTATTCTTCATGCAAGCACTCTATCGATGTCATCCCCTGTGGTAATAGGTGAATTTGGTTTTCTCCTTTCCCTTCGTGTCCTTGTCCTTGCAAGGATTCGAACCCCCATCAGGATTCTTGGGTATGTCTTATTTATTATTCTATGGATGTTTTGAATTCTTGTCTTTCTACTTTCCTTTGGATGCATTTGAAACACCTGCATCAAGAGCTTAGTCCTTGCTTGTTTTGATGGTGCCCATTTTTACTAGCTTGTCTTGATCTTGGGTCAAAGACTGTGTGAATCTTACTAGTGATGGCATTTGCCAATTTTGAATGGTTATATTTCTAGAATGGAATGTGCTAACAAACACTAAGTATTCTGGCCCCAACTTCGAAAGGATTGATAGTATTATCTGGTCTTCCTTCTTATCAATTCCACATTGCTCGATTTGAAGTACCAAAGACTTAAATTTGATGAAGAACACCTGGATGGTGTCAAAATGTGTTGGGATCAAGGTGATGAGCTCAATTTTGAGTCGGTGTCCCCTTAGTTCATCAATTTTCCAAAAGAGATCATTGAGCCTAATCCAAACTTCATTTGGGGCGGTCAAACTGTCAACATGAAATAGGATATCTCTTGAAATGTTGAGCCATAGAATTCCAAAAGCTTCATTTAGTCTATTGAAGTATTTTGACTTCTCTACTGCAGAATTTTGCTCTACTTCTATCCCCATGGTGACCCTATAGAGACCCTTGGATCTCAATCGGATGACCATATCTTCCTTCCATTAAAATTAATTGAATCGATTCAACAAGACATGAGTTTTATCTATCTCTTCTTGCACTAGTGGTGAGAATTTGTTGAAAGTACCTTAAAAAAAACACTCAAATCTATCTAGAAAATCCCTCAATATGCAGCTAAAACACTCTATATTGATATGCAACTCCAATAATCTATGATACCATATGATAATTTGATTCACAGCTGGATCTAGGAGCACAAGAGACTCTCACAATTTCAATTACTTTACAAAAACTAGCAAAAAGCTTGAAAGAGGAACAAAATTTACATACACATGTGAACAAAAAGTGGATATTATTGAACTATCTAGCATCAGAATATGTTTAGATCAGAGATATATTACATTAGGAAGAATTTTTTAGGCTTATTAAGCCAATTTGGAGTGTACATGTGTCATGGAAAGCTTTGACCTCAATCCCCCATAGGTGGACCAATGAAGCTCCAACTCAGCCCAAATAGTCATGAACTATGTTGTGAACATTGGTGAAGTGTGGTGGGTAAATAATGATTCCAAGGCATGTGTGGGTGAGCAAGTAGTGGTGTGGGAGTGGCTCAAGGTGAGCAATTAATTCTCAAGAAGCCCAAAAATGGTCCAAAAACACCCCTGGCGCCCCTAGTCAACCCAAACTCCACAAAAAGAGGAATGGGAGCGCTCTTGTCATTAATGAGGGTGCACATATGTTGGTTGACTGAGTAGGAGTGTTTTTGCAGGTGTGAACAGGACAAAATAAATAGATATCTTGTAGAATCAACTTCCCTGAGTCTCAACCATAGAAACTTAGTGCATAGAAGCAAATAAAATTGACTAAGGTATAAACTAAGGTACTAAAGATGGATTTTTATTCTAACAGGAAGGCCCCAATTGAATTATCATAAGTAGTTTATGTCTCATTGATGATGACTCATATGCTCAAAGGAATCAACCTAAATTCATAGCACCCTGTCCCTATTTACATAATTGACAAGTAACCTTTCACCTAACATCAACAATTAGTCATTAGTCATTGGTTGAGTGGTTTCCCTTGATGTTCAATGCCAATAAATCTATTAACATTTAGGGATTTGTGTTGTAACTTGGATTCCACTTTCATCATTGGCGAAATTCCTCACCCCCTTCAATAGATTTCATTATCAATTGTTTCTCATGGGGTCTCTTCCATGCGATATTTACATCCATGCATTCAGGAGAAGTACTTGATGGTCCATTTTACAAAACTTTGTCCCGGTAATTCTGAAATCAAATCATTCCCTGATATTTCCTCATGCTATATTATGGGGTATGACTTACCTCCCTTCCAATGGGTCTCTTCCCATTGAATTCAACTCATCTTATCTAGGAAAGATATCTATAGTCTCAATAGTACATTGGGGCTTGTATTCATCATTGATAGGTTCCCTTGCTAATCGGTAGCATGAATACATAAATGTGTCCTACTTTATATATTTTGTAGGTGTTTGACTTCAAGACATCTATTCACACTTGTTAAAATGTACTAGCTACCTTAGTGTCGATTAACATCATCAGTGGTTTACCTCTTGTTTGTTAACAATATACATCAATGACAATAATCAAATGAGTTCCTTTGTGTTTGACTTCATCTAATCTATTCACATGAGTAGGATTCACACTTTTAGGAAGTTAGATGGAATACCTTGGGCCAACAGTAGCATCCTTGTATTTTTTCTATTTCCTAAGTTGTGCAATATTGTACCACAACTTATATGACACTAGTACCATTGGTAGAACCATTATTCATCTTAGTTGTAAATTTTTCTCTTTATGCATAATGAGACATAGATCCAATGTGTATCCATTCGTAGCTATGATCTAAATATTTGCATAGATCCATTTGCATTATCACACCTGTGGGATTTTTGATAGACGTTATGTACTCCCAAAGTGCATATAGTTGGTATTACTCTTGTCAAATGTCCTTTTAATCATGTTTTTGAGGACTTGATTAATTGGATCAACCTATACATTTTCTTGTAGATAGTATGGGGTGGAAAAATCATGGGTAAAAACCAACAAGAAAGATAGTTCCTAGAATATATCATGGAAATGAATTAAATTATAACATAACAAATGTTTAGGAACTCCAAATCATCTAATGGCATGATTAAAAAATAATCGAGAGGTAGTAGTGCTTGTATTATTGAAAGTGAGAATTACCTTGATCCACTTGGTGAAGTAATCGATGGCTTTGAAAATGCACTTATAGTTGTTAATGGAGGTGGGTTGGAATTCCATAAATCAAATTCCTTATGTCTATAATGGGTTGACTGTGATGATGGGGTGCAAAGGTGCTAGAGGATATTAGTTCTTGCAGGAAAATATTTGACAATTTTCACATCATTTGAAAACATGAATACGGACTTTGAAGAGTGTTGGATAAAAGTATCCTACACAGAGTGTCTTTTGGTATGTAGCCAATCCAAACAAGTGCACATGGTATGCTCCATCATGGAAATAATTCAATACATGTTCAACTCCCTCATAGGGTAAGCATCATAATAGAATGGTTTCAAATCATATTTGATAAAGAATGTCTTCAATGAATAGATGGTGAGAATCTTGATGATCAATATGATGATGATCATCCCATGAGAGGTGTAAGTGAAATTTTATGTGTGAATATATATGATGTATAGATACCATGGATCTTCAATGGAAATTACATACAATTGTTCATTAAGAAAATGATCATTTACAGGAGGCCCTATTGTGACAACTGGGAGATCAATTATAAACTTGGTGAGATCCAAGGCCTTTTTAATTTTTGGCATCACAAAATCTAGGTCAATTTCTTCCAGAATGACTACCCAATGAGTGAAATTACTATTGATATGTCATTGAATCAAAAGGTGAAACATCATTTTGGAGCTTATGATGATGATTGTTTTGTGAAGAAAGATGTAATACCATCATTTTTTGTCACGTCCCCTCCCCTCTCTCGCTGAGTAGAGGATGCAACTGCAGCGCTACCATAACCATAACCAGGGATCTAGCCCCATGAAACATAATCAAGAATGCATTGAAAATAAAATACATGTGCAGATGCATAATGCAATAATATATAGTGGAAAACAATCTCTTTCAACACATTCAATATGTTCATAATAATTCATAAAGCAAATACATTGCAGAATTAAATACAAAGAGAAATTATCTTGAAAATGAGTTGCCCTGAGCAACTAGCTATGTGTTGCAATCACTCAGATTGCAAGGTTACCAACAATACATATAAAGAATCATATAATCATAATAGAGACAAGAGATAGAGTAGTTTGTAGAATAGTAGCTTATATTACACAATAACACATGTGGGTTCATACATACATCAAAACCGAACCAAGTTCTTATCTGGATCAACAGCATATATATATGATTACAAAACAGTTACAAATAACAACTTGTCGGTTCAGTCAACCGACGCAACCTATGAGGGCCGAAATAATCTCTAATTAGTCGACTAACTAGTCTAGTCAGCTAACCAACTATCTCCTCCAACATCTCCCCCAGGGACAAAATCTTTCTTCATCCCGAAGAAATAGGGGAGGTAACAAAATTATCTACCTGAAGTAGTTTTTCACTTTCTTTGTTTCATGGACTATGTTGTCAAATAGATGGTTGTTTCTGGATGTAAATCTCCATAATGGATTTAGCTGTAACTGCTAGTTGGTGCTAGAACTCTTCCCAGTTGCAAAGTGCTTTCTAGATATCTATGGTGAGTGTGGTCAAGTTCGACATCTTTTGCTGTATAGTTAGGTCCACAATATTGCTCATTTCGGATCCTAACATATGCGCTCTCTCATATATGGTGTAGAGTAGCCTCTTCATGTGTGGAAAAATCTTGTCAAGTGTGTCGAGGCTAGGAATTTCCAAATTTATCCATTGATGCGCTTGTTTTTTCTAATTTTTCTAGCTTTGTTGAGTCCAATAATATCTGATCTTGTACTGTACTTTTCATTGCTTCTGGGAGTCCCTGTTGATTTTGCAGTTTCTTGATGTGCTCACAAGTCTCTCGAACTTTTTGGAATACTTGGCCATAATAAGTATACCAGTTTCTCAAGACTTCCTCTGTAATAGTAGAATCCTCAAAATGTTCTTTTAATACCTTATGTGCTTTTGAAAATGATGTGTATTGTTGTCTCTGTAGAACAAAAGTCTCTTCTTCTTATTCATATTTCTTTGCATGTAATTTTGTCTGAAGGTTAGATACGACACTTTCAAACAATTGGTAAGATATTTCTAGTGGTTTTTCAGTGTCGGTTTCTTCTATTCATGGTAAGATTGTTTGTGTCAAATTCTTGCATCTTGTCGGAAATTCTATTTGCTCTGACGTGAGTTTCTCAATTTTCTCATGTTTTCTTTATTTTTGTATCCTTGCTTCCTTATTGAGGGCTTCCAACAATTGATCCAATTCTCCATCCCTAAGTTTTGGTGTCTCGACTGCAATAGTCAATCCTAGCTGATGTAGGTGGATAACTGTCGGTACCTGTCATAGTGTTGATTGTGTTTGTTGTTGTTATTTCTCTTTTCTCTTTTTCTCTTTTCCTTTTCTTTTATGCCGAGAATTTTGTGCAACCTATTCTCCTGTTGGTACTGATTCTGGTTGTTGTTGTTCTATCTGATGCTCTTTAGTCGACTGATCTTCTATTAAATTGGAGTTTACCAACTATATCTCGAAGATGGGGTCTGTGGCTGGTTGTGTACTTGTCGATAGTGTAAACAGAAGAACTAGGTTTGGAGGTGGAGCTGAGGTTGATGGTGGTGTAGGTGATGGTGGGTGTTCTGAAGATGATGGGGGATTTTGAAGGCCATCTAACGATATAGTAATTTTGACTTCAGGCTGTAAATCGACGGGGGCATCAGTTTCGGTAGAATCAAGGAGGTTGATTATTTCTTGATCTATTGTCAATTTTTGATCATTTGCATCCATATCACCTCATATTTCTCCTTCATCTGCTTCATTAATCGGGAGGGGATGATTTTCAGTGGATGGTATAAATGATGAAATTTGAGCTGCGACAAGTTGGGATGTTTTGTCGAGATTTCTTAAGAATGAGGATTTAATAACTCCGACAACTCTTGGTTTTGGGATAGCTTTTTAAGGTTGTTCAGGGTGCTGGGTGAAAATTCATCGTGGAGAGATTGACTCGGTGAGTGGTTGTGTTGTATTTATTTGGTGAGCTTTGCAGAAAAGGTTGGGAGTATTGTTTATAAATTATTGCAGGCCATCATATTTATCAATTTTTTCTTTGAGTGTTTCAGGTAATGCATCTTTGTAAGTTTTTGATGAGGCAACAACAGTCAGGTATGTTATTTATTCTTGAAGTATTCTAGTTGGATATGGGCATGGGGGTGTGGAGGTCAAACAAACAGAGTCGAATTCATGGGGGGGTGGAAACTCTTAGATTTTTGTATTTTTCTTGCTTCTCTTCTTCTTCTATGAAGCGTTTGAATTTCTTCTCGACATATATTTTGTTCTTGGCAGCATCTTCCAAGATCTCAGCAACTCTGGAAAGTAGCTCTTCTTCATCATTTGACTCCTCTTAGAGAATGAGCCTGCATTTCCCCTTCCCTTTTATTAGACTATATTTCTTCTTCCGTGATTTGGATATTTCTTGAGCTTGTTGTTGGAGATTCTGCTTCGACATAGCATACTCAGGTTTGCCGAACTGTGTTTCTTCATCCAACTTTTCACCCTCCTCCTCCTATTGTTGAGTCGGTACAAGGGCTTTCTATGTATGTGGTACTATTACTATTAGAAGAGTATTTGTCTCTTCTGCTAGGGTGTCCTCCAAAGTGAAAGTGTTGATATGAAGGTGTACTTCATAATCTTCTTATTTCTCTTGGTCGGTTAGAGATTCCACAATTGGTTGATTGGTCTTCTTGGAAAACACCGGTATGGATAGTTTAGTATTGGATTGTTGAACCAACTCTATAAAGATCTCCTCAATTGTTGGATAATAATAGAGGTGTTTATCTTTTTCTACTGCTCCTTGCATGTACCAGGCTGCAGTATGGTCAAGTTCTAGCTGGATATGTGCTGATGGTGACAAACTTCTTCGGATATTTTGAGGCACCCTCCATCTGGTTGTTTTGACCTTTAAGTTTTGGAACCAGTTGTCTAACAACACTTTGGCTTCTTCAAGTTCCTGAGAGTTCACAGCCATTGAGAATGGCTTGAAGCGCCACATATGGAATCTTGTTGGTTCCAGGAACTATGGGTCTCCAATAGGACACAAGTGGTACATAGCAATACATATGATCAATCATGGGAACCTGATCGTTGCACCTCCCTCCTGACATTTTAGGCATATGTTTGTTATCATGTTGGCTAAGTATTGAGTGCAACTGTAGGTTTTTCCTGATTCCTCTATATAGTCGACAACTTACAACATGTCGAGCCTTAGGTCGCACCCTCGTACTGCAACAGTTAGACCTGCAGACAATTTTTGCGACAATCTTGGGTGTTGTGGCCTTGATTTAACGGATTATCAGCCCCTTAGAGTTCTTTCCAGTCAGTGTACCTATTATTTTTTCAACCAAACCAGGATTTGAACTGATAGGGATAGGTTTTCCTTTGTTAGATAACCCTGTAAGCTTGTAAATAACCTCGCCAGGTATCTCAACAGGTTGATCAAAATAAAACTTTCCATTGTGATATCGGATAATGATGAAGTTTTCTATTATTTATTTCATCCCTCCAAAGCTCGTCATGAGAGGTGCATTGATATAGCTCATGATGGTACTGGAATTTACTTTATGGCCTTCTTCTATTATTTTCCTGTCTCTATATTCCCACTTCTTAATTTTCGTCCATAGTCGCAACCATGAGTTTTCCAGTACTTTTTCCTTACTGATGTTCTCCAATATTTTCACGAGCGGGGTCACTACAGATTGTAGTTCCTTTTCTTTGGTGGTTACAAATATCATTTTCTTTGGTGCCATTTTGTCGATTGGAGGTTCGAGTTTTTTAATAAGTATTTTTCTCTCGAGAATCTGGTAGCTCTGTCTCTCTAGTTCTTCGTAAAACGATGTGAATTCTCTGTTCGATGTGGTTTTTATAGGTGGAGCAGGAATCGATATTATCGATGGACGTATTAATGGAGGATCTGATGGCGAAGGAAACTCTATGGAAAGCTCTTTTAATACGCTCTGGTTTTGGAGCTCCCTCTACTTATAGTCATGATTGCTTGATTGTATCGTTTGATCCTCTTGTCGATGATGGAAATGTCAATAGAATGGTCTGTAGTTGGTATGTCAATAATGTCGGTTGTGATTTCTACTGAATTGTATTCTGCTACTTCCCTCGTGAATTCATGTCAATTTGATCTTGCTAGCTTGCTTCTCTTTGGTGTTTTTATGTTTTTATGTTTTTTATAGGTTTTGTTTAATAGTTATGGAACCGTTATTATTTTTTTCTTTATATATATATATATATATATATATATCNATACATATATATATATATTTAGAATTTTCCTTAGTTTTCGTACTGCTTAATCAGGCACCGTTAACCAGTTTCTGAAATATTGTTCCTTGTAATGTTCTCAGTCGGATTGATCCGTTGGAATTGATTTCCTCAACAATATAGGGTCACATCCACTCTGTGTGCAGTTTCTTTGGTTTTTTTTTACCCGCCTATTATACAACAATGCAAGTTCTCCAATTGACAAGTTCTTGTCTTTTATATTTCATTCATGCCATGCTTTTTGTTGTTGTTTTTGGATTTCCTGGTGTTGTATAGAGATTAGTCGGTGTTCTTCTAGCTTAGATATTTTCCTCAGTCGTTCCTTCTTAGCATCTTCAACATTAATATTTAGTATGTAGGCTATTACTAGTGTCTATTGTCGGAAGTGTAGGGGAACGACTACTTCTTGGCCATAGACTAGTCTAAACAGTTTTTGGTATGTAGATCGCTTATACGTTGTTCTATATGCCCATAAGATAGCAGGAATTTTCTCATACCAGTCGTCTTTATCTGTATTGAATTTTTTTTTTAAAAGCTCTGCTCAGGGTTCTATTGAATGCTTTGATTTCCCCATTAGATTGAGGATGATAAGATGTGCTTCGTCTATGGTCGATTTTGACTTGCTCCGTTAAGGCTGTAATGGTTTTGTTGATAAAATGTGATACTTAGTTACTGATTAGATTCAATGGACAACCAAATCTAGTAATTATGTTTTTGTATATGAATTTAGCAGCTACTTCACTAGAATAGGTTTCGACATGCTCTTCCTCTACCCATTTAGTGACGTATTCGACCGTTGTTATGATGTAGCGTGCACGTGTCCTTCTTACTAGAACCAGAAATGGTCCTATAAATTTGATAGCCCAAATTTTGAATGTTAAACTTGGATTTACCGATATTAAGGGCATCTCAGTGCTAGGTAGAGGTCAACCTAAATGTTGCCAATGATCACATTTACTAACAAACTTTCAACAATCTTTTTGTAATGTTGGCCACCATAGTCTTGACTGTTGGATCTTTTTAGCAGTAGTGTCTAACTAAAAATTTCCTCCAGCTAGTCCGTAGTGCGCTTCATGCATAATTCTTTCTCGTTCATGCTCTAAAACGCATCGACGGAGTACTTCATCCAAGCCCATTTTATATAGGAATCCATTAATTAGACTATATGGTACATCTTTCATTGCTAGAATTTGCTTCTTTTTAGTAATCATTCCCTTAGTTGCTTAACCATTTTCTAAGAATTGTGCTATCTCTTCTAGTTCTGCAGGAACAACTTCTATTTGAAATAGATTTGTGTCTGGTAGATCATCTTTAACTCTTGTCGGTTCCTCCCCCGTATCTATTCATGACAAGTGGTCAAGTCTAACATTTAGCTTTCATGTTTGGACTACTACTTCAAATTCAAATTCTCAAAATAGTAATAGCCATCAATAGATTCTTACATGGTGTAAGGGTTTGTTTACTATATTTTTTTAGCACTTAGTGATTGTTGTAAAATGTAAATGGGTTAGCTAATAGATAATTTCGATATTTTTGGAGTGCAAATACCATTCCTAATGCTTCCCTTTCTATTGTGGAATAATTGTGTTCTTGTTCGTTTATTTTTCTACTACTATACACAATTGGGTAGTCCATCCCATCATCTCCTAGTTGTGTTAAGATTGCTCCTATTTCTATGCATGATGCGTCAATGTGTACATGAAATTTTATTGACCAATTTGGAAACCTGAGAATAGGTGCTTCGACTAATTTTTTCTTTAAAGTGTCAAAGGATGCATCACATTCTTTAGTCCATTCAAAATCCTAATCTTATTTTAATAGTTCTTCTAAGGGGTATGTCATGTCTAAATAATGATGAATGAATATTCCATAGTAACCTGTATGACCTAATAAGATTCTGACTTGTTTTGGATTCACTGGTGGTTTCAAGGCTAGAATGATTTTTATTTTTGCAAAGTCAACCTTGATGACTTCTTTGCATACAATATGTCCCAGTAGAATTCCTATAGGCCCTTACAAAGATGCATTTCCTTATGTTAAGTGAAAGTTGAATTTGTCGGCACCTCTCCAGTATTATCCTTAGCCATTTGCAATGATATTTTAGCATGGAGTATATTGTCCAATCATTGAAGTATACAGCCATGGTTTTATAAATGTATTCGTGGAATGCTTTGAATACTATTCTTGAGAATACAACTGGTGCATTTTTAAGACCGAATGGCATAACTTTATAAGAAAATGATCCAAATTCATAGACAAATGTTGTCTTCTTTTGATCTTCTTTGGCGATTGGTACTTGGTTGTATCCTAAAAATCCATCTGTGAATGAGTAACACTCATGTCTTGCAACTTCATTTAAGATTTCATCCTCAAATGGGGTTGGAAATGGGTCTGTCAAGGTGACTTTGTTTAGTTCTCGGAATTCAACATAGATTCTCAATCTTGCCGGGTCATGCTTTTTCAGTTGTACAACCATTGGGCTTATCCATTTCGATTGGTCGATTGGGTAAATGATTCCAACTGCTAGCATATTTTTGATCTCCTTATTTACTATCTCTTTGTATTTATGAGCAATTTTTTAAGGTCATTTCTTTACAGTTCTGGCATCTGGTTTGATATCAATTTTCATTTCACCCATTTCCTGGACTAATCCTTTGAGGTTTTTATAGTCCCTTGCGAAGACATCTTGGAATTGTTTTAATAAGTTAACAATTTATATTGTTTGCTCCTCATTCCAATAATCACCTATTCTCACCATTATTGGTCTATTGTCATTGGAAATGTCGATTTATTTCATTTTAACCTTTGCGTCCATCCACTCTGGGGCCTTGATTTCATTGATTTGTCAGATTCCTTCTTTAAATTGTGAAAATGATGCTGGGAAGTCTTATGCTGTCATCCAGTCGGTATCTTCTTTTGAGTCACACTTTGAATATTGTTCTAATTTGTTTTGTTGTTTCCGGATGATTAGATTTCCATTGAAATATTTTTCCCTTTGTATGCTCATTTTCTAGTCAAAGTCTTGTCGACTAAGGTATTTTATTAGACCGAATGCTATATGATGATGCTTTTGGATGGATGTGGTTTTGTGTCAGACTATGATGAACAGTCAGTTGTATGAATGTTTTTATCTGTTTCGTTGCTTCGACTATTTTGTCATCTTCTGGTATGAATTTAAAGTCCTTGATAAATTTTTCTTTGAGTTTGTTCCATACAAATGTTTCACCTCATGCTTCTTCCATATTATACCACTTATTTGGTAAATCGTCTAATGTTTATGGAAATAGGTGAGGCCATATTCGTTCATCTTTGTAACCAAGTCTTCTCCATTCCTTTTCACATATATTTATGTGTTTTTTGGGATCTTATCCTTGTGTGAAGACTGGTATTTGTGCATGTTTAGTTAGCTTCTTCCCTCCAAATCTTTCGATGAAGTAAGTTGAAGCTATCATCCATGTTTTTAGTCTCAACCGGTGGGTGTCCCACCATCCAGTGGCTTGACCTGTAAACGTTTCAACCAGGCTTTGAAGTCGATCATGCTCACCTATGTTCTTGGAAACTTGTTCAATATGTAGTACTGGTGATTCTCTTTCTTTATACTGAAGAGATTGTTTGATTTCTATTTTATTGGTGCTAAATAAGGGTCTTCCCTAATTTTACTTTCAAATATCTTTGGTATGATGGACACAGGAAAAAATTGACATGTCGGTTTTCTTGGGATGGCTTGAACGGTCCAGCATCCTCTTTCTTGACTTTCATAGTTTTCTATATCCCAGTGGTAGAGTTCTACATTTGATTTATATCCCACTAAGTCTTGGATTCCTAGATGTAAATCTCCATATATATTTGGTTCAGTATAAGATTCGTTAATTTGGATTTGATAAAGTTGTTGGACATCGAATTCTTTGTCTATGGGGTTGGTCCATGGTTCACCTTGTGAAGGGTGAATAGGAACAATTACTTTCTTCCCATTCCCTTTTATCTTTATTCTTTCTTTATCTAATGAGATCAACACCTTCATCTTTCAACCCCAAGGTAGGCCCACTAAGGCTAGGAAGGAAGTGGATCCTTCTTTAGGGTCAATGATCTCAAAGTTGACTTTTTTGGTGATGCCCTTTATGGTTATGGTTGTGTCAACATTTCTCCATACCCAAATAGGTTCGATGAGCCCTTGGTCTACTAGTTTTAAATATATACCCGATTCATTTAGTCAAGATCTAGCCAATTGTTCCCAAGTATCTCTTGTCATAATGTTCACTTGAGATCTGAAGTCGAGAACAACTTGTCAAACATGATATCCTTCAATATCTAAGTTGACAAGTGGTTCAGCATCACTCTTATCTTTTTTATTTAGGCTACAGATATTCTTGGTTTGTTTATCCATGAAAAATTTGTTCTTAATAGTGTATAATAAATCAATAAATTGTGCTACTGAGTTATCATTATGTATTAATTTAAATAGTTCTTGGAATATATTTTGTCGACTGTCATTGCTTGCTTCTTGTCTTGTGAATTATTGAAACATATTTGATCCATCATTATATATATTTTTTTGCTTTATTGGATCACGGTAGTCATCTTTTCCTTTTATCTTACTTATTCTTGGATTATCACTGGCAGTTTTTGTTCCTTGTCAAGTGACTATTTGTAAATTCTTTGTATGAATTACATCAGACTTTTGAACGCATGACAAGACATTAACAATATTCTTTTTATTTATTTTTTCGAGCATGGTGGGACAATCCTCTAAAGAGTGATCATCCACACCACAACTAGTACAAAATTTTAGATCGGTATGATCTTTGTATGGACAGTCTACATATCAGTGACCTTCATTGTGGCATGTGAAGCACTAGCTTGGTCATAGTGGTCTATTGTCCTGAATTCTGAAGAATTGACCTCTATCTATATACCCCCCACGTGATTATTTTTGAACCGATGCTCATATCTTCAACCTTCGTATATTTGGTTGATTTATTCATTTTTTTCATTATTATTGTTGTTCTATGCAACAATGTTTGTTTGATAAAATGCGTGATAGTTATGTCGGTTCTTCAGGTTTAAGTGATAGTTAGTTGTTGCATGACTCTTGACTTCGCAAATTACACACCAGGAAGCTTTTTCATTTTTCATATTAAATGGACAATATTTTTTTCATGTGCAGCCCATTTTCCTGGTATATCTCACAAAATAATTTTGTTTCAACAAATCATACATCTTGTCGACTAATGTCTTGTCAGAAATTTTCTTTTGTATGCCCGACCATTGAGAATTTCATACACCAGATATATTGTCCTTTGAGGTTAAGCTCCTGTAATGATTTATGGATTATTTCTAACTATTATTTGATACATTTGTCCACAGGGTACACTGGATATTCTTCATCCATCCTCACCTGCAACGCTTTCGTAAGCGCTTCTTCATATGTTTTGAACGTGTCTAGACTAATATGTCTCTGGTTCTTCTATGAAATCCCTACAAGAAACCATTGGATTAATAGTTGTTCATCTATATTATAATCTAATTGGCTCAGTAGGTCCTTCAATCTCTTTTAGTAATATCAAACAGTCTCTGTAGGTTTATGAACTATCGTTTTTTACTTTTTTCCGCCAGATGCTTCGCATCTAGGAAGTTTGAAGAATGATAATAATTATTGCTTAATATATGCTTTGGTCACATTGGGTTTTTTATTGATATATATCATATACCAAGTTAGTGCTCACTTTCACAAAGCACCGACGAACTGCGCCATCTGACAATCTCCATTTGTTACTGCGTTTGTTTCCCATGTCGATTCGCAGACGAACCAATGTCATTTGGGATCCTCATTGCCCTCATAGAGGGGGATGTGCATAGTGCCATGCCCCATGTCATTGGTGTTGTCATATTTTATGGATGGTGGTGGTGGTGGTGTTGGGGGTGTTGGAATACTCCCTATAACCTTGTGTTGTTCATAATTATTTTTTACGGAACTTTCGTTTCTATCGAAATTTTTGTTTGTCGGTTCTTCCAAAACAAGTTGTCGGTCTAGTTCAAATCCTTCTGTTGATATCCATGTAAACTGTTGTGGCTGGGATATCATTCCTTGTGAGTTTGACTGACCCATGTTCTCTAAAGTTGTGTTTGGTTGGGGGGGTTCTCCTTCATGTTCTGGGTAGAGTGGGAGGATACTTTGGTTAGATAGGTACGATTGGAATGTGACCCAGTTTCCTTCCTCTGGTCTATGAATTACAAGATGGTCGACATCATTTCCTTTGTCGTCTAATTGGGTCCATACACCAAAATCACCAGCTCGTATTCTTAAGTCCTTTCCAACAATGGCCTGCACTCAGGAACTCAAGTTCAAATTTATTGGAGACAGAGGTATTATACCCTAGGGTATCTCAATTTGGAGAGATTTGCACTGCTATATCCTCAAATCCTCCTCCATTGGTGACACTTCTTCATCTATGCCCTCTTCTTGTCAATCATGACCCCACTCTAGCAAATTTTCTTCATGTTCTCTCACCTTAGTGACCATTATTCTCTGGAGCACAACGACCTGCTCTCTAAGTTCCTACCTTATCTTCTTCCTCTTATCTCTTTCTATTTTCTATAAGTATGGAGTGCTTTTATGAGTCATTGTCCAATTATTTATTTCTTGGCCCAAATTCTCATTGTTGGAGGTTTATTTCACAGTCGACTAGAATCCTTTCTACTCTACCCCGACACATGACCAACTACCACCCCATATCCTACCCGATGCTTTAGTAAGCCCGGGTGGTTCTTTCTATTTGCTCAAAACGTATTCCCACTCTCTTCTTGCAATAAAATTATCCCACACCTTTTTTGTTTCCACCTAGTTGGTGTTTGATGGCGATTCAATTAATGATGGACGAGGCTCAACAATGTGGCCTCCTCCCCCGTTGATTAGAAATTTAAACAAAAGATTCGGTAGTGAGAAAACAAACTGGTCAGTGAAATCATTATAGAACCTCTTCTCGATACTCTTGACAGAGACTCTCTCTTCCATAGCGCGGTCTTCATAGAACTCATATGTGGTTTTTTCAAACCACTCCAATAGATTCCTTCGTCCACCTCTCATTAACCTCTGGAGTAATTTTTTCTCTTTATCGTCTATCAGATTTTTCATCCAGTAACTTCTTCAGAGACTATGGTACTGATTCTACAAACTTCTCATGTGTTTCAGAGAAGAATTTCTCCTTAGCTTGGGAAATAGTCAATTTGTTTCTTCGAGCATAGTTTTGCAAATAGTTCACGATCTTACGCCCCCACCGGTCCTTAATCTCTTGCTCTAAGATCATCTGCTCATGGTCATTTCATCCATACATGTACTACTGACAATGAAACCAATGTTGTAATCACTCAGATTTCAAGTTTACCGATAATACATATAAAGAATCATATAATCATAACAAAGACAAGAGACAGAGTAGTGGGTAGAATAACATCTTATATTACACAATAGCACATGTGGGTTCATACATACATAAAAACCGAACCAAGTTCTCATCTGGCTCAAAAGCCTATATATACACTACAAGAAAAACCTGTGATTAGCGTCTCTTTTAGCTTCCTTATTAGCGTCCACTATCACTTTTAGTGTATTTTTCATCATTTTTGGACAAAGTGGATGCGTTTCCATGGGATGGCACTTTTAATGGCATTATTTGCGTCCATTTTTAAAATTTGGCGCTATTTTGGACGATAATTAGCATCCCAATTAGCGTCCTAATTAGCGCCCCAATTAGCATCCCAATTAATGTCCCAATTAGCGTCCCAATTAGCATCCCAGTTAGCGTCCCATTTTAAAAGTTGATGCTAATTAGCATCCCAATTAAAATCTCAATTAGCATCCCAATTAGCATCAAAATTATCATCCCAATTAGCATTCAAATTAATGTCCCAATTAGCGTCCAAAAAAACATCCCATATAACTCCAAGAATAGCTTCCAAAAACCTAAGACATTGATCTTCCTCATATGAAATCTAGGGCCTCAATAATCATCTTCATTACAAGGACACACATCCAATACATGCAAGACAAACATTCTGTTTACAAAGATTTCATGGTGGTTTCATACAAAGTGCATGGACCATGAGCACTAAAATCCTTTTTGAGACCGTAAGAAATCGCTGTGTCTCCTTTGACCATGTTTAAGCCATCAAGAACCATCATCGGTGGATAAAAAATTCTAATGGTAACCATGCAACACATATAAGCCAAAATTATCTTTATAAGTATGTCTGGTGACTTTTCACCATGCACTTTAAGGCCGCATAGGGTCTAAGGCCATATGAGTTTCCTAAATAAGATGTTCATGTCATGAAATTCCATTATTATTGGTTATTCATTGAAGGGCCACTGTTATGATTCCTAGAAAAATAGTACAATTGGTTGTAGTTCATTGTCTATGTTAACATCACTGTAAGGTTACTTTCAATAGCATTCCTCGCCCCCTTAAATATTTATTTATGGCATTTGATGAGCTTTAAAAAAAAGTTATCATTTATCTTGAGGGTTAGAAATCTATTCATCATTGTTCTACACAAATGATTAATCTTACAAATCCATATTATGGTGTACCATACTAGGAGATGGAAAGTTATAGAAACAATTTTCCTTAAAGTCTCACGCAAACAAGCTACAACAAGTGATTTTTTTTTACATTTAGTGTCTAAGCTAAGCCAAATAATCTATTTGATTCATCTCCTTAGAAAAATACTTATGATAATATTTTAATTCATATTTCATGCATTCCATCCATGTGTCATTTAAAAAACTTATGATAATATTTTAATTCATATTGCATGCATTCCATCCATGTGCCATTCAGTACTCACTCTTTTTATCCATCTCTTCACCTTAGATTAAAATTTGAAAAAACTCATTTTACATTAAATTTGAAAAACTAAAAACTAAAATGTGTGCATTCCATCCATGTGTCATTTAGTACTAATTTTTTAAGCCATCTCTTCACCTTAGATTAAAAATTGAAAAAAAACATTTTACACCAATTTAAAAAAAAACTAAAAATCCATATGTGGGTGCCAAAACATGTAAAAATACCTATGATTGGCATCGTGGTCTTCAATATTGTCGTCGTCGAATTTAGAAGCATAGCACATAGTGAATGAAATGGGAATGTGGTGTTGAGGGTTTATATCATCCTTGGAAGCTTTGCATGGATAAAAGATCAGACCCTCACAATTTCCTGCTATTGGCATTATGGTCTTCAACGCTGTCATCATGGAATTTAGCAGGGTAGCATGGAGTGAAGGCGAGGGGAATGTGGTGTTGAGGGTTTATATCGTCCTTGGCAGCTTGGCACAAAGAAAAGAACAGACCCCTCATGGTTTCAAATCTAATGTATTCAAACTCATGACCTGATTCATAATTGATGCAGATGATGTTTACGAACTAAGGTTTAATGGCTGAAATGGATGGTGTCAATATCTCATTCGTAAATCGATGAACCAATATTCACATACAAAAATATTCTAGGAAGGACATAGCCTGACGACGGATTAGGATTGATCGCCTATGGATCTCAATAAGATAAGATTATACACTAAGATAAGAACATTAATGTAATGGGAAATGATCAAAACCATGAAACATAAAATACACCCTTTAAAGTGGATATATGTGATAAAAGTTGGATATATGCACAATTGAGTGTTTTTGCATAGTGGGATGGATCTCTAGTCCTCAAATGGAGTCATAGGAAGAAATAAATATCCTTATGTAAGTGTCCTAGGGAATTAGGAATGGAATTCTAGTGAAGAAGAAAATGTCTTAGGCCCTAAAGAATACATTTAGGCACACATATCCATGAACAATGCCTCAAATAACCATGAATGACTTCACAAGGGTGTCCATGGCGCTATGCATGCAAGTCTTGTGTCTTTAGTTCCTTTGACACGATCAATTTAGGAGACATAAATCTTGGGACCTAAAGGAATCTTCTAGGAATCCAAGGCTACGAAGGTTTCCTCCACCAAACACACATGGCTTCCTAAGAGTAATATTAGCCTATGATTGAGGATGTTGGTGCCATTAGATGGTTTTGACTAGTATGTGCACATGTCATGGCCTTGGGAATTATGTTGTAAGGAATAAGACCATGCCTTTGAACATAAGAAAACCATTGATGCATCAAAATCCATGAACAATGTATCGAAGCACCATGCATGACTTCATAAGGGGATTCATGGTACTATGTATCTACATCTTGGGTCCTTCAATATGGTTAATGGAGGACATATGAACCTTGGGCCCTAAAGGAATCTTGTAGTCATTAATGACTAAGAATGTTCTTTCCACCAACCACAAATAACCTTTTAAGGGTATAAGTGTCCTACGATTGATGATGCAAATACCATTAGGTGCTTTTGAGTAGTACACACATGACTCAGATATTGAGGATGTTGTTATATGGAAGAATATGATGCCTTTGGAATTAAAGAAATCATTGAAGCATCTACAACCATGATAAATTCCTTAAGCACCACATATGACTTCACAGGAGTATCCATGGTGCTATGTATCCAAGTCTTGGGAATTTGGGGCCATGGACATTATCAAGGGGGGATACTTGAACCAATCCCTAAAGGAAAAATTTATTCATATATAGATGAAATAATAGCCTTAAGCAACAACACATGGCCTCCCAAGGGTATAATTTTCCTATGATTGAGATACCAATTTCATCATGACCTTTTTAGTAGTATCTACATGTCGCATTGCCTAGGAATGATGTTCTAGGGAATAATACAATTAATTTGGCCCTAAACAAATCATTAAGGCATCCATAGCCATGAAAAATGTATCTAAGAACCATGCATAACCTCATAGAGATATTCATGGCATTATGTGTCCATGTCTTGGGGCCCTAAAGGAACAATTTATTCATATAGAAATGAAACAATAGCCTTAAGCAACAACACATGGCCTCCTGAGGGTATAATTTTCCTATGATTGAGATACCAATTTCATCATGTCCTTTTTAGTAGTATCTACGTGTCTCATTTCCTAGGAATGGTGTTCTAGGGAATAATACAATTAATTTGTCCCTAAACAAATCATTAAGGCATCCATAGCCATGAAAAATGTATCTAAGAACCATGCATAACCTCATAGAGATATTCATGGCATTATGTGTCCATGTCTTGGGGCCTTGGGGCTTTAGACATGGTCGTAGGAAGAAACTTGATCCTTTGTCCCAAAAATAATCTTCTAGCCATCTAATCCTAAGAAGATTGTATCCACCAACCACACATGGCCCCTTGAGGGTATCAGTTTCATAGAAGTAATGATATTAGTTCCATTTACATGGCAGTACAACTCTATTATAAGAGTAATCAACCACCATTTTTGAGTAGAATCCCTATTTACATAGACACTCATATGTGAATTCTTTTTCCTTCTCTACAATATAGTTTGATGGAACTTGAGCCCATGAATGGTTGCACATAAAATCTATAACATCTAATGTTGTTATTATAGAATGGTGTGACTATCACATAACTACCACATATGCATCATGTATGGACACATAGATTTTGTTTCAGGTTCCACTTCCCTCATTTCTCGTTATTCTCCTTGCATTGAGTAATGAGTATGCATCTAGGTTTATCAAGTGTAATAATAATACTATGTAGTAATAAAATAACCTAGCATATATCCTTCTTAATCTTTATATTTTAAACATTGTTAGATTTGTATTTTAGTTTTGTTTTTATTCCTCTATGTCCTTAATATAGATGGATTTTAAAAAAAACTACTTAGTTCCATGTTAACTCTAGATCTATCACATCTCAAGAAGGATAGAATCACCTAAGGTGCAACCATTTTTTACATTGCAAAAACTTGAAGACACAATTGTACCTAAGATATTTCATCCTCACTAAATATGATAAATCCACCATTAAGTTGTTATATAGAATAACTTAATTAATTTGTAAAAAAATTAAAAAATGATCAATCTTTTAGATCCTATCTTACCTTTTCTTTGGGATAAAAGAATCTTGGATAAATTTTATTTTCATTCTCACAAAAATACTTCTAATTATACCACAAAGCAAACCTTTAAAAAATAGGTTTATTTGATTGTTCATTATTTTAATCATTATCTAAAACATATTTTCAACTATACATTTTTTAAAATGTTAAAATATAAAAAATAAATATATTCAACTAAAATATATCTTCAACAATACATTTTTAAAAAATGTTAATATACAAAATAAATATATCCAACTAAAACATATCTTCAATTCTACATTTTCTAAATGTTAATATAAAAATAAATATATTCAACTATTAACAATAGTTCATCAAGCTTTTATGCAATGTAAGGTCTAAAAATAAATTATATCATATTATTATGTTATGAATCATATTTAAATTAGTTTATAATGAAAATGTTTACATATATTCAAAGCTAAAATATTTCATGATATTGTGTAATGGTATTATTGAACTTGACTATGGTTATCTCTACATTGAACAAATTGTTTGTTTATAAATGGTTACTTAAAATTATATAAGATATATTGGTTATCATTTTTATTATCAACTTGTTAAATTTTTTGGTATTTAATTATTAATGTTTTTTTATTTCTTAATTGTAATATTTATTTCCATTATAACATGAGATTTTGTTTTATCAATATTAGAAATATTATATAACTTTTTTAAGTGATTTATAAATGTTTTAGAAACATCAATATAATAAAGGAAAATTACTTAGTTACTAAATTTTTTATAATTAGAAACATCAAAAAGAAAAAACTATTTTTCCCTCTATTTCATTTTCTCTTTATCCTGTATACATATGTGCAAAGAATAAGAATATGCAGGCGTGACTATTGGATCAATTTGGCCCTACGCAAATGGAGGTTTTAAGTTTATTTCTATAATCAATCGCTATATTTTTCCTTAGTTTCGTGAAATTGTATTGTGTTGATTATTACTTCTTATAATCCTGTATGCCATCTTGCACGAGCTCATTCTTTGGCTGAAGACGGATCTTTGCAATTTATAAAGGCTTGGGGATGGATCTCGCAGAAATAATGATGGTTTTGCAGCAATTGGGGGATTCTTCTGTTCAACAGCAGAAGCAAGGGGGATGTTCCAGTAAAAAAGCTTGTCAGACATCTAGATTTTACATCATTCTATGGAGGTGTCTGCGCCCCGACCTTGTCTTCAACTTCTCTAGAGACCCCATTGCAAACTACGCTGAGGGTAATGGTTGTTGTAAAACTAGAATCTCCAAGGGCACGAAGGCCAAGAGCAGTATTTGACTTGAAGGAAGGCACTCCAAAAAAATCAAAACAGTGCAATTGCAAGAACTCACGGTGTCTAAAATTGTATTGCAAATGCTTTGCATCTGGAAATTATTGTGATGGTTGCAATTGCCTCAATTGTTGTAATAATGTTGAGAATGATGTTGTGAGACAGGAAGCTGTTGAGGCTACACTAGAGCGAAATCCAAATTCATAGCAATCTGAGTGCCCTTCGAGATAATAGGGGAATGAAATGGGGATGGCTGATAGGCTTTCCAAGGAAGCCACACAGCTCCTCTTTGGCTCTTTGGAAGATTTTAGAACAAGATTTGGCTGGCATTTATAGTTACTATCATGTTCTATAGCTTGTTGCTTGTTGTTTTGAACAGGATTAATGTACAAACTTTTTGTGGATATATTTATTGATATATGATATATGTAATCTATTTTTTGTGGCTAAATCTTGTTTACATTAATTTGTGAATACTCTACCAAATGTAAAAACTGTAAAAAAAATTGTGTCGAAACACTCAATTGTGTTTTGTTGACAATGTATGAGGTATTTATCTAGCTTTTGATACATCTGCCAATGTAATTTTGCTCATATCTGAAATAAAATTACTATTTTTTTTCCTGCCAAAACTATTTCAACATCTCTCATTTTCAGTCATTAAATAAATCTTAGCTTTAATTTATAACATTTTACATCTCTAATTTTCAGTCATAAAGAAAATCTTAACTTTAATTATAATATTTTACATATCTTTAGCATATTAAAATATTTATAATGTTTAATTAATATTATAAATTAATTAATCTAATAAATATGTAAAATACAATTTTAAGAATTATTTGTCATCAATAATTATAAATGAGTTAAAACAACATTATGGTTTTTTTCTTGTCTTAATATATTAACTTATTGAATTTTTATAATGAATTAAAATTATATATTAAAATTAACAATTTTATGTAAATTTATATTGTAAAATTAATATTATTGTTATGTTAACCCTGATATAAAAAAAATTAATATAAACAAATGAAATGCATGATAGAAATAATTTGACCATCAATTCATAAGGCAAACATCTCTAATTTTCAATTATAGATAAAATCTTAACTTTAATTTATAACATTTCACATATCTTTAGCATATTAAAATAATTATAATGTGTAATTAATATTAAAAATAAATTCATCTAATAATTATGTAAACTACAATTTTAAGAATTATTTGTTATCAATAATTATAAATGAGTTAAGACAACATTATGGTTTTTCTTGCTTAATATATTGAATTATTGAATGTTGGTAATGAATTAAAATTATATCTTAAAATTAACAATTTTATGTAAATTTATATTGTAAAATTAATGTTATTGTTATATTAACCTCATTGATATAATTAATAATTAATAAAAGGAAGCAAAAATTGGTGCAAATTCGAAAGCAAAAATTGACACATATTTGGAAGTAAAACATGGTGCAAAATGGGATGCTAAAGTGGTAGAAAAAATAGATGCAATATTGGATGCTGACATGGTGCTATTAAGGATGCAAAAATGGCGCTAACGGGGATATTATTTAAGAAGCAAAAGCAGAAACTCCTTAGGAAGAAAAAAATGACATTATTTAAGAAGCAAATCTCGACGTTGTTTAGGAAGCAAAGTTTGACGCTATTCTGGAAGCACAAAAATAGACGTTATTTTGGACGTCATAAAGGATGCTATCTAGGAAGCAAAAAAAGATGTTTTTTGAGATGCTTTAAGTTTTGTCCATGACGCGTCCCATTTAGCATCTAGTTTGACCACTCGATGTAAAAAACATTTACACTAAAAATGGATGCTAAATGGGATGCTAATTTCAGGATTTGTTGTAGTGATATGATTACAAAATAGTTACAAATAACTACTTGTCGGTTCAATCAACCAACACGACCTATGAGGGCTGACCTAATCTCTAATTAGTCAGCTAACTAGTCTAGATGGCTAACTGACTAGATCCTCGAACACTATGTTGCTGCAATGTTCTACCAAACCATAGGCCAGTTGTGCTCATCAATATCTCAGCACAACTACCACCCCTGAGCTGGGCATGATTTCCACAAGGAACTAGGGAACAACAGGATCACACATAGTCAAATACACACCAAGGTTCATCCAAGCCAATCTATAGTTTGGTTTATCAGGCTGCTAAGCAAATGAAAAGGAATAATTTATAAGCTAGTGAGTTCAACCACAGAGCTATGGACACCTGCACAAGATCTATCTAGCTTGGCCTCCACAATACCTACACACCCAACACAAGGAAGTATTCCCTTCTCTGCTACACAGTCCCTCAGTCCATACCTTCCCTTCCAATGCTCTTCAAGGTGTGCATAGAAGATTATCCAGCCCCTCTTGATCCTTTTGTGAGATTCCTCTCTTCACTAGGTTTATCAAGCCAATTATGGGCCTCTTCCACTCCTAAGTCTTACAGACCAAAACAAGGGTGCACATAACATCAAAATACTAATGTCGGGCATGAAGGAAAACATTTTGGCAACCAAAAATGAAATTGAATATGGGGAAATCAACCCTAAGAGAGAAATTCAATTTCAGAAAACGTTTGTGGACATTGCAGGAGCATAAATGACCTCTATAAACCTTCAAATCATGAATATTTTCTTCCCATCAACTATGCAACACAAAAATGGGTTTCCCAGCGATGGAAAATGAAGGAACAAGCAGAAAAACGTGAAGGAAAATGCCCCAACTAGCTCCAGTTGCATGAGGAAGAGAAACGCATGGGTAAGGAATGGTTCGGGAACCAATTTCTAGGTGTTTTCTTGCCCCACAAGCGAAAATACATTTTTCCAAAAATGATGGCTTGCCCCAATACGAAATTGGCTGGCATACATCTCCATTCCCAAGGCATTAACTACCTCAACCAATTTCTGGATGAATTAAATGATTGAGTGCATAAGACAAAATGGGTAGTTGCCAAGTTTATGGGTCCTCTCATTGAAATTTGTCTTAACACTATTGGCTCAAGGGTTTGAATAATTTCCCTCCCTATTCCTTGTGAAATCATGCCCCCATCTCTTTGTTGCATTGCATAGCTAGTTGTGGGTATTTTATTAAATTGCATATTTACATGATGTCTCATTTTATATTGTGTCTGGATAGCATGAAAACCATATGCATCGATTTTAATTGTCGATACATAAAACGCTAAATCGATGGTAGGGCCTTGGCCTTTAGCTCCTCACCATGATTTAATAATGGTATTTGCATCATATACAATTTTAATGCAATATGGGTCAAAATCGGGATATTACATTTTTTCACTGATAATATGACACCCAAGGTCAATTTCATGCCATAACTATAATTGCCATTGGTGGTTCAAATAGTTTTTTACTAATGTAATAGATTACATGTTCTTCATGGTTCTCTCCCTATTTAATTATGATGCCAACAACTAAATCCATGGATGTCGAAATGTAAAGAATAAAATCTTGATCAAATAATAAAATATCAAAGGACTATTTTGTTTAGTTGTCCCATTGGAAGGGAGTGTCCTTTTAAAGAAGACATAAAAATCCATGTACTTTCATGGCATAATTAGGAAGGAAACAATGAAGTAATTTAGTTTTTACTTTAAGGCTTTCTAACTGACACCATGTCTTTGGTGGGGGGATTTGAAGGATAATATGAAACTTTAAGTGATCAACTGTGACCCTCTTGTTGAGACACAACAAACTTGATCAATTGTGTCACTAGGATGCAAACAATGCATTTGATGGGATTCAAATGTTAGTAAATTGTACAAAAAATAGAAGCAAACAACAATAACAATAGAACATGATATTTACATGGAAACCTTATTGTATGTAGGTAATACAATGGGGTATTGATAGATTAGATATTTTATTATTACTCAGAAAAAAACATACAATGCTTTATTCTATCTCTCTTATGTTACAATGTTGGGGGTCACTCCCATTTTATACAATACATATGGGGGTTCCAAACGGAGCGAAAATATACTAGAAAGGTTTAGAAATTTTTTCCCCATACGATCTTCCCCTAAACCCCCAGAGATTGGAACCCTACCCTCATGCACTCGATGCATATGAGTAGTGCATTGGCCTATTCGAGATATCGATAGGAAGAATATTAGAGATATGATATTGGCTTCATCTCCTAACATTCTCCCACTTGAATTCAATTTACAAGAAGTTCCTTGCCAATATTTCCACCCGAGTTCCATTTCCTAATTCTTCCTTCATCACATTTTCAGCAATGCCAAAGAAGTTTTGCACCAACAAACTTCTCTATCGTGACCATATTTTTAAGCATATCTACATTATTATCATCAATATCAATTTTATCCAACAATATTCTACCTAATTCCACCACTTTCCTTATGAAAGGGTACTTAATATCATTATTCTTTGTGCAATCATGAAATGTTAGATCCCTCACTAAGTGAATAGAACTTTGATTGTCACAATGTGAAGTGATTTCCCTTGTATCATCTTGAATTCATCCATTATCCATTCTATCCATATTTCCTCTTTACTAGCCTCAAGTATTGCCACATATTCTACCTAAATGGTCAGTAAATCCACCACTGGTTACAACTTAGATGTCTAGCTTATAGTAACATCAGCAAGAGTGAAAGTATATCCTATAGTAGACTTTCATCTATCTTTGTCTCTACCAAATATGATTTTGTGTACACTCTTAGTCCTAAATCATTAGTAAATGGTGGTTAGCTAGTTCCAATGGTAGAAAAAATATTGTGTAGGTTGGATGAGTCTCATTTTTGGTAGTATGTAAGTTGGCCTAGCGTAACCTACTTTCTCATTATGGAGGAACATCAACCCAAAAGTATGAAGAGACTATTGCCTTCATGGAATACATGTAGCTACCTCTTAGGAGGATGTTGTACTCTAATTGTGTACCAATGACTTCAACATCAAGTAGGGCCTTCTTTCCCCTTAGTTCAATATGGACATTCTGATATTGACTTTTGTCAGTTGTATTTTTCCCATCCTCTCATCATTTTTGGGGGTCTATCATCCATTTTTTTCTCAAGCATATTTTTACAGCAGGAAGAGCTTTTCCTTTGTTTTTTATTCCATTGCCATTATTATTACCAAACCATGCTTGAAATTCTTAAATAAATTGAATGTTTTGGAGAAAAGAGATGGTTGTAGGTGAGCATAGAGGTTGGTCAAGATAGGAACCTCTACCCATTGAGTTTTGTTTCTCCTAAATGCTTGAGAAGCCATGAATTAATGCTACATGAGGTTCTCCAATAGCATATGGAAGATTTTACTCTTATTGCATGCATGGGTAAGAACTATAAGGGTTGAATTTCCTTAGGGAACTATGGACCAATGAAGGAAAATGCCTTCCTTGTGTTGTGTGGGGTGGTAGAAAAGACTATCATGGTTGGGATGGCTAACTGAGATCCCCGTAATTTCTCAGTGGTGAGAATTTTGTCTAAGCGTGAGAGAAAATGAGTGGTGGGATGAAAGATATAATCTTGTAGGTTTTTCCTTCATCCTAGTGGCCTCATAACCCATATTGGGGGTGGTACATACAACTAATACATATGATTGGGTATAAAATCGTTCTTACACAGTCAATTGCATGGAAATGTGTAATGGCTTTATTTTATTCCAGTAATAATTATGCTCATCTATTCATTTTATATGTGTGAATAGAGTTTTATTTTTGTTTTGTTTCAAAGTTATGCATCTACACATACATTCCATATTACACATTTGTATTTATAGTCCATGGGAAAAGATTTAGAAACCTAGATTTTGTAAATATATATCTATGTTGGTCAGATTGATGGATGGGGATGTCACATAAGTATAGGTTTTCCAATGGTACAGATCCATTAGGATTAGGTGTCACATATGAAGAAATGATGAGATTTCTATTGAATCAAAACCAGGACCAAGGCAATTTTCCACTAGGATTTAAGGAAATAATGTCTTATATGTGTGGTTGGTGCTCCCTATATGGCTAAATATCTTTATTCTTTTGTTTGAACCAATGAATCTATCTTATTTTTTCCACGTGATTTTAAGTATATCATGAATACTTTTAATGGAAAGCTTCATGAATTTTTTGTTGTTGAATTTTTCTATGATATCACATCTACTTTCATATGAATAATATATAATTAAGACACCCTTAGAACACTCTTCCATTTAGTTTTTGTGTTGCTTCCGAGATACTTTTGTCCCTTTATACTCAAACTAACACTAGAAGGTTACACTCCATCAGCTATGATCGACTCCATGTACCAAAAATCCCATCCATAAATCCAATCAATTAAATCCCATCTGAATCTATAGCAGTCTTAGTGTGATAGAGTAGGAAACTTTGCCTCCAAAAAACCAGGGTACCCTCCCTTTAACGAAGGATTGGATTGATGATTTAAAGTGACACGAGAAGGTGCATATTGAATATCCCTCCTTGGCCTTGTAACCCATCCTAAGAAACATTTACTTCATGTTGTGAGATTGTCATATGACTAAGATATCCAAGTAATAGAAGGAATACTTGCAATCGAGGGGTACAACCTGAGTAACAAGAAGTGGGCATAGAGGTATTTACCCCCTAACATGGGGGATATTAATTTCTAAAATATTTGTGAGGCTCAATCAAAGTATTGGTCCGAACCCTGAAATTATCCATTCTAAAGAGAACTCTTGGTATTCAATGGGTTCTAAATTGGACCCAATCGAGAGGATTTTAAATCTCCATAAAGATCAATAATTAAGTTTTAGATGTGAATGATCCCAACAATCTTAAAACTTAATTAAAAAATATTTTGGTTCCTCCAGTGAGGATTTTTGGTTATTTAATTAACAATTTGATTTTTGGCTAACTTGGAATCATCGAAACCAAGTGTTGTTAGATCTAGGATGTAGTATATGTGCACTTGTGGTATACAAAAAAATAGTTGCTTTGAAAGGAAAATGTTGAAAAAAGTAAAAGTACAAGAAAAATAATGATAATGTTCAATACTCAAGAAACATGAATTATTTTTATTTAAACAAAACCAAGTACTCTTCTAATAAATTAAACATACATTTTCAAATTTTCAATGACAACCATTCAAATCAACTAACAAAAAACTAGTGCAATATATGGATGGGGTTTAATAAATACTAATAGCCAATACTAAGAATGCAAATGATTTATTTTCTTAGTGTTCACCCGAGAAATGGATAGGGGTCAACAAGAGGGTATCACTCTTATCTGAGGGTTTATAGCACCCCTTAGTCCTTGTAAATAACTAATCCGGATGGATTGTACGGTTCCGTTGGTCCGAACTGTACACTAAAACTTAATCTAAGTTAGGCTAGGGTCAACTATACAAAATCTACAATTTTCAAAAAAATAGAAAGTTCACCTGCTCGGGAGGAGATAGGTCGTTATTTAAAGAGAAAATATGAAATAAAATCTTAAACAAAATATATGGAATTTAAGCAAAGTAACTAATCTAATAGAAGACAAGATGCAATAAGAAATTGGATAAATTGCAAACAGCAACCAAGACTTATATATTAATCACACATAATTACTTGTCCAAGTGTATCTACATATAAGATGATAACCTGCCTGAATTAAAGATGTATCATACTATATCAGATTTTGATTAAAACATTTACTTAAATAAAGATAAATAGATGATATTACACAAATTTCATATTTCACAGCAAGCAATCAAAACTATTCCTAAACGAAATCTTGATTTGCAACTAATAGAAAGGCTATACAATTCTAAATTTAAATCTTGGAATCAAGCTAACATGCAATTAATCTTCCCAACAACAAAGTACAATCTAATTGACTAGAATAAAATTACAATGAGTGAAGCAAGGAGAAAAACTCATACATATTTCCTGTAGATTACAATCATATCAGGAAATTATGAATTCTCTTGTAATATGCAGAATAAAATTCTAGCTAAGGATAATGAACTGATGTCAACAGTTTATGAACATGTACCCTTTATATCTGAATGACAATTCAAATATTCAACACAATACCACTTTATAAATAGAAGGAGAGGAATCTCAGTCACAACCTTTATAAAACCAAAAAATTAACAAGGACAAACAACATTAATATTGCAACATTCGGATGTAAAAGAAGGCATTCGAATACAAACAGACTTCAAATACCAATGCATGAAAAAATAGTGTTAATATTTCTTGAAAGTAGTGGACACAAGTTTACAAAGGAGAGAAAAATATCATTTTTTCTTACTCATCTTCCAGTATATAAACAAAATGCTTTCCCTAGTATATCCTCATTGAAATCCCAAGAAATGAGGATCGTAACATAGCATATTAATTTAGGAATATTGTTCAAGGTTCATCCTAAATTAACTATTACAATCAAAACTAACTTAAAGTTTGATCCTCTGACCCGTATGGTTTCAACGAAAATAGTTCCAATAAAACTTCTTGATTCCTGAAGGGATTACTCATTGATCCACATATGCTCCATAACTCCCAGGTAGATGATCGCAATATACATATACATCCACGATCCAAATATCTGAAATATAGCAAGAAAAAATGAATAAGTAAAAATATCATGAAAATAAAATAATATAAAATGAAGTGGTTGCAGAATCATCGATTCTACAACTGCTTATTCAAAAGAAAAAAACAATTAATAATGAAAATAATACTCACTAATTAAATAAAACTAAAACTAACCTTTAAACAAAAATATATGAGTATATATATATATATATATGAACAAAAATCAAAATTATGATATAATGGCACTTATTTCATTTTCACAAAATCATTGGGATTGGGGTTGATGAAGATATTTACGCTTGTTGTGTTGATAACTACGTTACCAGTAGAATTTCTGAGCTTCTTCTTAAGCTCACTCACCTCGGACTAGTTTTGTTCATTTAGTAGTTTTTCTGTGTTTTGAGATATGCAATTATACCATTAAGATATATAATCTTTTGTAGCATTGAATATATGGTAGCCTGATAATAATATACCAAATTTATGCACTAATCAGTACACTCTTGTTTTGCGTCCACATCCATATTTTCTATTTATGGTTGATTATCTAAAACCTTTGATTCTTTCTTAAGTTTCTGAAGCGTTGCACCTATACCAAGGTAATAGGGTTGATACTTTAAACATGAGGGTAGATTACTTACGAAATCATATTGGGAAAACTGATGTTCTTATTTTTCAGTTTTATGCACACCTTCATCAAAAACCTTTTCAACTCTTTTTGCATTTTCTTGAGCGACCTTATCTGACTTGGTAGCAACCTCGTTTTTCTTTTTTCTTTTGTGGATCTATATCAAGGTTATCCTCATCCTTATCTGGTATGTCAATGAAAGCAATTGAATGGGGCCAAATTCATTTCTTCTTTTGTTTGTCCTTCCTGTACTTAGCATAGTGGGAGAGAAGACGATCTTGTGTTTTGGCTGCCACATTATTCCCAGGCCTGCAATACGTCTTGCTAGGTATTGGGCTTTTTATTAATGGAACCTCAATTTTCTTTGAAGACTTACGATAAACAATTTGGTCGCTTATAACCGACACCTAAGGAGATTCAGTTTCTCTGACAGTACTAGGATCATCATCTTGTTCAAATCCGGTAGAACTTTGCAAAATATGAGCATGTGTATTGACATTGGTGACTTTAGGAGTTCCATTTTGTACCAAATCCTTTAATTTATTCCAATCATTCAATAGACGAACAATCCCAATCCTTTCTAAATAAGAACTGCAGATATCTTCCAAAGATTCATTATAGACATGAGAGAAATAAAACCCATCAATTGAATACAATTTGGTAGCAAAGACGGAGAATCCACCATCTTTTCAGTAAATGTGGGCTGTTGGAGATATGATCGCTCCATATTTTTTCTATATCATGATTCATGAGTCATATTGATTGTGCATAGGCTGAGCCGTCCCCTTGAACACCTACCTGTCACAGCCCCACTTAGCCGAGCGCTCTTGACTTGCTAAAAGGGTGTGTGGCACCGTCTAACAACCTCTCAAAGGCATGGCCAGCTTGATGTTAATTAACGGACTATGCCTACTTATTATGCGGAAACATGTTTTATCTTAACTTAGTCATTTTTACACAATTACAAAAACACAAGAAAGTATGGAAGTTTACGGGTTGCCCAATGCAGAGCCCGTCTTTAATATTTTCACAAGTACAATAAACGGAGATGCCAAAACCGGCCACTCTCCGGGTGTGCACCCAACATGGCTAAAACACACACTTTTACAAAACTGGAAAATGCCCAAGTCAACCTCCTCTAAGCAACTAACTTGGCTGCCGAAACGACTACTGCAAACCCTCACTATAAGCTGTTGCCGCACAGCAGAAAACCCAGAAAATGTGCCTCTGTCTGAACTCAGCCTCTACAGCAGTTTGTCTGAGCACTGTGCCAAAATCGGCTGCCTGCAGAACCCCTGTGCGGATGCCTTAGAAACAGATGTGCGCTTTAGCCAAGCACATAGTCTACATGAACTGTCCCTTGCCTCAGTGACCTCCATGTCAACTGCGGCTCCTTTGGATTTCTCGTTGGACTTCTTGTTCCTTGCTTCCTTGCTTTCTTGCTTGATTTGAAATGACTTGCACTTCGTTTATTTATAGCCTTCTAGGTGTCTTGCCCATGTCAACTTGTCATCTTGCTTACTGCACAAGTCACCCCTTGCTGGTTCACCAAGTCAACTTGTAGTATCCCGGATTCGGGACGATCACAAAATCTATGAATTTATCAACCTTAATCAATTTTACATTGATTTATAACTTTCACCAGCAACATGTATTCTCATAGACATTTCATCAAACACTTTAGACACATTCCATAACACATCACAATGGCGAGATAATATTGGCACCTTTATTATGACCAACAAAGAGTAAACAGTACAATAATTATGGCTATGATATCAGCTACCAAGATACGTTCAACAAGAACCTGAAAGGTGATGCCAACCCAGATGATGAAGCTCCAATGAAGACCCTGAATGGATCCTCCCCCTTTGTCCAGCTAGGCTGGATCCGTCATACCACCGAAACTAGACCAGAATGGATGGATGGAGTTTGCCAACCCCAAACAAAAACTCTAGGCTAAACCCTAGACAGTCTCAAGAACAAATCTCCAAATATTCAAGCATGCCTTTTCCCTTTTCCTCTGCCTCCTTTTATCCTTGAAAAGTCTCCAATACCATGGATAAATACCATGGGCCAATGAAAACCATGTTCTATTATCTACTTTTTGCCCATACCATAGAAAAATACTATAGAACAGCAGAAACCATGCACTGGGTCATTATTACTTCCCCTTAGCCAATAATTATTTTCTCCTTATTTGTCACCATTAATAATTTTCTAAATTCTTCTTAGGTGACCTTGGTCTATTTTCCTTAGGCCAAAATTGGGGACATGACACAACTTCAAAACACACTTGGCCCACTTAGCCGTTTTGTTGATGTCACCGCACCAAGGCCCACTTTGACTTAGGTGTTCAAGGGTCCACTTGCCAAAGCCTCTAGAGTGTCGCGCGCACACTTTGTCGGTGAGCCGCGCGACCCTTACTTTGACCGAAGCGCCCATCTAACTGACCCCCATTCATCACTAACCGTGTTGTCGTGCGTACGCGCCCATCATCCAACTGTCGTCGTCCGCACGCCCACGGGTTTATTTGCCAAAGTGTTCTTTTTCTAGAGCGCCCAACTATCCGCATGTCCGTCCATCCGCACATCTATCCATCTGCACATCTGTCCGTCCACATACTAGGGCCGTGCGCCCACACCAAGGGTCGCGCACCCGTTTTTCGAACGCCTTTACTAGCTTGCATGCCGATCCGCACACTTAAGGGTCGCGTGCCTCAAAGGGGCCGCACGCCCATCACCAATGTCATTGTTTCCAAGGGGCACCTGTGCTAAGTCATGTGGGCACTGACCTTGGGGTGCACCACATTCCTGACCTCCGTCTCGGTGGTGAATGTGGGCGCTTGCTATCTTTGCCAAGCAAGAGCGCAACTCCATGCCGAACCATCATGTCCACAACACCTTGCCCAAGTGTGCCACCACTTAGGTGTGCTGAAAAACGTGGCCATGACAGCCTCCCCCACTTAAAATTGTTGGCCATCCTCGGCAACATCAACTGTTGCTACCGCTTTGCACCAACCTGTAAAATACCATCATACTGTGTATTTCTGCCTATATACTAGTTTCTGTTCCCTCCTTCTTCACATGAACCAGGTGATCAGTCCGCTCCATCATTTCCATCGGTCACTTACTCTATTCTTCCTTGGCAAACTATGTCACAAGTGAATGAAGACACCACCTTCATCCACACTTGGTTGCGTTTCGGGTTTACTCTTTCTGCAACACCCATGGTCTTTCTACCTTCACTAAGGGTAGTAACCGTTTCACTTTCTGCTCTTAGGTAGAATAAAGGAAGAGATGGCGCACCTCGCCATCCTCCTCTGCACGCTCTCACGCCTCCTCCTTTTGGGTCAAATACAATAGAAGTGGAACGTTTCCCCCAACAGTTCGGCCTCCTTCATCAAACAATCTCTATGCTTCCGGGTCACCTTGCCACATATTTTCTGTAACTGCGTTACAGCCAAACGTCTTAGCTAAAACTGTCCCCTCTCTGCACTATTTTCCTTCCGCACCCTTGCAGAACTTGACAAGTTTTTCTAGACTTGTCGTGGCCTTTTCCACGACCCTTTCCATCGTGTCAAGTTGTTGTTCCACCTAAACAACCGAATCTTTGCTAGCGAATCGTTCTTCCACCGAAACGACTTCTTCCTTGCTAGTGCCTTCCTTGCCTTTCACCACATCACGTTGTTCATAACCTGCGGCTATGGTAGTCTGCGGAGTGGCTGTCAGCACAGTCACCTTCCGTCCTCCCCCTGCCCTCTTCGTGGTCTGCACATGGATGGGTTTCTCTCTCACAAGAAACACAAAACAGTTAAGGTGGGGCAGCAATGTTGCCTTCTTCTTTTTCATAAATTCCTGTCCAATCACAACTTCAAAGTCATCGAGGGGCACAACGGTGAAGTCACTCACCGGCCCTACCCATTCTCCAATACTTAGAGAAAATTTCTGAGCCACCCCTACAACTCTCTCAACACTTGAATTGACTACGTTGAACATATTTTCTTTATGTTCGACTTGCAACCCAAGCCGCTTCGCAACTTCCTCATTAACGAAGTTATGAGTGGCACCACTATCAATTAGTGCTGAAATCTGGTGACCATTCAACTCAATGGACACATAGCTCAACTCACCATAATCAGGTTCAGCTGAAACCGGTGTCTCCAAGACAACATTCAACACCTGCATCACGCCAACGGATGGTCCACCTTGTTCAACCGCAACCACCTTCTGCGGTCGCAAAGGACAGTCTTTCGCATAATGATCCTTTGCGCAGATGTAACAGGAGATTGGCTTTCTCTCCTTCTTTTCACCAACTTGCTTGGGCTTTTCATCCTCACGTTTCCTTGACTCTTAGGCTCACCTATCTATTCCCTCTTGAACTTATCGTTTTGTTGCTCCCTGCCACCATTTTCATTGCCTCTACCTTCGTCATGTCTATCTGTTCGAAATTCATGCAACTTCTCCGCAGCAGAAATTGCCTCAGCAATAATCTTAACTCCTTGTCGTCGCAGATCCGCTTGCGCCCAACCTTGAAGACCCTTCATGAAGTGATAAAGGCTATCTTCCTCGCTCATATCCTTTATTTCCAACATCACGCTGGTATAGGCTTTGATATAAGCCTGAATCCTCATCGTGTGACGAATCTGCATCAATTCGTTCCGCGCAACCCAACTCTGGTTACCGGGACCAAATTGTTCCTTGAGAGCAGCCTTCATTTGCTCCCAAGTCTCAATCCTCTCTGTGATATTTCTCGAAGCTACATCTTCCACACGATTCCTCCACCAGAGCTTTGCTATGTCGGTGAGAAACATTGCCGCAGGATTGACCTTCACCTCATCTGAACATTCGTTCATCTGATCAAGGTACTGCTCGACATCCCAGCAGAAATTTCCAAGTAACTTAGAATCACATGTACCATCAAATGGTTGCGATTCCTTCATCCTAATTTTCATGGTCACGCCCCCGTTGCCACCACCGTTAGCTAACGCGTGTTTCAGCACCGCAATCATGTCATCTTGGTCTTTGATGTGAAGCTGAAGTTGGTCCACAACTTCCTCAAGCTTCTTAACTCTGTCCATTGTATCTTGCTGCACCGCAGTGTGCAAAACATCCGTTGCCTCTTTGCACTCTTCAATAGCTTCATTGAATGCCTTCCGCATCCTTTCCATCTCATCCCGCATAGCTGCAACCTTTTCTCCATGAGCATAGAGCGCTTCACTGAATTGCTCCATGTTCATCTCAATCATTGCTAACCTTTGTTTACCTTTGGCCTTAGGCTCCCATTCTTCATGAACAGACTCCTCTCCATCCGAAGGTGCTTCTGCTTCTAAGCCAAAAGCTGGATCTACGTTACATCTAACCATCTTGCCCTCTACTTGGTCCAAGTAAAGAGTCACGAACCCCGGCTCCTTCGAGTTTCACTGCTGTACCGTCCGCTTCCGTCTACCAATCTTTCCCTTCTGCTACTTTGGACAATTTGCAAGGCTGCCAAAGACACCTTCCAGTCAAGCCTCGGTTCCATCTAACTTCTCTCGCACAGCCTTCGTTGTTTCAACGAACTTGGTCACAAAGTCACCGTCGCCAAAACCGGCTCCAGCACTTCCATTAACCAACTGAGTGCTTGCCAAACGTTGTTGAAAACCCACGTTTCAGGGCACCCTGCCAAAGCGTGCATCTTGCCGAAGCTTCTGAGTGCACCTCTGCGAAGTCACCTTTAAGAGCGTTTGGGAGCACTGCATAGCGCTCGTTTCCTAAGTGCGTGCCCTTTTCTAAGCACCTATCTCTACGGAGCATCTAATAGTGGAGTGCCCTAACTTAGGTGCGCATCTGGTCTACAAAGCTTTCGTCTGTCTGCGGAGTGCCCTATGTTGTCTGTGGAATGCCCACCCTATGGCGCATTCTGTTTACAGAGCGCCCACCCTACGGTGCACTCTGTCTGCGGAGTGCCTGCCCTGCGGTGCGCTTTGTCTGTGGAGCGCTCGTTCTGTGGAGCGCTCATCATACGGAATGCTCGCCTCCCTACGGAGCACCCGTCTACGAAGCGTCCAAGCTACGGACGCTCACTTCTGAGCCTGCAGAGCGTCTATGAACACTGTCACCTTCGCTACAACCACCTGTCGCACGAACTCCTTCAACTTGCAGCTCTGAGCAAAACTTCCCCAATGTCTTAGCTCTGATACCACCTACTTTCCAAGCAGTGGTGAAGAACGAACCCTGCTATAGATGAGCTCTGATACCACCTGTCACAGCCCCACTTAGCCGAGCGCTCTTGACTCGCTAAGAGGGGGTGCGGCACCATATAGCAACCTCTCAAGGGCATGGCCACCTTGATGTTAACTAATGAACTATGCCTACTCATTATGCAAAAACATGTTTTATCTTAACTTAGTCATTTTTACACAATTGCAAAAACACAAGAAAGTATGGAAGTTTTTGGGTTGTCCAATGCAGAGCCCGTCTTTAATATTTTCACAAGTACAATAAATGGAGATGCCAAAACCGGCCACTCTTTGGGTGTGCACCCAACCTAGCTAAAACACACACTTTTACAAAACTAGAAAATGCCCCAAGTCAACCTCCTCTGAGTGACTAACTTGGCTACCAAAATGACCGCTGCAAACCCTCACCGTAAGCTGCTGCCACACCGCAGAAAACCCAGAAAGCGTGCCTCTGTCTAAAATTAGCCTCTGCCATAGTTCATCTGAGCACTGTGCCAAAATCGGCTGCCTGCGAAACCCCTGCGTGGGTGCCCCAGAAACAGATGTGCGCTTTAGCCAAGTGCACAGTCTACATGAACTGTCCCTTTCCTCAGTGACCTCCGCATCAACTACGGCTCCTTTGGATTTTTCCTTGGACTTCTTGTTCCTTACTTCCTTGCTTTCTTGCTTGATTTGAAATGACTTGCACTTCATTTATTTATAGCATTCTAGGTGTCTTGCCCATGTCAACTTGCCATCTTGCTTACTACACAAGTCACCCCTTGCTGGTTCACCAAGTCAACTTCAAAACAAACTTGGCCCACTTAGCCATTTTGTTGATGTCACTGCACCAAGGGCCACTTTGACTTAGGCGTTCAAGGGTCCACTTGCCAAAGCCTTTAGAGTGTCATGCGCACACTTTGCTAGTGAGCCGCGTGCCCCTTACTTTGACCGAAGCGCCCATCTAACTGACCGTCTTTCATTGCTAACCGTGTCGTCATGCACGCGTGCCCGTCGTCCAACTACCGTCGTCCGCAAACCCGCTGGTTTACTTACCAAAGCGCTCTTTTTCTGGAGTGCCCAACTGTCCGCACGTCCATCCATCTGCACATCCATCCGTAGGTTTGTCTGTCTGCACATCTGTCCGTCTGCACACTAGGGTCACGCACCCATTTTTTGAATGCCTTTACTAGCTTGCATGCCCATCCGCACGCTCAAGGGTCGCGTGCCTCAAAGGGGCCGCACACGCATCACCAATGTCATTGTTGCCAAGGGATGCCCATGCTAAGTCACATGGGCGCTGACCATGGGGCGCACCACATTCCTGACCTCCGTGCCGGTGGTGAATGTGGGCACTTGCTATCTTTGCCAAGTGAGAGAGCAACTCCATGTTGAACCATCATGTGCACGACACCTTGCCCAAGAGTGCTGCCACTTAGGTGTGCTAAAAAACGTGGTTGTGACACTACCTCTGAATAAACAAGAGTTTGTGTCATCGGCTCAAGTGATATTGATTCCTCATGGAGAAAAGACATTGGGTAAAGATGGTCGAGGGTGGTATCCATAGGAAAGGATGTTTGAGCTTATGGAATAGAAATTTGACCCACTTCTAGAGGAGAATCATGCTCGGCATCAGGGTTTTTGTATAACCATTCTAAATTCACCCCATCAAACCCATTCCTCTCTAAGAAGGTCTGTTGTGTTTGACCTAATTGTGTAAGATGGAACTCAATGAGAATTATAATCAAGACAAAATGACATGAAACCTGGTCAGGATCTTTAAATGTTTTATGATAGCGCCATGCCATAGGTTTGAGGCTAAGCAGAAAGAAATTGGGTAAGTACAACTAAAACCCCAATGCGGCCATGAAAATCCTAATACCTCAATCCATCGCTATATTGACCCTCGAAGGTGATAAAATAACAGATATGTTTGAGCATCTTTTTCCATTTAGGTTTGAAAAAATACAAAGGAATACCTTTGGTATAATGTTTGGGATCAATGGGCTTAGCTAATATCTGCTTCCATGGAACATTATTGAGAGGCATATGCTTGACCCATTTCTCGCCCTCATTCGATTGGCCCGTGGCAATAGCAATGAAACCATCGTCAATATTCTACTCTACATCCCCAGCAACAAATTTATTACCATTAAACATTTTAGTGAAGGATACTGTGAATTCTCTACTAAAGCCACAGAATTTCCTGACTAATTCTAACCATCTAGGTTTCTCAAAACCCTTAATAATTTGGGAATCTGACTCAACAGCAGCTGCATTGCCAGGTTCAACTCTGTAAATTTTCTGCATGGCCTCAACAGGAGAGAATGAATTCCAACACTTAACCTAACAACCAAAGTGAGACTGAGATCAAACCAGAAACTCGATGGGTGAATGCATTGTAAAAAAACCCTCCCTTAGGAAACATCAAGAAGGTGTGGGCCTCGCCACCTTGGCTTGCTTCTCTTTGGAGAATGATTATGACCGAGTGTGCCAAATAATAATTTGGCAAGGTAGAGAGTAGGCCATATAGTGTATTGATAGTCTGTATGAGAGATATAGGTGTCGTTAAGGCACACAAGAGCTCACAGATAAGACATGCCATAGCGCAGACCAGCGACTAGGAGTGTTATCATGTTGACTAATCATAAGGACAACACTTCTAAGGTGGCAATAGGACGTGGGTTTTTACATAACATGTATGATGTGGGATGTAATGCAATGAGAATCGAGTAAACCTCATATCAAACCATGACTCGGTGTTGGTTCGACGATTTAACAATTGCAAGTTGGTGACATCAAATCGCATTAATGTGCAATCTGAATTTGTCATATTTGATCATTAAATCAAATAGTTGATCAACCTATGTAACCCTTGGTGATCTTAAAGATAAGTAAGGTCTACTACTTAAATGATTGTTCATGGATTATAAGTAAGAAATTATCAACTACACGGGTAAAACTATGTTCGTAATAGTAGCTTCAGATCACACAACTCAATCCTAGAATAACATTGGTAAGAATTAAAAATAAATGCAATGATATAACTTAAATTATACCGAGGGATGGTTAAACAAGGTTTGATTTTTTCGATACAACCCATAGTTTTCTGAAATAACATTGATAAATCAAAAGAGATATAATATTTATGCCTAAATTTTCTTGATATTAAAATTTACTTTCATTGATGTATATAATAACAAATTCAAATTTGGGGTATTAAACATGTTGAATTTTAAAAGGTGAAATAAATACAAGTTTGACTATTAAGTTGGATAGTATTCATAATCTTCCTTAATAAAATCATTACAAATTTGGCTTACCATTTCTCTTGGAAAAAAATTGGTGACTCAGAATAAGGTGCAGAATTCTATTAGAAAGATGCAAAAATAATAATAAATAAAAATAATTGAACTATCCTTTGACTTTTTGATTTCATGATTTCAATCATGGAATTCAAAAGATCAAATGATTACAAGTGATGTGAGAGGATGTTCATAACTAAAGACACTATAACTCTGCATTGTTTAAACATTTCCAGTGAAAAAGCGAATAACTTAGATTGTGGAGATTATGCCAACTAGAAATCAAATCCAAACCTAAAATTAAAGATCCATACATGAAATTATTACTTTGGCCCATTGTCATTGATAATGAGTGTGTTGATAAATCCTTAAAATGGGAACCCAATCATTTTTACCGAAATTAAAAGGTTGATGTTGACAGAGTCCAACAAATGGTGACTGACTAGGAAGACCAATTATCTCTAATCATATTCAATAAGAGAGTGAAGCCGAGGTATGCAAGGATAGGGACTGCATAGAGAGTGTATATCAACCATTTTCATAGGTCCATGTAATGAATCTTTTATAAATATTTGCATCCTCTACTACCATTAGAAAATTTCCCTGTGACCAACTTTTGAGAACACAAAACTTTTAGAGTAGCAGCAAATATAAATAAACATATCACATCATCTCCTAACCATAAATAATGAATATCTTGTGACAACCAATTCTTTCCATGTAATTTTACCTCCAATATCATTAACAATGCCACTTCTTCTAATGGGAATCCATAGCCCCCGACAGGGTTGTATTTAACCAAGGTTGGTCACTTTTATCCCATTTCACTAGACAAAGGTAGCACAACCAAAGTTATTTAGTTTATATAGAAACAGAACAAATGGTATGTCCTAGCATGGTAACTAATTTACTACAACGTCACTCACACAATCATCCTAATGAGACCTCCTATTTTGTTTTCTTTTTCTAGTTCGGAAAGCCAATATTCAGTCTTGGTAACCATATATTGATATTGTCTTTCCATAATAAGGTATGATCTTGAACACGTCGGCTTGTTATAAGACCTCTTGACCTTAAGTCAGTTCTCTTTGTACTCATTTATTTAAGTTAATCTCCTAAGTTATTACTTAGAAAATGCGGAAGCGACCAGCTATTCCTTAAGAGCATGGAATGGCCTAAACAAGTTAATAGTATTGACTTTGAATTAGCCACAATTGCTATTACAAAATGAGGTTGATAGGGATATGTCATTAAAATGAATCTGATTTACTAAAGACATTAATTTTCATTAGGTGATTCTCAAACGTCAAAATGGGAATAATTATGGCCTTATATATATTTTCAAGATTAAAAAAGAGTGGGCTCACCATCATGTCAGTAAGCATCTCAATTGCAGAACTTGAGGATTAATACCCCTATTTTGACTCCTCGTTATTTAAAGGATCAAGAAACTGGATTAAAGAGTTCCCATTAGTGGGATCTATTAACAATGGTACTATAAGACCTTACAACTATACTTAAACAATGATACCTATTGGCAAGGGTTTTAGGACAAGTCAGTTGCCCAGCATCGCAGAGGTTGCGCAAGCTCAAAAGACACCGTGCAAGGTGAAAGATAGACTATTTTTGAATATTTTGTGTCACTTTTTGAACTTTTAGACCATATTTTGCGGATATTGGTGATTAGTCGATAGAATTAGTTAAGAATTAGTTATAAAATCATCCAAGTGGACCATGAATGTAAAGACACAAGCCTATAAGTAGAAGAAGAATTGTAAATGTGAAAAGGATATCAAAGAAGGAAGAATCATACAATGAGAATTGAGAGATTGAAACTCAATTGAACTGTTGTTTGTTTTTGGAGATCTATGGTTGATTGCGTAGAGTTGATCATGAGAAGACGGAGGTTGATCTGAACTACTGTGATCCTTTTGTCTCTTTTTGTCTTTTTGTTTTGTGAATCCAATGGTGAATGTGTGCGACATGGATCTATGATGCAATGTTTTTTGCTTATGAATAATGTTATCTTTTTAGATCTTTTTGTGCAACTGTATGGTTATTTCTGTTATGAATGAATGATGCGATGAATGTCCCTATTGATGACGAAGTAACTGGTCAAATCTGGTAGATAAGTTGATGAATTGTCGATGCCTATAGTCCTCTTATATTCTATGGAAACTTGATTCCATCAGCCCTCCCTCAAACATCTCAGGTGAGACTTCATCCGCTTTGCGGGTGTTGCCAGATAGGGTAAAACCTGTCTAGGCTAGTGCTAAGGGAGATCGCGATAAGTTGAGCGTCGACAGAGTGGGAACCCCTGTCGACTGGGTTTTTTTGGTTGGGATTGCGCAAGGGAATATTTTGGTAGAAACACATGTGAGAGTCGCTGAGGGACATTATGGGGATCATGCCACTGCAAGGAAGGTGCTTCATGCAGGGTGTTGGTGGCCCACTTTACATAATGATGCGAAATATTATGTGTGGAGCTATGATGTCTGTCAACGCACTGAAAAACCATCGTGACGAGATGAGATGTCACTAGTACCGTAAGTAACCTTGCAACCTTTTGATAAATGGGCCATGGATTTTGTGGGTCCAATCAACCCACCTGGGAAGAGAACTGGTGTGTGGTACATAATCACAATAACATATTACTTAACAAGGTGGGTGGAGGCCGCACCCATCGTGGATTGTACCACTGCGAAAATAGCGAGATTTTTGTTTGACAACATCGTGACACAGTTTGTATGTCCAAGGTTATTGATGAGTGACCAAGGCAGTCACTTCATCAACTGCACAGTAAGAGCACTAATAGAAGGATTACAAATACAACATAAGAAAAGTACACCATATCATCCACAGGAAAATGGAACAGCAAAAGCATTCAACAAGGTCTTAGAGCATGCACTTACAAAGGTATGTAACGCTAACCAAGATGGCTAGGACTTGAATATTCCTGCAGTACTGTGGGAATATCACATCACTTGCAAGATATTGACGGGGAAAACACCATTCAAATTGGTATATGGGAAAGAGGGGATCATACCTATGGAATACATTGTTCCCAGTCTACACATTGTAGCATTGACGAGCACGTATGATAAAGAAGCACTACAGGAGCATGCAGCTCAGTTGCTACAGCTTGAAGAGGACCGCTTTATAGCAGGTTTCCATCAACGCGTTGAGAAGTATCGTGAGAAGGCTTGACATGATCGCCACATAAAGAACAAATAGTTTCAGCAAGGATATTTGGTACTATTGTATGGCAGTAAATTCTTGAAGCATCCAAGTAAGTTACAAATGCATTGGTTAGGTCCACATCTTGTTAATTCTATTACTTCTGGAGGTGCAGTGTAGCTGCAGCAGTTAGATGGAGAAATGATACCAAAGCTTGAGAATGGTATTCGACTAAAGCCCTATAGGACAAGGTCAAAACCATGTAGTACTTGAGGCACTGTGCAACAAAAAAAAGGATAGGATCATGGGAGAAAGAAAGACACACCAAGAGGGGGTGGCTGCGTAGGAATAGGAGCTAGTAGTGCATGTAGAAGGTCATGCTACGACATCTACAGGGCTATGAGCAGATGCCACATCAATAATCAATGACGATAGTTAAAGTAGTTAAACGATGGCTCTTTTAAGTGACGTGTAATGATAGCGGATCCAACTAGTGCGTTGGAAGAATCAGCGGCATATTCGGGTAGTTAATGAATGATTTAGTCATGATGTTTGAATTAATTTCATAATGATGAAGTTTGAGTTGCGTTGGAGGTATAAGAGGAAGCCTACTATGGTCGGAACACACCATTGTTCAGAATTGAATGACGTTGAGTTACAGAAGTTACTTAATTATCAAGAGGAATGTTGAGAAAATCTAAGTAGAGTAAAGAATTTGCTAAGATCGAAAAAGGCATGGGATTATGAAGTTCGCTATGCAGAGAAACACAGACATCATTGAGATCTCGAGTGAGAGAGATTCACCACTTAGACCCATTGTTATTAAAGAAGAAGCTGCAAACATGCAGGCTAGCTCATCAATGAAGAGGAAGGCACAGAAGCCCATCTCCCCAGTATCACAGAAGCAACGAACCAAAATGACCACAAGGACGCACGTAGAGGGTACACCACAGATGGGGCCATCGAGCCCTGAAGTTATGGATTTTGCTGCTAGAGAAGGGGTGTCTATCAAGGACATCCCTCCTAGTCAACCTAGGGCACATGCCAAGATATCCATGAAGAATTAGAGATACCAGATCAGGATGTCGGTGATACCACAAGGGATGGTATACACTTCTGATGTTGTACCTACACTGATGTAGCTACAATACAAATACCATGACCTGATTTCCTTGGAGGATGTTGCGAAGGAATAGTACCTACAAATGGTACCAGTAGAAGGCGCCCTGATCGAGCATATTCCACAATATTGGGCAAGAGGATTGGGCAAAGATGGATTACTCGGATTTATTAATATGCCGCACTTTTGGCGGCCAACTGAGGTAAATTCATGTGTGAAACAATTATTTGCATGTTTTCATGGTGGGTATTTATGGCTAGTTGAGACAATAGCGGTCACTGTGGATTTAATTTCAGCAATAACGGGGCTACCTAAAGATGGGCAAGACCCCGCATAGTATATTTGAGGCAAAGATAATGAAAGAAAGTTGGAAATGACTCTAAAGAAGCGATATGCTCTAGAGCGTAATGGGATAGATTACCACATTGATAGCATAAATGATCGTGTAGTCTATATTGGTGCCAGGATTCTGGATAATAAAGTTGTAAGGAAGAACCGCCCGATTCAGTGCAATTCCGTTGTGGTCACATGTGTTGATTTATGTGCACAAGGCACACGCATGAATTGGTCTCTTTTTTTACTGAGCCAGCTCAAGGAGGATGCAGAGGCCGCATAGGCAAGTGTAATATATTTTTCATACAGTTATCTCCTCATCTTAATTGCACTAGTCGCTTAGATGGAACGAGAAGATTACCAAGGGATGGATGTCAAAGCGATAGAAACATGTAAAGGTGCCAGATATCAGAACTTATGGTGGGTTAAGGATGTAGAAAAAGCAGTAGATTTCTCGGTCCAATGTTGTATCTATTGGGAGGAACTATAGGCGATGGCAGCAAAATTTCCTCAACTGATAGAGAAATCTGTGGCAAAGTATCGAAGAATTGCGCATTTTGCAACTGGACCCCACACTGTTTATGTTCATGCGTGGCGAGACCCCACCAAGAAATGGGTACCACTGAGGTATAAAGTGTTTGATACAGAGTTGGAGGCCAATATTAATGGTTGGCCGACCAAGTGGCATGAACCAATCAATATAGCAGAAGCTTCAATAGAAAAAATAGCTGATGCACATGAGGATCCTGTATGCAAAGACGACCACCAATCAGATGATGACTCATCCACCGAGACACCTACTGACCTTGAAACACAGTGCATACTCCAAGAAATCAGATCTAAGAAGCGCATGGATCAAGTTGTGAACAACAACACTATATCAACAATGGAAGCACAACTACACAAAATTGTCAAGGTTGTCTATGATGCGACTGATGCTGCCACAAAAGAAATGAATAAATCATCCTAGAAAGGATCCGTCGAGGTAAGAAATAAGCTGGATTCTATTTATAATCTTGTTTTGCAAATAGTACCAGGGAGTGCAGCTATGCAGGAGTATGTATCAATCAACACCGAGCCGCGGGTCGAGAATGTTCAAATTCCCCTGACTGCAATTGACACTAGACGGGAGGACTTGAATACCTCCCTGCATCAATTGCAGACCGTTTCCTTGGATATCAACAGAATATCCACCCAAATGCTAGTATCCATGCAGCACATGGCCAACCAGGAATTGGTAGGTCGACAGAAGAATATTAGCAACCAGTACTTGCGATCACAGGAGAAATTAAACGACCCACAAAAAGAGGTTGAATAATTGCATCAAGACAAGGAGAAATTGACCAAGGATAATGGCCAGGAAACATAGGTCTTGAAGAAAGCACACGAGGATTTGGAAGCTGCAGTCACAGATTCCTATCAGCATGTCTTGGAGAATACCACAGAGCTAGATGCAGTAGCCAAAGTAAAGAAAACTGGAGTTTTTATTGAGCAGCTACATAGTGAAACCATCCTTTTAGATTCTTTGATACACCCCTATACACCACCAGAACAGATAGCCGCATAATAGAAAGAATTGAATTAAATTAATATTTTTATTTTATTCGACAAACTTTAAAAAACAAAAGAAATAAAAATTGAACCTGATTTATAAAAAAAACCAATATCAACTCATATAGCAGAATAATTTCAAAGGATGGAATATTAAAATGATCCTCCAAATTAGATGTGAATTGAAATTGATAAAAAACCAAACATAAATTTATTGGTCTCAAGATATGGAAAAATAAAATAAAAGGAAAATAAAAAATGATTTTTCAAGCAAAATAAAACTAAAAGAGCACTCCAAATCACACCAAACTATGTACAACAATGATTTCCAACTTGGGAATAACACAAAGTAATGCTTGAGGATTTTTCCATTCACTGAATGGATTTCTAATTCTCCTTCCAATGAACTTAAGAGAAAAGTACTTGGACCAATATTTTGTATAATAATGAGAGGTTGAAGACATAGCCATTGAAACTTTTGTTTGTTTTCCTTTCTCGTCATGTTCCCTATTCCTCTTCAAGACAAAATCTTCTACTTCAAAATTCCAATCTAAGGAGGACTTATGTTCGAACCAACGTTTGAAAACTTGTTAGTGCTCGTAAAACCTGTGCTTAGACTTAGATATTTCTTATTCAAGTTTTAGCAGTGTATTGACCTATTTTATAAGGCAGAAACTTCAGTATCTTGAAGAGATTGGGAAAGTTGTAATTAGGCAGCAGGATATTCGGTGGCATAATTTCCTCTTTCCCATAGATGAGAAATAAAGGTGTACTCCTTATATCCTCTTTGGGGGTCACCCTATCATCCCATAGGTAATTAAGTAGTGTTGTGTGTCAATTTCTGTCATTTTTTGCGACTGTTATCTTAACAATTTTGATCAATTTTTTATTGGTTGATTCATCCCAATAATTACCCTAAAGATAATTGTTAGCTAAATATATAATTTTTATTCCTTTCTCAAGAGCATAGGAAGTTAATTATGAAGAATAAAAGTATGAAGTGTTATAAAAAATTAAATATTCAGGGACACCAAAGTGAGTAATGGTATTATTTTCAAGGAAGAGTGTTGGTGTTTCCTCCCTTTGACCTAGGTTAATACCCTTGATTTTCCATCAACAAAGCCCAAGTAATTGACCTGAAAGAGCAGGGATCAATCGAGAGCACCTACGATGGATATGTAGACTCACCCAAATATCTCTATGGGTAACTTCCAAAAACAGGTTTCCACAGTTGGGTGGGGATTTATTCTCTCGTGACACCTCATCAACTCACTCGACTGAAGACCTGGGGTGTATTTCCTATTCTTAGTACATTCATTCAAAATGTTACTCTAAGTGTCCATCAACATAGATTGCAATAGTAATGTAAAGATTTGACACATATTCTATCTATCAATAGTGCGACACATGCATCTTAGAAGTCTTTCATAAACAAATGTTATTCATTCTATTCAAATCTACTTATTCATGTCATACATTCATTCAACATAAACATATTCATCAAATACACATGGAGACAACATTTAACATGGAAACCCATCTAGGAAAAAACACAAAGGCACTCTTCATCTGGCATCAAAAATATATTTCACCTTTCATCTATGCCAGGGATGATTTTAAGGAACCATACTTATGTAAAAGTGTATAAATGTTGGCAAATATTACCAATTCTTAAAACGCCAACTATAAAATGATTGGCGATATTTTTCAAAATATATTTTAATTTCCAAGGATTTTATATCATTTATATAATAATTTGGCGATATTTAGGGTGAAATAATTTTACCCCATCAAAATTGGGCAAAACAGGGCTTCAAAAAATCCAAAATGGCAAATCTTTTTTGGGAGAAAAACATGGAAAAATAGCCCACTGGGATAAAATTTGCCTCTAAAATTATCCCTAATCTACGCACTTAGCTTGTATACTCTTCTCTAGGTATTCTCTACAATCTATACATACTTCTCTCTTCGCATGCTCTCTAGTCTTAGATTTCTAACATTTCCTCTCCTTCACTCTACTATCGATCCTCAAACAGCTTGGATCGACTCTCGTCTCTATAAGTCTACAAATCTTCAACTCTAAAACTCTTTTATGACAATGTTGACAAATACCTAGAGACCAACGGGCGCACATAGCTTGGGTTCTCTCTTTTATAGGCTCCTACATGTCATAATCAACGAACTCTATTCAATTAGATGACAGGATGTCATTCCTATTTTTGTAGATTCAGTTATACTGACAGTAGGAACTATCGGCCCAAAAATACAAAGATTATTTATTCACAAAGAATGTTTTATTCTAACTGGCTTCTTACAAACGATCATCAAGCTTTCATTTTCAAACGTTGTATTCTTATTTTTTCATGGTTGTTCTCTTTAGTCACAATTGTTCTCTTTCGTTGTGGAATCTTCTCCCACGGATGCTTCTGTCATGGATATTCTTCCTCCACTGTAGCTTCCTCTATCATGCGACCAGACTCTTCATGTTCCCAAGAAGAATTTTGGACAAATTTTTCCTATCTTTTCCTAGGTCAAATAGGACCCCAACACTCACTTGTGTCTTGTCCCAAGCCACACTAGTCTGAGAACGCTATTGTAAAAACCTTAATTTGAAAATCCTGGAATATTTTCACTCTCTACGCGGTATCCTCATGTACTTATGCTTTGTTCTTCTCCAAACTCTCCACAAGGTCGAAACCGATGTGACCTAACTTTGAAAGTCCTCCTGACTCTACTGCTTGTCACACTTTCTGGTGTACAGGTTGAACAATACATGTAACCCTTTCTACCTCAATCTGTAATTTTGTGACCCTATCAGTACGCTTCTACTACTGCATTCACAATGTTGCGACTTGTTGTTGTACTTTCTTCATCCTGACAGCCTTAGCCATTTTATTTGCTAAGGGTAGATTCTTTATTTCATTCTCCATATGGTCACCTCTGTCTCTATAGTATGCAACTACTCTGTGAATTTCTCTAATTATCATCGTCGATCAACACTTTCCACATCTAAGAAACTTGCTCAACTTCCTTGGCACATAGTGCCTCAGCCTCTTCGATCTTCTTCATAGCCTCTCTTGTTGTTTTCCTTGTTTAGTTTTGAAAGGTTACTTATTTAGAACGTTAGGAATAATGAGAGAAAATTTCATCAACATCACCAAATATATATTGAGCTTCTTGTAAATCTGATCAACATCACCAAATATATCATGTGCTTCTTGTAAAGTTCAAGGTGATGCCATAGGCTCTCATCGTTATTTACTATTTCCTGAAGTCCTTTTCGAAACGACTGATTTTTCCAATAGATACTTTGCATTTTTGTGATTATTCTCTTTGGTGCATCAGGAAGGTTTGGCAGAATATCGTCTGGTAGCCTAATTTCAACAGTTGTTTATTATACTTCATGCAGTGGTGTTGTTGGTGCTTTGTTCTTGCAGTTACAAGATCACTTTGCTATTAACGAACCTAGTGGGTTTGGTCTCAACCTAACTAGAGGAATTAATGGTGACTATGGCATTTCCCTTTCAACCCTGAATTTCGGTGGGACATATCCAGCAGTGTCTTCCATAATGAGTGTGGGCGATGTGGTCGCAACACTGGATTATGCAACTATATGCTTGTACTGGAAATGGAAATAACTAGACTCAGTGAAAAAATCACTTTGGATCTTGAATTGTGAACAAAATTGGAATACTCTCACTCGGTTGTAGTGGAACGAACTAAATCTTGGGCGTAAAGGTGATAACATCATTATACCTATTCTATCAGTTAGTCCTTCACACACATGGACAATGACTGGAAAGGTGGCAGGGATATCTTTCACATGGTTCGGTCATCTGAATCATCATATGAAAACTGCCACACAAACCATCATTTGCATGTCACATCCATGGTAGTTATTATGAAATAATGAAGGAAGTGACCAAAAATCACACCATCAAAATTGCTCGCATGTTTGAATTAATTATTGGCAACTGTCATTTTTGTGACGGAAGTTCATATTCCGACAGCTCTTCATTTTCTGCAACGTGTATGCAACCTTATACATATTTCTTTGATTGCAATAGATGAATAATTTTCACCACCCTTTTTCATTTGTGATAGATAGATAGTCTACAGTGTATTTTTCTTCCTCTTACGACAAACTAGTACCCTGTGATCAAACCAAAACAAAATTACTGAGACGGTTTTGTCTTTCTCTTTTCTTTTCTCCTGTTTTTTTAATCGACCAAGTCGCGGCTATCCTGGTAGGTATTTAGCCAACTTCTAGTCACCAATCCTTAGATGGTTTTCTATCAAACTTGTGTAGTTGCATTGTACCTCCGTTAGTGATATGAGTTACAATATACGGTCTTAGACAGTGTATTTTCACCTTGTCCGGATGCTTTAAAAATTTACTATCATACAGAGGAACAAGTCCTCCTACTTGAAATTGCTTATTCTTGATGTGGTGATCATGCCATACTTGTTTTCATTCCTTCTCAATGTTCTAATGGTAACCTGCAACAAAATGTTCTTCTTCCAAATGTATGAGTTACGAGAGTCTTTCCTTGATAGCACCATCATGGCCTCTTGTCCATATACCAAGCGACATGGGGTTCGACGTGTCAAATTATTACAAGCCATGTATTATTCCCACAGAACTGTAGGCATTTTCTGGTCCTAACATCTCTTTGAACATTGCAAATATTTGTTAACGCATTCTCCATGATCTTGTTGAATGCTTCAACAACACCATTCGCTTGAGGGTGATATGGCATTGTATTTCTATGTTGTATCTAGAATTCTTCAGTTAATTATTCAATCAACTGATTGAAAAAATGCGTACCTTGGTCACTTATCAAAATATTTGGGCATCTAAATCGAGCCATAACATTGTTGAGCAGGAACTTGGCTGCAGTCGCAACAGTACAATCCTTCACAAGTGTTTCTTCATCCCATCTGGTCAAGTAATTAGACGTAGTAATAATATATCCTGCACATGTTCTTTTCCCTATTGTACTAATCGGTCCCACAAAATCAACAACCCTTTTGTCAAATTCTTGCAACATTATTTGAGGTACTAGTGGCATTTCATCTTGTCGTGGTGACTTTCCAATTCTTTGATAGATATCACAGTTGCAAAAGTATTCTTGAGCATCCGTATGCATGGTGGGCCACCACAATCCTGCTTGTAATATATTTTTCACGGTTTCTTCTACAACATAATGGATCCCCGTAGCACCAGCATGTGCTTCGTTCAGTATCATTGGTCGCTCATGTTCCAATACATAGCAACGAAGAATATCATCGGGACCCATTTTATATAATTTTCCAGCGATCAACTGGAAATATGCAACTCACACAAATAATTGTTTCTTATGTGCAGTAGTAAATTGAGTTGGGACATATCTTGTACTCAAAAATTGTATGATGTCTATGAATGCTCGTCAAACTTTTTTATCACAAATAATTGTGAATCAGAGAGACTATCATTGATATTACCAGGTTGTTCTCCACTCTCAATCCTCAAGATATGGTTTGGCCCTGAATTCAGTCAACCTAGTTTAACAATGAATTCAAAGTAAAATTCCTAAAAAATGAGAAGCCACCGACAAATATTCCCCCTCAACATTGTCTTATTGACCAACTATTTCAACGCTGAGTGATTTGTGTACATTTTGAAATGTTCACCAAGAAAGTAGTGTCAAAATTTTTGTAGAGAATATACCAGAGCTAGTCTCTCTCTTTCTGTCATGGTATAGCTATTCTCTATTGTTGATAATTTTCTACTAGCAAAGGAAATATTATGATTAATCGACCCTTCTCCAGACTATGCTAGTACCATGATAAGTGCGAAAGACGATGCATGTACATGAATTTCCTTCTTCCAAACTGGAAATACAGGTATAGGTGTTGTAACCATATTGTTATTTAAAGTTTCCAAACTTTCTTGGCAATTTTTCATCCTCTAGAACTTAACATCCTTCTCTAGTAACTTCTCCATCAAAGCAGTACCTTTTCATATCCTTTGATAAATTTTCGATAGTATCCTATATGTCCCAATGTTTTTCTCATTTTTTTCATTGTGGTAGGTGGTGGTAGGTCGAAAATAATCACAATTTTAGAAGTTTCTACCAAGATTCCATCACAACAAACTACATGGCCCAACATAATTTTAAAAGGGGCACAAAAAATACATTTCTTTAAGTTCCACAAAATCTGATACTGGAGACACCATATCAGCATCATTTTGAGGCTCTCAATATGATCCTTAACGATCCCAAATACCATCCAATAATCGAAGTAGACATCAAGAAATTTATGGATAAAATATTTGAAGGAATCCACTACTATCTTGGAAAAGATAGTAGGATCATTATTGAGTCCAAAGGGCATTATCGTGTATTGGAAACAACCCCACTCTGTCGCAAAGGTTTTCTTGTGTCGATCTTATTTTGTGATTCTGATTTGATGGTAGCTAAAGAACCCATCAATGAAAGAATAAACTTCTTGACCCCCAACACTTTCTAATACCTCGGACTCTCTTAGGTTTTTTCCTAATTTTAGAGGAGGAAGTCGTCAATGAAGGAAACGAGGAGGAAGGCGTTTACGGAGTTTTCACAGGTGGGTGATGTTTTGACGGACGATGGTGGAGGAAGAAGGGGGGGGTAGTCTTGGCCTCCAAACCCCTAGAAGTAGAGGAAATTAAAAATGGTGAGATACCAATAAACCTATCTGAAAGCTAGATCCATGGTATAGTAGGCAAGGGTTGAAACCCAGGGCAATGCATGTCGAAAGAATCCTTGATTCCATCCATGGTGGTTAGATCTTCAAAACTAAGAGATCGGATCAAGTTTATGTTGGATCATTCCCTGCTTGGAAAATTTATAGGCATGCATCCATATGAGAAAGCATTTATATGGTGGATCAACTCCACTTGGAAATCGAAGGGGCATTTTGATCTCCATTTGGGCTCAAAGGGATTTTTCACGGACACATTTATCCTTATGGAGAATAGGAACCATATCTTAGATGGCGGCCCTTATTTCTATTATTCTACGGGTTTGTTATTGTGCCCATGGAAAGAAAAATTATGTCCTGAATGAGAGGATATGAGAGTTCCCCTAGCCTGGATTAGGTTGTATTCTCTTCCCAATGAGTATTGGGATCTAAAAATATTGGAAGATCTAGGAAATTGCTTAGGGAAATTCATCAATATCTCTGAAAAAACAAATATTCAATGTTACATTGCCTATGCTCGAATTTGTGCATATATGGACCTATATAAGGAATTGTCAGAAGCAATTAGGATGACATGGGACGATGAGGACTGGACGCAAACCCTCAACTATGAACAAATTCCTTTCTGATGTCACAAATATCATGAATATAGCCACTTATTCAGGGAATTCCTTATGAATGAACCTAAATTGAAGTCAAAGAAGGAAGGAGATTGTGTTGATCAAGGGTTTACAAAAGTCTCATCCCAAAAGAGAGGAAGCGAAAAATAAGAAAATCAAGAAATACATAAGAAAAATTATACCTCAAACCCTTTCGGAGTATTGGAAGATAAGGAGGAGACCTTGGAAACACTGAGCACCTCAAATAAGGTTCCCAATTTAGAGGATGGTAAGCCTGATCTAAACCCTGTAAAAGAGTCATATCTCAAAAATAATAACAGAGATGAAAAGATGGGGCAAGAATCTAAGGAGGAAGCATAGGATATGGATCTAGGGGAATTGGATCTGGAAGGGATTGAAAAATCATGCATAGAGAAAGAGAAAGGGTGCGTCCCCCAAGAACAAGTTATCCTCCTTAAGGAAGATATTCTAGAAATCCAGATCCTCTAATCTATTAGGTATTAGCTTGGGATCTCACAAAGAAACAAAAAATAAATTTGAGGAGCAGGGGAGGAAGATAGGAAGAAAAGAAAACAAACAAAGGGTTGTGAAAGTAGGAAGTAGGTTGTTCAAGTCGAGGCAATACCCGACAATAAATTATTCCCTAGGGTTGTAAGTTTCCCCAATGAAGCTCCTCTCCTGGAACATTAGAGGCTTAAATATCCCAAGAAAGATCAAAATTCTGAGTAAAAATATTAAGAAGACAAACTTGGCTATTGTCTTCTTGCAAGAAACAAAGTCTCTAGCAGATCAAATCCAGGATCTTAAGGGGAGAATCTATGCAAGATGTGAAAGTATGGTGATAGATGAAAGAGGTTTTTCTAGGGGTCTAGGTATCCTTTAGGATCCCTCCCAAGTTATCCTGAGTGGGTTTCAAGGGACTTAGTACCCGCTTACAGTAGATTTCAGGTTTTTGGGTTTTCCCATCAAAGATATGTTGACGAATGTATACGCCCCTCAAGGGGCAGGGGACAAATGGGATTTCCTTGGCTCTTTCATACGTTTGAAGGAGATTTGGACTAACTCCCACTCGGTGGTGGGAGTATATTTCAACCTAATCACTTTTTTGCAAGAAAAAAAGGGAGGAAGAGGTTGATCGGAGGAGGAATGTGATCTTTTTAGGGAAACCATAAAGGACCTTGTTCTGGTATATATTACTCCGGGGGAAGGCTCTTTCACCTAGAATAATAAGAGATCTGGGGATCACCACATAGCATCCATATTGGAACGATTTTTAGTCACAGAATCAATAATAGACTTGGGAAGTGAGATCCATAGTGCAACACTTCTAGGGTTGGGATCTGATCACTGGACAATTGAAATTATGTGGAGTGGGTTAGGATCTCAATTTAAGAAGTCATTTTGTTTTGAACAATTCTAGTTGGAGAATCTGTACTTTGAAGAAAGATCAAGTCCTCGTGGGGAAAACCATGGGAAGGTCAGGAGCATAGTATGTATAATTTCCATCAAAACCTGAAGGGTTTAAAATATAAGATCAAAAAGTGGAACAGAGAGGAGTTTGGGAATATCTTCTTAGAAAATAAATGCCTAGAATTTTGTCTCCAAGAGATCTAGGAAATTGGGACAAATGAAGGATATTCTCTGGCTTTGAAAGAGGAGGAGTGAATTCTGGAAGCTAAGCTAGAAGAAAGGGAGAAATGGGAGGAAATTTTGAGGCATAAAAAGTCTAGAATTCAATGGCTCAAAGAAGGAGAGAAAAAAATAGTTTTTTCACCACTCAGTCATCCAGAACAGATTTCAAAATAAGATCTTTACACTAAAAAATGCAAGGGGGGAAAGGATGGAGATGAGGGAATATATTGAAGCTATCTTAAACTCCCACTTCTCGGATATTTTAAGAGACCCAAGGAGGGATCATTTGGAGGATATAGAATCTATTACCAAAGTCATCCCGATTCTAGCTTCAAATGAACAAAATCAGCTACTGATGAAAACCGTTACTCTAAAAGAAGTGCAGGAAGCGGTTTTTCAAATGAAGGAAGGGACCTCCCAAGGACCAGATGGGTTTACAATCAATTGTTTCCATCACTTATGGAAGATGGTCAAAATGGCTGTTTGGAGAATAGTGGAAGATTCCAAGACCTCGAGATGCATTCTTCCTACATTGAATGCCACATTTCTCACCTTAATACACAAATGTGAAGGAGCAAATACCCCATAAAAATTTAGGCCTATAAGTTTGTGTAATGTCATCTACAAAATTATTACTAAAGTCATAGAAAATAGACTGAAACCCATTCTTCCAACTCTTATATCCCCGGACCAATTGATTTTTGTGGAAGGAAGAAAGATATCGGATGGGATCATTCTGGTACATGAAATTTTACACTCTCTAAAAATAAAAATAAAATCCCAGGTATGTTGGTCAAATTATATATTGCAAAATATTATGACAAATTGAATTGGAATTTTATTAGGAAAATGCTTGAATATTTTGGTTTTAGTGGGAACTCGATTAACTAGGTTTTGAATCTGGTTTCGTCGGATTTTTTTACATCCTTGTGAATGGGGTTCCCTCTGGAGTTATTAAACCCTCAAGAAGCCTTAGACAGGGGGATCCCCTATCATCATTCTTGTTCATTCTCATGGATGAAAGGTTGGAGAGATCAATTTAGACCCTAACAGAAATCAATACCATACGAGGATTAAGGGTGACCATTGGAGGGGAGAAACAAACCCACCAGCAATTTATTGATGACATTATTCTAATGGGGCATCCCTCTGTTCAGGAGGCTAGAAGTTTCAAACATTTTCTGGAACTTTTTGGAAGAGATTCATGTTTAGAGGTGAATGAACAAAAATCACAAGTTTTCCTCTTTAATACCCCTATGGTTACTCGATACAATATCTATCGAATACCCTGGTTCCAAAAAATATCCCTTCCATCCAAATACCTTGGCACCACCTAATCAAATCCATTGCATAAAATGGATCATGGACTAACATGCTTGAGAAAATGAAGAAGCACCTAGGGAATTGGATGTTGCAACCATTAAACCTACCTGGTTGCCTGGTTTTGGTAAACTCTGTTCTACAAGCAATGCCAACATATTTATTTTCTTCTATGATGGCTCCAAAATCCATTCTTAAGGATCTACGGAATATGCAAAGAAAATTTCTTTGGAGCGGAGCCTAAGAACCCAAAAAATGGGCCCTATTCAAATGGGATAGAGTCTGCTCACCCAAGTCTCAAGGTGGTTTTGGGCTTCGGGACCCGAAAAAGGCAAGCATAGTGGTTGGGGTGAAACTCTGGTGGCACTGGGTAACTCACACCCAGGAACCATGGGAAAAATTATGGCATGAAAAATATTTGGAAGGATGGGACGGTCAATATCTTATCCGATTCTCAGAAGATAAACCAGGGTAGCACATTTGGTGCATGACATGGAAAGGGCGAAGTTTGGTTCAGGACCATAGTTTTTGGGAAGTTTTAAATGGTCATACGGCTAGGTTATGGGGGGATTCATGGAAACAACTCCCACCTCTAGGGAGGGGTGGGGAATTCCATCTCATCCAGTTGGAATTTAGCTCTAGAGGCATTTTCAAGGTTAAGGATCTCTCAGGGGGCCATGAACTCATGAACTCTTACTGCTCCTAGGTTCCTCGAATCCGGCTGGAACGATTAGGTCCAAGGGTGGAAGTTGATCAATTGGAAGAGGAACTAACAAACCAAATCATCAGGAGGCATGAGGGTAATAACAAACTTCGGTGGGGTTACTCTCAGAAAGGGTATTTTTCTTTGAAATAATCCTACAACATTTTGATATGAAGTGATATGAACCAGGAGGACCAAATTTGGAGCAATTGATGGGAGAATAAGATATGGCCCAAGATCTCAATTTTTTTGTTTCCTGGTGCTAAGGGAAAAAAATTAACAAGAGAAAACTTACAAAAATGAGGGTTGGTCAGACCATACCGGTGCACCTTGTGTGAAAAGGTGAAGGAGACTTCTACACATCTTTTGGACTCCTGCAAATTCTCTTTGGTGCTCTGGGACAGTGGCCCGATGATCATCTGTCATTCGGATAGGTTAATACATAACCTGGTCGACACCCTAATGGAATGGCCCAAAAAACATTTCCAAAACCGAATTCTTAACCTCCTTTGGGAAATTTTCCCCCTATTTCTCATATGGGAAATATGGCATGAACGCAACTCAAGAATTTTTCGAGATAGGGAAAGTCTAGTCAGTAGAGTCTGGGAATGTATTAAGATTAAAATGACTGAAACAATTCTCATGAAAAAATGGGAGAAGGCGGATTGGGATCTGGATGGTCGTGAGAGGCATATCCTACAAGCCTAGGTCTTCATGGGTGTTCCACTAAGCTTATGGAAAGTGCAGAGAAGCCACGGAACCTGCAGAGTCTAGGTAGATGGTTCCCTCCTCTGAAGGGATTTTCCAAACTAAACTTTGATGGGGCATTTAAGTCTAATCCGAGTCTGGTCGGTTACAAATTCATTATTCAATATGAGTGGGGTGCCATGAGAGGATTTGGTTATGGTTTCCTTGGCTGGGAGACCAAAAACATGGCGAAAATCAAGGGAATTTTGTAGGGTATGGAATGGGTAATGAAAAACAATAGTATTTTGGTGTTAGTGGAAGGTTACTCTCAAATTCTCATCAACATGGAGAAAAAACTTCAAAGTGGCACCCAGAGCATCAAGGTGGTATCCTTGTGGCGATTGGAAGGGTGGGTGGAAATCCTATGAAACCTTATGATTAATGGGCTAGAAACACGATTTTCCCACATTAGGAAGATAGGAAACAAAGTTGTGGATAGCTTGGAAAACCTAGGTGTTGACACGCGCAAGACCTTAAGAGAGACGGATTGGGACATGATCCTAGATGTGATGGAGCGAGATAGGTGTAGGTTTATTGAAGCATAGGACAAGGAAAATCTCCATGTGGATGTCAGGACGGTATACTCTACATGTTTAAAATCATGCAAGCACGTGGCCGCGTGTGGTGGAGATCACTTACCTTAAGTGATGACAAGGCGCCTCCTTCATAACATCCGACATGTTCATATGAATAATCCCATACGATGGTTGGAGGTATGAAGTGATATGAATACTGTAACTGGTAAGTTTAAATGTGGGAATGGAAATATTTTTTTAAGGACAGTGGATGGGAAAGGAAGCAATATAGCTTGGCATGCAAAAATTATGACGATTAGAAGGAAGATGCTATTTAGCACGAAGCAGGGTGGTGGAGCGAGAGATATGAGCTTGATGCTTTTTTTCCTTCTGCTCCCGGTGTAAAAGTCAGGATTTTGTTGAATTGTGTTGGTGTGATAAAAATGGAGGGTGGTAAGAGCTGATGTAAAAGCCTGTCTGAATAGCCAAAGGCTCTAAAGCGGGTGTCGAGGGCTCAAAGACAAGATCTTTGTGAATCTTGTATCTACGAATTAGAACTTCCTCTAGAGATAAAAAACCACATAGTAGAAATGGAGAAGAATCTCTTGGAGGATCTGGATCTCCAAAAGTTGCATGAAGAGTGTAAGAAGGCTGAGGAATGGATCCTCGACCCAGGCCACACAGTTGGTCATGTGATTCAGTATGAGAAGATGGTGGTGTTGTATTGTCTTATGAAGAATTTAGTTGGCTAGGTGGTGCGGGATAGGGAGAATTTTGAAACGGGTGATAACGCTCAGGATTAATGGAGGTTCTCCATCTCAGTGGATGTCTAGCATGTGGAAGTGAAAGTGGATTTCCTAATCTTGTTCCTAGTCATATAGTTCCTACCTTCTCCACCTCATGGTGAGACGAAACCATATTTTACTAGCACCAGCCAGGTTGGTGGGAAGGAGCTTGCTTATATTGTACTGTAATTCAGCTAATGGTTGGTTTGGGTTGGGTCATGTTATTAGTCTCTTTCTTCTTTTCTTTGTTTCTAACCTCCTTAAAGTCTTGTTGTAAAGGCTTATGGGCTTGTTTTTTTCCTCCTATAATGTAAGGAGGTTCCAATTCGGACATGTTTTATCTCTGGAAGGTTTGGAGAGTGAATGCTTGCTCCTGCGGGCAGGGGGTTGATGGGTATCGAGTATGTATCTTAATTTTGGGTTTTTGTGGGAATGGGGTAAGAGATATTGGGGTTGTGAATTCTCAAGTTAGGGATCATGCTACTTTCATCCATGAGATGATGAAAGGCTTTGTAATTTTTTTTGAAAGGACTTTCAATGATGTTAATATAATGTGGATACTCTTACTTACAAAAAAACTGCTTTCTAATACCTCATTCATAAATGGAGTTACAAATGGGTCATGTAAACAAGCATCGTTCAATTTCCTTAGGTCAACACAAATCTGTACTTCACCTGTAGCCTTCTTATATTGGACCACTATTGAACCGATCCACTCAGATTCATTAACAAGTTTTATGATACCTGCATCTAGCATTCGGTCAAGTTTTGTCTTGATGTTTTCTTTAAACCGTGGACTCAATTGGTATGGTTTCTTCTTGACAGTTTTTGTATTAGGGTTTAATGGTATTTTCATTTCTCCAAGGTATCTAACAATCCCTTTCATTTCTAATAATTTCGTCAGGAAAAGATCCTGAAACCCATGCAACAGGTCCATAATTTTCCCAACAATATCATCATCCCAGTAATCTCCAATATTGGAAAATTTTGGATTCTCTAGCGAGCCAATATTTACTTTCTTGACTTTTAGGGGATTCAAAAACTGGTCACTAGAAATACCATGTCCTTCCACTACACACGTACCTTCATAATTTTTTTTGTTTACGTCGAGTGGGTCATCATCATCAGGTTCTCCTGTCACATTATAGTGCTCCATCCAGTGTTGGATTGTTGTGCTGCTCTGATTGAAGTTTGTCATTGCGATATGGATATCTTCAAATATTTTTGTCATTGTTACTTGCAATGTAGCATCAATCAAAGGATGGTCATTAGAAAACTCAAATGTGTGTCTGAAACTAGTAGTTAATTCATCCCATTCAACAGTCCCCCATATTAGTTCAATTGATGTATACTAGTTCCTTGGTATCATGTCTAATGTGTGTATGAACTGATGAACCCATTTATGTCGCAAACACGCCTCCCATGTTGCATGGTAATACTCAATATGGTCGACAGGATTGGTCAATCCTATATACTTTTAACCAGTATAACCAATCTCTTCTTTGAACCTTACCTCCAACAATATTTGATATTGTGGACATCTTGAGATAGAGTCTTTATGTGTGACCCACCATCTATCAGGTGTAGCTTTCAGTGCAAATTCCAGGGCAGACAAGCGCTAACTTTCTGTGAATTTTTATTCAAATTCTTCCAGAAAAGATGCAAGGTTTGGTAAAGCTTCATATGTGGGTATATCACTTACCTTAATTCCTACCCATTGCACAGACCCTATAATTCTTGCGGACCTTCTCATGGATACTTCGTGCATCTGATTTTGTCAGTTTTCCAATGCTTCACCAAAATCCAATGTACAAGAACTAATACTCTGCAAACTAATATTTCCATCAGTCATTGGATTGACATAATCCTTCGTCGCAGACACGATATTATAAATATGGTCCATATAATTACCTTGTCCTTCACTATTTACTGTCTTGATGTATCTTTGACCTTCTAGTGGATCAATTGGTTTGACCACCCTTAGCTCTGAATATTAAAATGTTAAGATTATTTTCTTAAAATTGATGATGTGTGATTACCAATCACCTAGTCAATCCCCAAAAGTGTAGGATACGGGTTTGTGTCATAGACAATGTCCATTACTTCAAAGTCATCATACATTCTCAGGCATTCTACCTCGACAGACACTTGAGTCAATCAACCGATAGGTAGGCCTTTCGATTGATTCACCAATCTGATTTGGATAGTAGATCATGGAAGTGTCAGTTTCCCCATGCTTTCCCATGATTTTCTTGTTATAATGTTGACATTAGAGACCAAGTCTAGAATAATATAGTCCATATCGTAATCTCCTATCTGGGAATTCATCCTTAACTCATGTCCAGTCTTTAATATTTTTCCCACGTTGTTTACCCTTATATCTCGTTGCACTTCGTCTTAAGGTTCTTCTATTAGAGATTTCAATTATGTGACAACATCTTTATCTTGTATTAGCGATAAAAAACTTTTAAAAAATTATTTAATCTTACTAACATTTCCCCTCATTTGTTGTCATAACCGCTAGTCAAACCTCTCAGAAATTCCTTCTATTGGTCTGCCAAATGGTGTAGTAGAAGATGTAGACACTTGATTTTTTTCAATGAATTCGGGTCATGCATCTGAGAATACTTCCTTTTATTTTTGGACATCAAACTGTACTTTATTTTTTGTTTCCAGTCGCACCTATGGTTTCCCATCCTGTGCTTCTTTGTCTTGTCCATCCACAACACCTCCTCTTGTTCAAACAGCTATATGTGGTTCCCTTGGCTTAGCAAAAATATTCTAGATATTATGGTTGGGGTTCGGGTTGATATTCTACAGAGGTTTTGTATTTCCCACATTTCTATCCTGCCACTTTGCAATCGACTGCAGACATTGTTTGACGGTGTGATGCAAAGCTTTGAAATATGAACATGTATTTTTAAGACTCACACAATCCCTGGAAAAATGTCTTGGTTTCCCACAATTATAACATATGAATTGGCCTCTTCCATGACCAAATCCCCCTCCTTGCACTTGACCTATAGAATTTCCACCCCCCCTTTCTTGAAGGTATTGGTGTTGCAGGTACTTATTATGTGGATACTGAGGCTGAGGGTATTGAGCTTGTGGATATTGAGCTTGATCTCATTTATCTTGCATCTATTCTTCATTCTTAATTAAATAGGTGTCCATTATTTTCTCCTACAGCAACTAAAATTCTTTGTAGTCCTTCTCATTATGGCCTACTGATTTACAAAATTTATAATATAAACCAGCTAGTTCACTTACAATATTCTATAGGTACAAGAACTCTTCCGCTTAATGGCCTCTAGTATGGCATATTCTACACCAAGGCATCCCTTGTGTATTTATTGGGTTCATCTCTCCATACACGACATAATTCATGAGTGTTGAGTAGTTATCCTTATGGTGTCTCTCTGTTATGCATCTAGTACACCACATTTTCTCTTGGATTTCTTTCCCTTTTTTAATATCCTAGAGTTGCAGCATAAGATTGGATAGCTACGATTGATTTTACAGCATCCCTGCACTAGTATATCCTATAGGTGAGGATTCCAACTTCATGTCCAACTCCAGAGATTTAATTTGCGACAAAATCTTTTGTTGCATCAAGGGAATCCATATCTGTGGTGACAACACTACAATGAAGCATTATTTGTGTTGCGCATCTGACATCTGGAAGCTTACTGTGGCCATCAACATCTTAAATCTATGGTCAAAGTCCTAAACATAATCCGTAGACAATTTCTTAATCTCTTTAATATCTATAGTACATTGAGATTCATATTTGGGATTTTTGAATTCATCTATTAGTCTCGCTCAAATTTGGTCAAGTGTTTTCAGTGCAAATCCTACCAAAACCATAGAGAACTTTATGTACTAGTCCAACACATGACCCCTCAAGGTTGTGATCATTTGAGCACTTTTTATGGCCTCATATTGTACCTGTCGTGCGGTCCACACATCTTCACATAGAAACCAATGTTGCTCTGGGTCTTCTAACCCATTTCTATTGAATATCGGCAGCTTAATATCATTCCCATGTATTATATTGGTCCTTGGTACTGTAGGATAAGAATTTTGGCTAGCAGTAATCCCTTATCTGATATTCCCACATTTATCATTACTTGTATTGTGTTATATAAATAAAAATATAACATA